>CM028357.1:44064983-44444377 GCA_016618105.1 Dendrobium huoshanense
TTAATTAGAATGTCAAATTGTATATATTAGGCCAATGAAGATGGTATAAGAGAGAACAATCATTTTAACATCAAATATATCTAACGTTAAAAAATAATAATCACCATGATGCTTACTAATAAAAGCTATTTTAGGATATTCGTTCCTCTTGATCACAATCTATTGGACAAACAAAACAAATTAAAACTACACATGCATTAAATAAGTTACTATTATGACTCAAATATAATCATTGATGGACATACCAAGCTCTTGAAGATTTACATCTGCAGCTAGAAATGAGTTTTCTTTCATTTTATTTGTGTGGATTTGTAGGATTTGGAGACGTCCATTTTCATCAGGAAGGTTGATCTCAACAAGAACCTCCAATCTCCCAGGCCTATACATTAATGTAGAATAAATAACTTTCAAAAATAAATTATAAAAAATAATTAACAAATGAAGAAAGAAATAGCATGTTTCTATCTATCAAAATCTACAACTATTTTGATACAATAAATCTCAAAATAAGCCACAGATTATTTAATTTAATAAATCAAAAAAAAACCTAAAAACAACACAAATCCATTGATGTGCACATGACACTAAGTGAGCAATTTGTTTTAAAATGAATAACACTAGAGATTGAGGGGTAAAAGCATTGGACGATCATTTTCTCAATCATAGGAAGTTTGATGAAATCGTTTTTCACTTTTCATAGGTCATTTTGTCTATTTCTTCAATCTCGGATTTTTTGCATCCTCTTTAAAAATGTTTTGCATAGTTTAAGTAGTATTTAAATTTTCTTCTTCTTATCCTCAATTTGCCATTTTAAGTGTGATTATTAATTCTATATAATTCACAATTCCATATATTATAGCATGCATAAATCATAGTTATTCAACACAAGTACTTGCAATCAATTATGATGTTATTCAAATTTCTACTTTTCAAGGGAAAATGCAAAAATGTTGCTATTTCTAGTTATTATATATAATGTAATAAAGGAATAGGCTTTCCAAAATTTCTATGTAACAAATATTGCTATATTTTTAACTTCACACATTGTAAATGTCAAGGTAAGCATACCATGTAAAATTTTCAAATTACAATTTTTTATAATAGTTTTTGAGAATTTTTTAATAATGGATTTTGGGAATTTGAACCTTATTTTAAGAAGGTGAATGCACTGCCTTTTGCCACAAGTGAATCCAAGCTTTAATAGGGCCTTTCAATTTACAAGTGTAATGTTCAAATAGACAACCCAGTCTATGTGGATAGTGACATACCTTAATAATGCTTCATCCAATAAATCTTTCCTGTTGGTCATTCCAATGAGGAGGACATTGTTTAAAGCCTCAACTCCATCAATCTATAATGCAAACAGTTAGCCTATAAAACTGTTCAAGAAAATGATATTCTAACTATTCTTAATAGAATGGAGCTTGTGAAATATTACCTTAGTTAGCAACTGATTCACAATACCGTCATGAACACCAGTACCATCTCGTGTTGACCCTCTAGACTGTCAAGGAAAAATAATAGCCTTACTAAGAAAATGAAATTTTGAAAGTAGGGTGATCATTTTTGAAGAATACTTAAAAAAAGATCTAAATTACATATGAAATTCAAAGAAAAAAGTAAGAAAATAAAGTAATATTCATAAATCATCAACATTAGGCTCATCCCAACTTTGGGAGCAGTGTTAAGAATCCTCATTGAAGCAAGACAAAGACATGACCATCATCAACAAATCCCTAAATTAAGATTGCAAGATCAACATCAGCAATATTATAATTCTCAAGAAAATGAACATGAGGTCAACCATTTCATGAAAAGAATCAAGCATGTGCAATGAGAAGGGAGGGAAAATTAATTTCATGCTCACTCTCCTTCCATAAGTAGTGGTCAATCTTGGGATTCTTATCTCATTTGTTTGCTCGTTTTGAAGAAAATAAATGAGAACAACAAAATTGAATGCCACAAAAACAAATAATGGTAGCACAGTTGTCATATTAATGAATTGAATAGAAATACTTTGAAACATAAAATTCAAGAAAACCAGAACACAAAGGGAACATTAATGGCAAATTCAATAATCAGGACAACCAATGTTAATCATTGATAGGTGGAAACAAGTCTTATACATGATATGGAACTAAAAGAATTCAAGTGAGAAGAGCATGTCCATTGGAAAACTGATAGACAGGGTTTCTGATAATATGTAAGATAGCAAACAGGATAAGTTCATTTAAAATGGATATTGGAGACAATTACCAGAAACATAAAATAGGCAGCAAGAAGTTTAGTTGCAGGTGCAGCTATTAGAGGGAAAAAAACTATAGTTGCAATTATAAATTTAAACTATTAACATTCACTATTTCATAAGAATTAAAATCCTTAGTTCTGCTTGATCCTAAATTAAAAAAATCAAGTTGGGAATACAGAACTATAGATCATGACAAAATTATTATGTTCCCGGCCAACCTTCACAAAGAATGAGCGCAAACATCATAAGATTCAAAAGCATCCCAAAAAAAAAAACCAAGCTATGAGAATGTCATATTGAAATATGAATTATAGTTTAAAAAACAACCTTTAAATGGGGGAAGGAGGTAACAATTTCACTCGTTTATGCTATTTTGGAACTTTAAAAAGTGCTTTTCCATAAATTTGCCCAAAGAGGTCAAAAAATTATTATAAGGATATTTCACTTTGCTCATACCTTACAAATAGCATCAATTTCATCAAATATAATGACATGCAAGTCACTTTGATCACCTGAACGCAAATCAAAAGAGAATAACCATAACATAAAAGATAGTATTATTGCCATCGAATTCATTTACGGTATTAAAAAGTTGGTTCTTTACCTTGTGCCCTTTGGTCGTGTTCTGCATCAGCAAATAAATCCCTCACATTTTTCTCTGTTTCTCCAACGTATTTGCTCAATACTTCAGGTCCATTAATAATCTAAACATTTAGAAACATGCATGATTTACTATTAACATATATATATATATATATATATAACAGAAAAAAAATCTTGAACTCTGGACTCCCTACAAAACTAAAGGAACGAAACTAATGAAACTACTGACCATGGATAAATTTAGCTTTTTTAGCCTGCATGAATAATAAATCCAAACACCAATGATGAAAAACAACCTCTTAATACCAATTTGGTAATGCAACAATAACAACAAAATGGACCTTGATAAATCAAAGAAAAATAGGCCTTTTAAACACTAATTTTTGCAACTTGCATCAACACTGACAACAAGTTACATCCACCCGAAAAAAAAAAATTCTAAATCACCATTTCAAGGAGCTACAAAAAACCATTTTTAGGTATCTACAAACCTAAACATTAAGCAAACATGAAAAAGGCATGTACAAACTACAAGTTAAGAAAAGCTCAACCCATTATTTGTTAGTAGAAAATGTGAGGTACCTTCTTGCAAAGTGAAGATATTACTTTATAACAGTTGAAAAGTATAAAGCAAGAATAATTCATGTAGATGATAATATGTCCTCATCATCATTAAATGTTAGCCAATTTTGCTCTTATTTTCAATTTACTAATGTAAGTGTCAAAGGGATTGGAAAGAATTATGATCACTTTCAGGCCAGATAAGAATATTTTTTTACTAGAGATATTAAAGATGTATCAAAAAAAAAAACCACTCAACGGTAATCATGTGTTGCACTAGTTATTTTTATATGAATGCTTAAAAAATATAGAAGCACAAAAATGCTAAGGCGGTTTACATAATTGAACTCCCCATAGTTCAAACTACAATTTCCTTGCTCATACTTAGTTATACAGCATTTCCTTGTGAATATTATAATGATGACATGTCTGAATACGGAAAGTTATACAGCATTTCCTTGCTCATACTTAGTAAGCTACAAAGTATGCAATGCTCTCAACTACCTGACTTTAGTTTCCAAATAATCTAGGATTGTTTTTTCTTGGACAATTAGGTGGATCAAATCAAGAAGAAAAATCTGTGACATTAAAAATGTATCAACAAAACTAAAAGGACAGCTAAAAGCTACATAATCAACATAAACACAGCCACATGAGATATATATATATATAGTTCTGTTATGCCAAAGCACTTCTCCTTCTTCTTTTTTTAAAAGGAAGGCCAGTCTGCTTATCACTATTTTTAAGTTCTAAATACCATTTAACTATTCAATTAAGGAGGTTAAAACATACCTTTGGTTCCCTTCCATTGAGCAATTTTCCAATTTGTCGAGCCATAAGTGTTTTTCCAGTGCCGGAGGCCCATAAAGCAGCATACCCTTCACATGCTTGATGCCCATTCTATCATGTAGAACAATAAGAAAGAGTAAATGACATTCACAATACACAAGAGAATACCAATATTATGCATTCAAGTGGCTGCATTCGAATCACATACTTATTTGTAACATGGGGAGGAAAAATGCGAGAAGCAAATGCTCTACGAAATATCTTAGTAAATTCTTCACCAAGACCTCCTATTCCAAGTTTTTGGAGATCAAAGTTTTTCTGCTTGAAAATATTGCTACTTGCAGCTTCATGCTGATTAATAATCTGGATGAGGATCCATAAAGGAAGTCGTGTTAACTATAATTACAACGAATTGTCATTATGTTGCAGAAAAAGTTAAAATATGATAAGAAAAACAGAAACAAAACTTCATAAAAAAAAAAAAACATAAGAAATTGCACAAGTCAAAATGGCCCATGGACTACTTATAGGGGATTGTTTTAGTCCCAAAATATGTCTAAACTAGTTTCTTGACTTCTCAAACCTGATCTAAAATAAGCTGATAGATAGACTATTCTAGATCATGTTTGAGGAATCAAGGGATTCAATTGAACACATTTATAGTTTACAACAAAGATGACCCTATACAAAGTCTATGGACCATTTTGACATTTTTCTCTAATAGTAATATGAACAAGTCATGTGAAGAATACAAATATACAACCTTTATCCCTGAGCTTGAAGCCGCTTCAAATACAATATATGTGTCATCGGTAATTATCCCTCTTTCAATAGCATCTGTTTTTTCTTCATCCTCTACCAAAGCTTGGTTAACAGTAAAGATGTAATTGGTTCCGAGAAATTCAAATAATACCTTTTGTTCGGTTGTCATAACCTGCATTCCAGAATTGCTTCAAATTTGTAAAGCAGAAAAAGCTTAAAAACTCATGATAATAAGAAAATCAAAAGGTAAATATAATTACATGCTTGATAATGACATAACCCTGAAGAAAAAAAATTATCTATATGTTCTTCAATTTTACATCAACCTATATTTTTTGTCAAAAATTTTAAATTATCACGGCCTATTAACCATCAAAAACTTGTGTGTGGGTTCATGATGTTAGGTCCTACTTAATGCCAACTAATGCATCTAAGGATTAATCTTTGCATAGATCACTAAGGTTGATTGTTAGCCTCCATTAACCAAACAGAAATTAGCCACAAAAGTGGGATCAATAAATGTTGAAACTGGTGGAGAGTGGTGGAGAGTAATGTGGTGATACGGGGAAAATTGCTTGCAAAGTCTGTGTGTGTGAGAGTGAGAGAGAGAGAAAGAGAGCAATATCGTTCAAACTGAGCCTTGTTTAGGTGCTTATGTGAGTCAAGATGAGGCCATAGGCATGCTTACTTGTGCCGGAACAAAAGCATTGCCTAAAGGCACAAAGATGAGAGCCAAGTATTTTGCCCTGACAGTTAAGTGCTAGTATTTCAAATGTTGAAAATGAGATAATTTTTTATGATAATAATTTGACATGGTATGATGCAAAAATATTAAAAGTTGGAGAAATAGGGGAGTGATATTAAAAACAAGTTATAACAATTGTAGTCATAAGTGCTTCATATTCTAGAATATCAAAACTTCAAAATGAAAATGATAAGTTCAATGAGGCAAAGGTATGCAGCAAAGTGCTAAAAACTCAGTGGTAAACAAGGCAGCATAGATGGACGAATTGGAAATATATAGTAGCAAAGATCAATCTTTTCAAAAGCATTAAGTGCTCCCAAGCAGTACAATTGTTCATTCCAAAGGTGCTACGTGCCATCTTTGGTCATTGCACAAGAAAAATGAGGTGTTAATGAATAAATAGTTATATCTTTACTAATTTTAAATATGATGAATATTTTTTAAAAGTATGATGAGTTGATCATAACATTCTTAGGGAAAATTTTTAATCTAAAAATTTCTTCGTATTCTAAGTTCAAAATTTTGGTAGATAGATTATCTACAAAAAATAAAAATAAAGTAATTTAGTTTATAGCATGCATAGTCTAGGATAAACCAATCTCTCTACTTATCTAGTCCATCATAATTTGTACTCTCTTTTTTATCATTGATACCATCTCTTAGTGTACTCCGTCACATTCATCTTAATCCTAAAGATTTACCACTACGTAACTTGAAGATCTGCAGTTTCCCTTGGGATTAACTTGTTTTCTAGTACGTGTCACTATTTCTCCAATACTTGAAGCTCTTTTTTGCATCAAGTCATATCAAATTCTCATTATGAAAAGAAAACTCAACTTATGAGAGTGAAATATTAGCAATATCTATTCCATCAAGGCCGCTCAGTTTATTACCAAGTGTTCATAGGCATGGGCACACACATAAATATAGTTTATTATGGCACATGCATAAAAGATGTGAGACGTGTTATGGCCGCACCTTTTCTCAACAAAAAACCTAAACAAACACTAAACTCAACTTTAACAAAACTTGTTAAGAGTAGATTATTGCAAAGCTACATATGCTACAAAATAAATTGTTTTAATTACATTTATTTAATATAGTCTACTTAGGAAAATTTAAAACTTGAATGCAATGGAATTTTAAGTTCATCATTTAGCCCAAAATATTTACTGGAAAGATTATTAATTTATGCACTTGAGCACCTCAAGTATATTCCTTAGTTAAAATTTAGAAAATAAATTATATTTCCTTCATTATCTAAAAGCTATTATTTTCCACATGTTACCCTTCAATTTTCGGAGCTGCAAAACAATTTGAAAGAATGGAAATGAAAACAGCATTTTTTGGTATATCGAGGTTTAGGCAACTATATCACCTGGTAGTTGCCCGACATTTTGCTAATATAGAGAGAGAAAGATCAATGCAATCATAACTTCCTTTTCCCAACCTTGGATTATGTTGAGATAAGAAGTTCAAAAAGAGATGCATGTCTATACATACACATACATGAATGTGCACGCGGACACACACTCATGAAAATTACATGTAGATCAAATAACATCAATTTTCATAATATATTAAACATTAATCTAGCTTGTGTAAAAAGACATCTTAAAATTCTTTTTTTTTACCTATGTTATTACCTACTAAAACCATTGAACATATTATAAACATCATCAACAACCCATGTAAGTGTAATTATGTTCTTGTGCAATGAAAACTATTCATTTTAAAAATTTTGATGAATTTAATTGATGATCAAATAATCTTAAAAAATATTGAAATTATGCATGTCACTAATTTAGAGAATGGAAAGTTTGAACTTGCATTTGAATTCCATAACATCACAAAATAATTAGGTGGATAAATGTGATTCTCCTAGAAGGAGAAAAGATCGTCCCTCTCTCTCTCTCTTTATATACAAATACATGTATAAGCATTTCTAGTGAGAGCAAAAGAGAAGAGAGAAAAGTGAGGTTGTTGGGAGCCACCCTCTAAGCATTGTTTGATCAGAGAATTCAAGTGATAGATAAAGATAAACATAGAAGAGTTGGACATGAAGAGAAAAATTTACCAAAAAAAATTCATCAATTCACGTGGGATATTGACGTAAAAGACCAACAATTTAATTTTGAAGGATTTACATGCATATCGCATAATTCTTATGCATTTATTTATTTAATACCTAAGCTTATATACTATATATATATATATATATATATATATATATATATATATATATATATATATATATATATATATATATATATATATATATATAATTTTTAATGTCTTAATCATATCAAAATATTTGCCTAAAAATGTGTATTCACTTTGGAAAAGTGAATAGTAGTGATACTTTTAATGTAATTTAAATATTTAAGCGTTATACAAATACCTATAAAAATTAAGAGAAATATATGTAATATATAAGAACTCAATAATAAGTATGTAAATCCCCGTTTAATTTTAAAAAAGTAGAAACCAAATTGTAAGCTAACATAAATAACAAAAATATAAATAATCTACCCTTATATTACATTTTTATCATGGGATGAATTCATAGAGGACAATAAACAAAATAAAACCGAAGCTTCGTCTGAATCTCTATGCCTGCACAAAACTAGAAATGTGCATGTGTGGACGTGTGTGTGTGTGTGTGTGAGAGAGAGAGAGAGAGAGAGTTCTTCATAACTTAGAAAAATTATTATGATGAGATAAAAAGCTGGCAAGGTTCAAAAGATGGGAAAAAAAACTATGATTGCACGACTCTCAGATAATTGCAATGTAGAATATTTATTCTATTGTCAAAATCTATATATTAAAGTTCACCATCCAAGATCATCAATTGAGGAATTTAGAAAAGAAAAATATGAACACAATAGAAAGGAATAGGATTTCCTAACCTGATTACTAAACTTTTTTTGAAGATGTTGTGCAAGAACGACGGCATCTAACTGCAATAGAAAAATAATAGCTAGCATAAAAAAAGGAATTCATTCATTGAGCATTAGTAATACAAGAAAAACATAGGCTATTCTTTGGCATTTATGCGGTTTACAGCTTATATGATTTCAATATTAGACTGTACCTCTTCATTTCTATAGGCTTTTGCTTTAACATAGTCCAGCTCAAGAGTAAGCAATGCCAGAGAAAAACTAGCCGGTGGAAAAAATCTGAAAGATATCTCATAATGTGAAATACGAACACAGAGGTAAAGTAAATGCTACAGAAAAACAACCAAATGAAGATATGATGAAAAGATAAAAAAAGTCTCACGTGATAATAGATATTTGATCTCCAGCAGATACTTTTGTGTGTCGTCGGTGGACAGAATTCAAAGCAATTTGACCATCACTAACGTTGTTATGGCTAGTAAGAATTTATTAAGGATTAACTCAAAAAATGCATAATGAACATTAAACAAATTAAACGAGCAATCGAACAAATTCGAAACATATTTAAAGAAACTGATAAAAATTTGAAGGATCTGATTGTAAAAAAGACCGAATAAAGGATATACAAGGGGAAGAATTATAGAATCTCCAACGATAACCTGAGCAGAGTTGGATCCACGGATCGCAAACTTCCGGAAATCTCCGGCGGAGCAGTAAGCGAAGTTGGTGAAGGCGAGCTCCTGGCTCGGCGTATTTACAACGATCATTGTGGACGAATTGTGGCCGAACCCTGGCTCCAGATTTCTCCTCATATGCGAAAGCCGGGAAAAAGGAACTGGAGGTAGCAAGGGCGGGCAAAATTGGCACTGAAATATTTTGCGTGAAGGACATGAGAAAGTTACCAAGAAATTCAGCAGAAAAAATAGTTGAATCAACGGCAAATATTCAGAACTCTATTCGGCTGTTATCCTATCAAAGAGGATTTAGAAAACTGCACGAGTTAAATCCTCCGTGTCCCTCTTTTTGCCATATATCCCGGATTTACTAAATCCGGGAGTTCGGCGGATTTACGGGCTACCTTGACAACGAGTAAGTCGTCGTCGTTACTTCCGATCCAACAGAATAAACGGCGAGAAGGTGTGACTTCGGATCCGACAGTAAGAAACGTTGTCCAAGGAGGCGAAAGTTATTTGGTTTGCTGCATTTAGGGGCTGTCTGGTAGCAGTATTTATGTTGGATTTGAGGCGGATTTTAGCGAAATCCAGCCAAACGGCCTAAAATGCAAAACCAAATCTCAGGGTCAATAAAAGCCGCGGTGGACGGAAAATTACCCCTTCTCGTGGTAAATCCCGGATTTCTCAAATGGCTCGCCGGATTTAGGGGATTTGGACGAAGAACCGCGCGAAAGGGAGAAAGTTACCTTCGCAGCGAGCGAGGTCCCGTCGTTGCTTCCGATCAAAATGTTGTAACTTTAGGAGCCAAGTCGAACAGCCAAGAAAGAGCCAAGAAGGAGCCAGAACGGCAACTTTTGATATTTTACCTTAAATATCCAAGAATAAAATATCTTAATAGCTTTCTAAAATTGAATAGTTAAACACTTAAACGGTCACATAAGATTTATCAAAAATATTACCAAATAGTATTCAAAATTTAAAACCCCCCTACCCGGATTTCATAAATCTAAATTTATAGGATTTATAAAATCCTAATTAAATGAAATTACGGGGCTACCAAACAACCACTAGGATGAAGAGAAGAGAGTTATATTTTAATTTTATAAATAATGAATAGTAACTCAACGGGTCTGCGGCTCCATTCGGGTCAAACTCAGAATGACCCGAGTTTAAATTAATGGGTTGACTCTAACCCAACCTGTGCGGGTTACCGGGTTGACCTGGCACAACCCGCCAACCCACTCTTTTTTGAATTTCGCATGTCCCTCCATCCCTTGTGCGGGAGTGCTAATTGGCCAGACAGGTTAGGTGAGGCGGCCAGGTCGAGGCAGTACCTCGTGCCGTCATGCCAATTGGTGATTGTCGTCGTGTAGCGTAGGCGGTTGGGCACATGACGGCGTGAGAGGTGAACCATGAAGGCGACCAGGCAATGGAGGGGGTAGGGCTAGGGTGGTGTAAAGATTGCCGACTGGGCACGTGACGGCTTAAGCGAGGAGGACTGGGGCTAGGGTTGAGGACATGAGGTGCGATGATTGCGGAGTGGGCTAAGCTAGGCAAGACCCATAGCAAGGGAAGCTAGCGGACCTGGACCCAAACCCAGGTCAACTTCGGGTTAATTTCGAGTATCCAGGTTAACCTGAACTCGACTCAATTTTATAAACGAGTCACATTTTTGAACCCGAACTTGACCCGTATGACAAACGGGTTAACCCAAACCTGATTTTTTTTGGGTCAAGTAAAGATGAGGTTTTGCGTCGTGTCAAATATTGACACCCCTATGACTCGTTCAAAACTCATGAAGTAAGCACTAAGCAATATCACAAACGAAGGAACAACTATAGAAAAGGAAAAATAAACACTAGCAAACCGCAACTATAAGAATAGAATAGTCATTGTCATAATATAATTACAAATTAAAAAAGGAAAAGAAAAAAAATAATTACAAATTAATTTAGTTGATATAATGTAATTAATTATTTATGTTAATTATAATTAACTTGATTTCTAATAATATTACTTTCCTAATTCGTATTATCATATATAAGATTAATTAAGCAGTATGTAGCAATCTATTGGGGGCAATCTAGTGGGGGGACGTGCCCCCAAAACTTCAGGCTTAAATCCGCTATTTCCATCAAGCCACCGATATAACAACCTTATCTAGTTCCAAAAAAATTCTATGCAACTAAAGGTTCAATTGGGGCAACTTTTTTACAGCTTTGCTTTCATATTGCTATTATATTATCGTTCGTGCTATTTTTTTTACAAATTTTGAAGATGAAAAATAAATGTTATTAACTAATTAAACTTTCTAATTGATACTTCATCACAAAATTAGCTTGATCAGGCACGGATCTCGAGGCAAAAACTAGTTGGAGACTTCAAAAATTAAATCCGGGAGCATCCGAACTCCGATTTCAACGAGCTTACAGTCAAATTGAGCGTCTCGGAAATACGAACCCAACAACACCAAGATCGACCCAATCCGAGCCCAAATAAGTCCGAATCAAGAGTTCAAAGCGCTGTCGGAAGGTTCAAACCGCAATTTGAGTTATCAAACGGTCTCCGATTTTGACGAGCTTATACTCGAATCGAACGGCTCGACGAGACGAATCCAACGAGCCCAAGATCACTAAATTCCGACATCATTAAGGCCTCCAAATGTCCAACGAACGGTGCACAATCGTAGGATTCAATATCGGCCGTCCATTTGACCACTCCTATTCGCCCTTGATCTCACACCTATTTACGGACCATGCCACTCCAGAAAATCTATAAATAGAGCCCTCATTCTTCACAAGAGAGCATCTAAGCAAGAGAGAGAAGAAGAGAAGAGAAGGAAGAAGAGAAGGAAGGGGTTCCTCCTCGACAGCCGCCGGACCACCGCCGGACCACCGCAGAACCTCGCCGGACCACCGCCGGACCACCGCAGGAATCTCGTCGGACCATCGCCGGACCACCACAGAACCTCGCCGGACCACCGCCGGACCACCGCAGAAACCTCGCCGGACCACCGCCGGATCATCGCAGGAACCTCGCCGGACCACCGCAGAACCTCGCCGGACCACCACCTTAAGGCCTGACGTCCAGTCCCTACCTTCTGCCGAAGACCCGACGACCTGTTCAAGGCCCGACACTTAGTCCTTACTTCCTGCCAAAGACCCGACGACTTGTTCAAGGCCCGACACTCAGTCCTTACTTCCTGCCAAAGACCCGACGACTTGTTCAAGACCCGACACTAAGTTCCTACATCCTGCTGAAGACTCGACGTCCCACTCAGGGCTCGACATTCAGTCCCTACGTCCTGCTGAGGACTCGACATCTTACTTAAGTAATTGATTGTAATCTGTTCACCCCTGGAGGTGATTCAGTCTTTTGTAACCAACTCAAAGTCTAGTGGAATCATTTTCAACTGGGCTAGGCCTCGTGGTTTTTACCTTTTTAAGGGTTTTCCACGTAAAAAATCTTGTGTTCTCTGTGTGTGAGCTAGTTATACGTACAACGTTAAGACGCAGAATTAAATCTCTATCACCGCGTATTTTCTAGTCCGCAACAGTTTGACGCCGTCTGTGGGAAAGATCAATCCCACTACACTAAGTACTTCTTCAATGGCAAACAGACGTAGCCATCGCATCATGGGAGCCTCTCGCTCCAATTCACATCAATCAGGAAGCCAGTCCCTGAATCAAGGACGACGGGCATCTGCCTCCTTTCACCCTGGTGGCCGACACCCTGCAGGGGAAGGAACTTCAGGGCCATCCCTAGAAGAGCGTATCAGGAAGATGGAGGAATCTCAGAATGAGATCCTTCGACTCTTAAGGGAGACTCGAGGACCAGCACTAGTACCTCAAGAAGATATTCTCTTCCCTCGAGACTAGCCAGGCTTCGAAGACGTTCTTCATGTTGAAGTCCCCCTTCCTCCCCCTAGAGTGCGCCCTCCAATCCGTCCAGAGAATGAGCTTGCTGACACAGCAAGCTCTACCCATCCTTCACACACGGGCCATCGGCAGCATATGCCTCCAGAAGTCCCAGAAGACTTAGACCAACAGCACGTTACTGAACTCCCCCGCAATACTCTCCTGAATGAGTTGCAGAGGCTAGTCCGAGAAGAGTTCCCCACAGGAGGTACAAGACACTCCCTTCGCCAACGGGACGTTCACGAATCGTCACCTTTCACCGAAGCTGTCCTCCGATACCCCGTTCCGGCAAGATTCAAACTCCCGAATATTGATTCGTATGATGGAACTTCAGACCCCTACGAGCATATCGACCACTACCGCACTATTATGCATATCCAGCAGGCCCCGGATGCTTTACTCTGTCAAGTTTTTCCTGCCACCCTTAAAGGGCAAGCCCGAACATGGTTCTACTCACTGACTGCCCGATCCATCTCGATATTCGTTAAATTGGCCAAATTGTTCGTCGAACAGTTTGTCGCCAACCGAAGGACGATTAAAGATTCCTCCCACCTTTCAGGGATACGTCAGAACGAGGGTGAATCCCTTAAAGAATACTTCTAGAGGTTTTCTACGGAAGCCCGACAAATTCCAGGGGTAGATCCCGAATTGCTTAGAGGTGTATTTCTTGGAGGACTCCGCCCAGGCCCCTTCTACTCAGCACTCATGCGAGATACTGTCCATTCATATGCGGATCTAATCCATCGAGTAGAGGCTCAAATCTCCGCCGATGATGCCATCAATGCTCATAGAAAGCAATTTGAGCAGACGACCGGGAAGCGTAAGAATCCCCCAGGGACGGAGAATCCCCCATCACAAAGGAATAAGCAAGGAAACTACAATTTTCTTCCTCGACCCTCACAGCCGCGACAAGAACCTCGTCAAGAAAAGGAGTACACACCACTCAATACATCCCAAGCAAATGTATTAATGGCCATCCGGGATCAGGAGAACGTAAAATGGCCACACCCTTTGAAACCCAATGTCGGAAACCAAGAGCAATATTGCCACTTCTACCGTAACCGTGGGCACACTACTGAAGCATGTTGACAGCTCAAAGAAGAAGTTGAGAGACTGATCCGACAAGGATATCTCCGACAATTCATCAAGAATACACCAGCCCGAGAAGAAGTTGGTCCGACTGGGGGGCAGAATCAACAACAAAGGCAGCCGGTAAACAATCGCCAAATAGTGGGAGAAATTGGAACCATTGCTGGGGGCCTATCAACGCCTTACCAAGTTTCAATTGCGTAGAGCACAATAGTGCTACTTGTTTTAAGTATCGTATGTCTTTAGTATTGTGTGACTTCAGTACTGTCTGTCTTTAATTTTGAATGTTGTTTGTGATGTTTGTAGCTTCTCCCTCCTTAAGCTGTCTTAGGGAGCTATGTTTTTGTAAGACTTTATCTCCTTATCTTCTTCGAGTAAAATTATATTGATAAATTCGCAAAAGTAGTGAACTTTAATATCATTGACTCGAACAAATACATAATCGTTATTGTAGCTCAATCACTAGATAATCAATCCTTGGTGGATTCTCCCGACCTCTTCCACACAGGTTAACGTCGTCGAGCAGGGCTCCGGCATACAACCTCGGAAAGGTCTCACATCCTTGGTGGATTCTCCCGACCTCTTTCATACAGGTTAACGTCGTCGAGCAGGGCTCCGACATACAACCTCGGAAAGGTCCTGCATCCTTGGTGGATTCTCCCGACCTCTTCCACACAGGTTAACGTCGTCGAGTAGGGCTCCGGCATGCAACCTCGGAAAGGTCTCACATCCTTGGTGGATTCTCCCGACCTCTTCCACACAGGTTAACGTCGTCGAGCAGGGCTCCGGCATACAACCTCGGAAAGGTCCTACATCCTTGGTGGATACTCCCGACCTCTTCCACACAGGTTAACGTCGTCGAGCAGGGCTCCGGCATACAACCTCGGAAAGGTCCTACATCCTTGGTGGATACTCCTGACCTCTTCCACACAGGTTAACGTCGTCGAGCAAAGGCTCCGACATACAACCTCGGAAAGGTCTCACATCCTTGGTGGATTCTCCCGACCTCTTCCACACAGGTTAACGTCGTCGAGCAGGGCTCCGGCATACAACCTCGGAAAGGTCTCACATCCTTGGTGGATTCTCCCGACCTCTTTCATACAGGTTAACGTCGTCGAGCAGGGCTCCGACATACAACCTCGGAAAGGTCCTGCATCCTTGGTGGATTCTCCCGACCTCTTCCACACAGGTTAACGTCGTCGAGCAGGGCTCCGGCATACAACCTCGGAAAGGTCCTACATCCTTGGTGGATACTCCTGACCTCTTCCACACAGGTTAACGTCGTCGAGCAAAGGCTCCGACATACAACCTCGGAAAGGTCTCACATCCTTGGTGGATTCTCCCGACCTCTTCCACACAGGTTAACGTCGTCGAGCAAAGGCTCCGACATACAACCTCGGAAAGGTCTCACATCCTTGGTGGATTCTCCCGACCTCTTCCACACAGGTTAACATCGTCGAGCAGGGCTCCGGCATACAACCTCGGAAAGGTCCTACATCCTTGGTGGATACTCCTGACCTCTTCCACACAGGTTAACGTCGTCGAGCAAAGGCACCGACATACAACCTCGGAAAGGTCTCACATCCTTGGTGGATTCTCCCGACCTCTTCCACACAGGTTAACGTCGTCGAGCAGGGCTCCGGCATACAACCTCGGAAAGGTCCTACATCCTTGGTGGATACTCCTGACATCTTCCACACAGGTTAACGTCGTCGAGCAAAGGCTCCGACATACAACCTCGGAAAGGTCTCACATCCTTGGTGGATTCTCCCGACCTCTTCCACACAGGTTAACGTCGTCGAGCAAAGTCTCCGACATACAACCTCGGACAGGTCTTACATCATTGCCGGATCCAATATCGGTTAACATCATCGAGTAAAGGCTCTGACAAACAACCTCGGATAGATTATACATCCTTGGTTAACATCGCCAGAATGTCGTCAATGGACTTCTATCTTACTTCACCACAATATTAAAATTCTACCCAATTTTGAATTTTCTCCTGTCGCTGAACTTTTGTCTTGCAGGACTTTCGGCGGACTTCTACTCGTCGTCAGACTTATGCCCTTCGACGAACTTTCAACGGTCTTCTTCCCGAGGCCGTACTTCTACTCGACGTCGGACTTCTCCTTGTCGTCGAACTTATGCTCGTCAGCAGACTTCTACTCGTCGTCGGACTTATGCCCTTCGACGAACTTTCAACGGTCTTCTGCCCGAGACCGTACTTCTACTCGACGTCGGACTTCTCCTTATCGTCGAACTTCTGCTCGTTAGCAGACTTCTACTCGTCGTCGGACTTATGCCCGTCGACGAACTTTCATCGTCTTCTACCCGAGGTCGTACTTCTACACGACATCGAACTTCTCCTTATCGTCAAACTTCTGCTCGTCAGCGGACTTCTACTCGTCGTCGGACTTATGTCCGTCGACGAACTTTCATCGGTCTTCTGCCCGAGGTCGTACTTCTACACGACATCGAACTTCTCCTTATCGTCGAACTTTTGCTCGTCAGCGGACTTGTACTCGTCGTCGGACTTATGTCCGTCGACGAACTTTCATCGGTCTTCTGCCCGAGGCCGTACTTCTACACGATATCGGACTTCTCCTTGCGTCGAACTTCTACTTGCCGTCAGACTACTAACCGTCGTCAGACTTTTACCCGTCGATGGACTTTCATCGGTCTTGTACCTGGCGCTGCACCTCTACCCGACTTCGTACTTCTACCAGATATCGGACTTCTACCAGTTAATAGACTTTCGTCGGTCTTCTGCCCGACACTGTATGACTACCCGACGTTGAATTCCTGCCTGTCATCATACTTCTCCCCGATGCTGGAAGTATGCCCGTCATTTCAACCTCCCTCCTTACAACGGTTTATCCGACCTCCATTGCAAATCACCAAACATCAGAACTCCACAAGATCTCTCGAAGAAAAGAGGGAGAAAAAGAAGAAAGGAGAGAATCTCCGGACTTCCTTGCCAAGAGAGGGGCCTCAGAAAACTGAGGGAAGGCCTCAATAGAAAGGACAGAGGGAGATGAGGAAAGAAGAGAATCTCCGAACTTCCTTGCCAAGAGAGAGGCCTCAGAAAACTGAGGGAAGGCCTCAATAGAAAGGACAGAGGGAGTTGAGAAAGAAGAGAATCTCCGAACTTCCTTGCAAGAGAGGGCCTCAGAAAACTGAGGGAAGGCCTCAATAGAAAGGACAGAGGGAGTTGAGGAAAGAAGAGAATCTCCGAACTTCCTTGCCAAGAGAGGGGCCTCAGAAAACTGAGGGAAGGCCTCAATAGAAAGGACAGAGGGAGATGAGAAGAAAGGAGGAGAAGAAGAGAAGAAAAAAGGAGGAGAAGAAGAAAGGAATGAACTTTCTTAAGGATCTAAGGCCCTATTTATAGCTTTTTGGGAGAAAGAGTGGAAGTTTCTAGAATTTTTAATTTCCCAAATTTTTCTAAATTTTTCTGAATTTTTTCGGAATTTTTTGGGATTTTTTGGGATTTTTTATGCATTTTTACGGCCAAAAAAGGCTAAAAAAGCTTAAAAAATTCAATTTTCTGCACTAGTGGGGCCCACTAGGTCGGTGGGCTGAACAGTCCCGCCCATTCATTCAAATAAGGCGGTGGAGGAGCAGCCAGTGGGCTGCCACGCGGGCCCAGGCGGGCCTAGGCGGCCCAGGCGGGCCGCCGCGCGGGCCAGAAGCCGGCCCAGCAGCCCACCGCGCGGGCTGAAGCGCGGGCCGCGCGCGCAGCCGCAGCGCGGGCCCGCGAGCGCGGGCCAGGCGGGCGCAGGCGGCCTGCCGGGCCCGCGGCGGGCCCAGGCGGGCCGCAGCGCGCGGTTCCAGCGCGGGCCGGCGGAGCCTCCGGCAGCGGCGGCGGCCTGCCGGCCGGCCGGTCCGGTCGGTCCGGCCGCCTAGCCCATTTTGGGCCCGATTTTCGTCCCGAAAACTCCGATTTCGACGTTTTTGGGGTCCCCGGACATGTTTTTCGACGTTCCAGACTCAATTTCGGCACTTTCGGAGCTCAACGAGGCCTATATGATCAAGTTCGAGCAAGCCATTAACCTTCAGAACACATTTTTTGGCATTTCGGCCTATGCAAATTGTCGACACTTATATTTTCGGACCCCTGGAGCTTCGGCGTCCGAAAATAGGGGGGCAACTGATACGTCATCACAAAATTAGCTTGATAGGCACGGATCTCGAGGCAAAAACTAGTTGGAGACTTCAAAAATTAAATCCGGGAGCATCCGAACTCCGATTTCAACGAGCTTACAGTCAAAATGAGCGTCTCGGAAATACGAACCCAACAACACCAAGATCGACCCAATCCGAGCCCAAATAAGTCCGAATCAAGAGTTCAAAGCGCTGTCGGAAGGTTCAAACCGCAATTTGAGTTATCAAACGGTCTCCGATTTTGACGAGCTTATACTCGAATCGAACGGCTCGACGAGACGAATCCAACGAGCCCAAGATCACTAAATTCCGACATCATTAAGGCCTCCAAATGTCCAACGAACGGTGCACGATCGTAGGATTCAATATTGGCCGTCCATTTGACCACTCCTATTCGCCCTTGATCTCACACCTATTTACGGACCATGCCACTCCAGAAAATCTATAAATAGAGCCCTCATTCTTCACAAGAGAGCATCTAAGCAAGAGAGAGAAGAAGAGAAGAGAAGGAAGGGGTTCCTCCTCGACAGCCGCCGGACCACCGCCGGACCACCGCAGAACCTCGCCGGACCACCGCCGGACCACCGCAGGAATCTCGTCGGACCATCGCCGGACCACCACAGAACCTCGCCGGACCACCGCCGGACCACCGCAGAAACCTCGCCGGACCACCGCCGGATCATCGCAGGAACCTCGCCGGACCACCGCAGAACCTCGCCGGACCACCACCTTAAGGCCTGACGTCCAGTCACTACCTTCTGCCGAAGACCCGACGACCTGTTCAAGGCCCGACACTCAGTCTTTACTTCCTGCCAAAGACCCGACGACTTGTTCAAGGCCCGACACTCAGTCCTTACTTCCTGCCAAAGACCCGACGACTTGTTCAAGACCCGACACTAAGTTCCTACATCCTGCTGAAGACCCGACGTCCCACTCAGGGCTCGACATTCAGTCCCTACGTCCTGCTGAGGACTCGACATCTTACTTAAGTAATTGATTGTAATCTGTTCACCCCTGGAGGTGATTCAGTCTTTTGTAACCAACTCAAAGTCTAGTGGAATCATTTTCAACTGGGCTAGGCCTCGTGGTTTTTACCTTTTTAAGGGTTTTCCACGTAAAAAATCTTGTGTTCTCTGTGTGTGAGCTAGTTATACGTACAACGTTAAGACGCAGAATTAAATCTCTATCGCCGCGTATTTTCTAGTCCGCAACACTAATATATGATAGTCGTAAGAAAACTATCATTCATAATAATCATAGTTTAAAAGAAATAAATCTTCTCATAATAACTATAAGTATTTTTACAAATTGATTCATATATTCCAAAAGAATTTAATGTTTTGAAACTTTCTTAAAGTTGGTGTTGATTTCAGAAGGATGTTAGCCCAAGTTCCTCTGGGGAACTTACATTCCAGCTCTAGGAAACAAATATGAGCATTCTAGAATGGAGTGCTATACAGATTTCTTTGTTGTTGTTTTATTTGCAATTATCAAGCAAATATCAACTGATGTCACCTAAATTGCTCTTCAGATTTCTATTATCACACCCTCAACCAAGCCCTCCATTCCCTTCTCTGATTTGTTCAAGAAGCTATTTTTCATCTGTTGGGGTGTTAAAGATTAAATTACTCATTTTAGAGAATAATGGAGTGAGGTTAAAGTTGAAATTAAGCAATTTTCTTTAGAGTTTTATATAGGGAGAGGAATGAGAATAAGATGTGTATTGTGCCTCATATATGAGTAGGGGTAAGAAAATCTCTCAACCAATAGATCATGATGAGCTTTGTAGATTTAAGGCTTCGTTTGGGACGGCTTTTTTATTGATTTTTAAAACAGAGTTGTAGTACAAATTTTTTAATTTTTGTACTAAAACTCCGTTTTCAGAAGCAACAAAAAAGCCGTCCCTAACGAAGCCTAAAAGACTTAAACTTACATTATGTGTTATGTAGCTAAATAAATAATGTAATCTTTCATGTTGTCTATAAATTACTGAAAAATAAATATATAATGATTAATTTTTATATAATAATATATGATCAAATGTAACTTCTGCTTTTTTTTTGTCAAGTGAATGATGTGCAATCATAATAGTTACTTTTGCAGGTAAATAACCCTAATAACTCAAGTAATAAGGAAGCAGTTGCAAAATAAATTCATCTATACCTGTAAGGTATGCAATTGAATGCAAGAGGCATTTGAGTCTTATAATATCAAAATTTTCATAAATATGAAGATTCAACATATTCTTTAATATGTTTTATTTTAATTCACTCAAAAATAGATGAGATTTGAATAAGTCCAATACCTCGAGAATTTTATCTCCAATAATATATATATATCAACATACATTCAAACTATCTTAAAGTGTTAGTCTCTCTCCAATTCACTATACACTGAGATCATTATTTTATAATATTGAAAAAAATAATAATAATAAACTCATCTAAGAAAATAATGTTTGATCCAAAGGTCTTTGGACAATGTCATATTTGCTGAGTGTTTGTTTGTCGCAAACAATGTCATAATATGGCTAGAAGCTTACGCCATGAATAAATGTATAGAATACTGATCATATTATCTAGCCACATAATTGGTGTCTTTAACTATAGAAACCACTTAGCCTTTTCACTAGTTATATTTTAATTCGGACATTCAAGCTTTAAAGAGAGATAATTGCTCTTCAACAGTCAATCGAAGGGGATAAATGACGTGTGGATCTATTGTCTTGTATCTCTTACATGATAGATCTGTGAAATTTTTAGTCAAATATTTTTATTTTATTATTCTTTAAATAATCTATTAATTTTATATCATATTTACACAATAGGAAGGGACGTGCTAATAACTCGTCTCTTTCACAATAACATATGTAAATACAATAACAAGAGATAGGTTAACATTTCCAACCTTCTTTCCCACATCACCTTCAATTAGGGCTGCAAACGAACCGAGCCGAGCCGAGTATGTGAGTGTTCATGTTTGTGTTCATTTAATATCAGCTTGTTCAAGTTTGGTTCATGTTTGTTCGAGCTTTATTGTTGTGTTCATGTTTGGTTCATTTAAATAAATGAGTGTTCATGTTCGGTTCATGTTCAGTTCATGTTCGTTCGTTTAGTGCTTATTGAGCTTGTTCGCAAACATATTTTTTTTAACTATCAAACAAATACGTTCATGAACATATCTATGAACAAACACATTTATAATAAAAACAATTGTCTATGTAATAAAGGCAATGATTTATTTATATTTATTAATTTTATAGTCAAATATTAATTATTTCTATCTAGCTTATTCACGAGTTCAAAATCGAACACGAATCAAGCTTTTATCGAGCTTAATATCGAGCTTGTTCACGAACTTCAAATGATGTTGTTCGCGAACATAAACGAGTCGAACACATTAGTGTTCAAGTTTGTTTATTTAACAATCGAGTATTTAAAATATTGTTCAAGTTTGTTTGTTTAGCTAATTAAACGATCACAAACGAGCTAGCTTTAATTGAACCGAACAACGAGTAGATCGTCGAACGTTTGGTTTGCTTGCAGCTTAAATTTTAATATAATATTTGAGTTGAAAATTTTAAAAATTGAATATCATTCAAATTTTAATTTTAACAATTTTATTATTAGTTTCTTTGTTTAATTTTCTTTGTTAAAATTAGTTTGTTTATGTAATTTTTCTTCTATTTTAAGACTTATGTAGGCTTTAATAATTTCTGAAAAGTCACTTTTGTTCATTTTGTATGCGCGTAACATTCACATCGAAAATGTGAAAATTTAAGGAATTAGGAATGAGATTTTTATTTAGTTGTAAGTTGTTTCTTTATTAGATATTCCATATTTTTTTTACAATAATGATTCTAAGAAAAAAATGGTGAAATGGTCAAAGAAGGCTAAGTTCATGTGTTTGGTCAACATAGCTCTCTAAAAAATTTCCCTCACAATTTAGTCCCTCCAGCTCAATTAAACCAACTCTAGAGACCTTCTAGACTCTACCTAACCCGAACCCAACCTCTGGCACGACCCCTAGCTCAGCCCAATAACCCGAATGGTCCCCCCTCATGAGAAGGAAGATTCGTCCTTACCACTTATGTTTCGTTTGAGATGGCTTTTTTACTACTTCTTAAAGCTTTTTTTTAGTACAAAAATTTTAATTTCTATACTAAAAAGTTGCTTCATTAAGCAATAAAAAAACCGTCTCAAACGAAACTTCAAGCAACACGCCTCCCTAACGTCCTAACGGCCTAGGACATATGTTAAGCATCCCTGGACTTCATCGGATTAATCTAAAACGTCCGAAATGGGAGCAGCCTAAACCGTGAAAACGGGGTTGTGGGAGAGCAATACATGTGTCATGCTGCTAGGTGAAGCGGTGGAGTGCTGCACCCTAGATGGCGAGAGTTCAGTAGCAGTAGCCGAAAGCATCACTAGCTTACGCTCTGACCCGAGTAGCATGGGGCACGTTCCAAAGAACAAGGCTTTTTTCGAACAAGCCAATTCATTTGGGACCAATCCATTCTTTTCCCTCTTCAAAGATCAGCCCTCTGTCTCTGTGTTTTCACGTCGATAATTCTTTGCAGATGAAGAGATATCAAAGAGGCTTATTGCTTCCCTCCAATATCTGGAATATGTCAAAACAACGTTTTTTCTTCATTCCAAGCTATCTCTGATTCCATTCACTCTCCAGAGAAGCTAGCTTTTCTTTATGATTCCATAAGCATTTCTATACCATTCCAAACCATTTTCTAGTGGTTTTTTTAGCTCTCGGCGGTTAGATCGAAGACAAATCGAAGCAAGCTCCGTCCCAGGTGATCGATCTCAACATCCAGTATTTTTCTAGACTTGGAGCCTTCTCAAAGATCGTAGAATATATCTTAGAGAGCCTCACTCTCTGAGATATCTTGTGTCGAGGTAGAACTAAGACCCTAGGCGTTTATATAGGCTCTTAAATGGCATCCTAAACAATGCATCAATAACTTAAAAAAATGTTTACCAGTCTTTATTCTCTCAAATGTATTTCAAATCTCAAGTATCATGCCATTTTATCAATTGAAAATAAAGTTTGAAAGAAATTTTTAGACTAGGGATTGTGGTTTTCTTAAGCTTAGAGACGAAATCACAGCCGTTCCTTCATTCTGTTTGAATTTGACGGTTGTAATTTCATCGTCTTGTTCGCTAGGAGAAATTATTGTGTACGCAATCCGAACGTAGAATTGTGTTCGGATGCTGCGTATTTACTGCTTATTTCACTGCGTATTTTTTGATACATTATGTTTTCTACGTATTTTTTGCGTATTTTTGTGTATTTAGTGAGTATTATTTATTTGCTAATTATTTGCCTCGAAAAAATTATGTCTCAAAAAATACGCAACAAAATAAGCAGTGTGTACGCACATCCGAACATGTTCGGATTGCGTACACAATAATTTCTCGTTCGCTAGACCCGACTTGACGCAGCTGTTGGACGGGTACATTGTTCGGCTACATTTAATTTGTCCATTCTGAACCGCAAGAGTCTTTGTCACCGTCCGATCTCTTAACAGAGATCAAACTATGGGATTAAATCCTTGCCGTCAGATGAAAATCCCGAAATCGGACGGCTCGTAGTAGGCACTGACTCATTTAATTGAACCTGGCGGCTGACCGTTGCCGTCCACGTGGACGAATCACACGCCACCGTGTGAAAGAAAGCCTCACCAGCTGTTTAATTCCTCTTTAAATTGAGTAATTTAATAGGTTTTAATTACAGAACTTTAAAAATCATAAAAAATAAAATACTCCAAAGTTTTCATATAAATACTCATTTTTCTCATAATAAAAGGTACTATTTCTAAAAATAAAATCAAAGTCTAATTTTTAGTATAGAAATGATATTTTAAATTACATATATTTTTCTTAATTACATTTTAATTAAATATTTAATGGAATTTAAATTTCAAATGGAATGTTGAAGAGATTTATATGCATATTTAATGTTTTATATGAAATTATTCGAGGATTAACTTGAGTTGTATTTGAATTTTAATTCAAAAGCAATAGGTTATTATTTAACCTAGAAGTTTGAAGAAAATTCATTACTAATCAATTGATGCTACAATGATTACATATAATATTCTAAAACATCAGTGAACAATCATATTTAAGAGTATATAATACCTTTTGAGTATTGTCTTTGTTGCGGGCTAGAAGATTCGTGGCGGTTGAGTAAGTAAACTTTTCGTTTTAACGATGCACGAATAACTAGTACACAAATAGAAAGAGAGAAGTAAAATAACCAATCTTATTTACGTGGAAAGCCTGAATAAGGAAAAACCACATGGCCTCGCCCAGGTGGAAAGATCCCACTAAACCTTATTGAATTACAAGGGTTAAGCTGTCCCTCAATATAGAGGTAGTCAAATTACACTAGTTTGGAGATCTAGGCAAAGGTCTGGCGACATTCGTGCTGAAGTCCGACATCGTTTGTGAAGAAGTTCAGCTGACAAAAAATGATCCGATCAAAAAAGGTCAGGCGGAATTCCGGCGGCGGTCGGAGGTAACTTTTCTTTATGCTCCCCTTATAATTTCTCTACCATTCTTAGCCATTTTCTAGTGGTTTTGTAAATTCCGGCGATGAGATGCATTCACTCTCCATAGAAGGTAACTTTTCTTTATGTTCCCTAATAATTTCTCTACCATTCTTAACCATTTTCTAGTGGTTTTGTAAATTCCAGCGATGAGATCGAAGACAAACCGATGCTAGCTCCCTTCCAGGTAATTGATCTTTCCATCCAGACTTTTTCTGTACATGAATCCTTATGAAAGATTGTAGAAGATCTCTCAATGAGAATAAACGCCCCTTCCTCACTCTCTGAGATCTTCTGTGCCGATGTAGAACTAAAACCCTAGGGGTTTATATAGGATATTAAATGACATCTTAAACATTTCATCAATAGCTTAGAAAACTGTTTTTTGTTCTTTATCTACTTATCTGTTATTAAAATCTCAAGTATCCTGCCATTTGATCTATTGAAAATAAAGTTTCAAGGAAATTTTAAGATTAGGGTTTGCGGTTTTGTGAAGTTAAAGAGACTAAATCACAGTCGCTCCTTTAGGCTTCGTTTGTTTGCCTGTTTTTTGTGCTTACTCCATCTGCCAGCGTTAAAGCAGAAAAAAAAAATTGTTTGAAAGAAGCGCTTTTTCGTATTCCGTTGTTAATACCGGTGTTATATCCAAAAACGTCAAAGCGAAAAGTGAGCGCCATTTTCACAGACATACCGCGAACTGCTCTCGTTTTATCTATTTTACCCTGGACGACACGCACGAACTCAAGTTATCTTCTTCTTCGAGCATCCCATTCACTACGGCAAAGGATTACGAGGAACCGAATCACATTCAAGGGGCCAAAAATCACCTCAGAAATTTTTTTGGAGATTCCTCTACAGCGCCTCCTCCTTCCTGCTTTGCTCGTTTCTGCCTTTGTCGACCCGCTTTGTCCTGCAAATACACCTCCAAACCAAATTCGCATCCATCCGTTTATGGCAGCATTCGTCTTCCAAAAGGTACACCCTCTCCTACAGCAAATACAATCTGACCTCGCTCCACAAGCACCGATCTTGCTCTTCCATTTTTCACGATTCCAAAAGCTAGGCATTTCAACCTTAGAAATTTGTTTGGCTGAGATTGAAGGACGTATACCATGACCTTCCATTCCTCCCCCTGCCCATTTTTCGTGTTTGAATTTGAAAACCCTTCACAACCCGAAGAAGAAAGCCAAATCTCTGACCTTTCCCGTTTCTCTTTCCACACCTAAAAACCTAGATTTCCATATAAAACTGTTCATTTTTCATTTTTCCTTTGTAAATTTTACGATTCTCGATCCGAGATCCCCGCCAGTCGAAGAAAGATTCAATCTTGGTGAGGATGGCCGGAACTCAGACGATGGTGATCGGGCCTATTCCATCTGGCTTCAGTCCTCAAATTATTTCAATAAATGATTTCAACCTTCTTCTCCACTTGCTTCAACACTCACTGATACATAAATTTTTTTTTTCTTGCAGGGCTCACATCTCCATAAGTTTTTCTTCACTGTACCCACGCCGCAATCAAGGGGACTTAAGCCTAACTCATTCTGGTAGATTCGCAACTAATTCTAGAACTGATATTCCTTTGCAAAATCTCAAGTAAGTGGTTTATATTGTTTTTTTTTTTCTTAATTATTTGTTTTTTTTTATTCATACTTGTTAAAAAAACTTTTACCGCATAGTCATATGTAATTCTTCTATAAGAAGTACCACTGTCGTTGATGAATAATGAATGAGTCTTATGGACCATGTTACAAATATTTGTAAGTTTATTATAACACACTTTACTAACTTGCTAATATATAGGTTGACTAACAAAAAAATGGGAAAGCAAAAAGGAGGTACTCCGGCAACATGGGAGATGGAAACCACATTAATCTACTGTGACATCTGCATTAAGGAGATAGAATTGGGAAACATACCAACAACTCACTTTTCTAAGGATGGTGTTACGCCGGCCCAGCAGGGGCCGGCTGGACCGGTCCAGGAGGGACCGGTCCGGGTCTATTCCAGGCGACGGAATAGACCCAGCGGAAGCCAGAGCCTGGACGGAAACTTTGTGGAGCCCATTATGGGCTCAATGCAAGATTAGGAGGGAAATATTTTGAACTAAGGGGTGTTTAGGTAATTTTTAATATTCCTTTGTCTTTAATTATGTGTTTTGGAAGGGATTTAGATTATCTTGAATTTGAATTATCTGGAGATCTAGGGTTTGGTGTGTTTGGGCTCTTGGCTTTGCCGGAGATTGTCGGAGAGTTTTTCCTTCCTCTCGAATTGAAGGAAAGTTGTATCTTGCAAGTGCTTTTCATCCGTTAACGAAATAAAAGTATTTGCATCATTTCCTACGTGTTCTTCTACGTTTTCCTCTCAGAGTTTCTTGTATTTTGGCTGTTTTTCTGCTGTGGACAGCAGATTTCCCTTGGATCCACTTGGTTTTGGTGTGAAACACTTGGAAATCCAAGTGTTTCCTATCAGATGGGTGGAGAAATTTAGGCAAAAATTTTAATATGCGCACAGGTCGAACCTATGATCGTGCCCAATTAAAAAACAAATGGGATCAACTAAAGAAGGAGTGGAAGCTTTGGAAAGATTTAATGCACGGTGAAACTAGAATATGATGGAATGCTTTAAAGAAAACAATTGATGCTTCAAATGAATGGTGGAGCAAAAAAAAAATACAGGTACAATAGCAAATATATACTTACGTTAAGTTACATGATTCCATAAAACATAATGCACTTACCAGTCAACTTGTCTTCTTATATTATAGGTTTTTCCTTCTGCAAAGAAGTTTCATTATAATGAAATCATGCCTGAGCTTGAGGAAAATTAGATATCATGTTTGGTCGAGTTGTTGCAACTGGTGCTAACGTATGGGTTCCAAACTCATGTGTATTGCCTCCTGAACTCAGAGATGTAGAGGACATTGCATCTTCTGAAGAAGAACACCAAGATGATGAGGTAAATATGTTACATACGAATAGCCTTGACGATCCTATTATAGGTGATTCACAAAGATCACAAAATACTCGACCAATTACACATAAAAGAAAAAGAATTAGAGCAACCAAATCAGGTGGAAGACAAATGTTCATTGATCATATTGAGGAGCTCGTAAGCGCAGCTAAGTCTATTAGTTATGCCCTAACATCATCAACTACTTCAAGGAAACGTCTGACAATTGCAGATGCTTTGGAAGAAATTTCTAAAATACCTGAGATATTTGACGATCCAGAGTTATATGAATTTGTTGTTTGGTATATACTAGATCGGAATCAAAGGGAGTCTTTCATGGGACTTCTAACTGATATAAAAGTTTGGTTTCTAAAAAAATAATACCACATGAGTGTCACATCTTTATTGTAGAGCACAATTTGTTGATAATGTAATATCAGATCTGCTCCAGGATCGTCCGGGCCGATCGTGGATCGTCCCGGGACGATTAGTTCAAATTCTGTTCCAGGATGTGTTCTGAAGTTCTAGAAAAATTTTCCCGTAGGGATCGTCCGGGCCGATCTGGGATCGTCCCGGGACGATCAGTGCATGGCACAAGTCAGAGAATAAGGAATTTTTTCGTCCAAGGAAATTAATTATCGTCCTTAAAAATCGTCCCAGGACGATATGATTTTGGTCTGATCGGCCAGGCCGATCTCAAGGTTACTTAAGGGAAATGAGCTCGTTTTGAGGAGAGAGAAAATCAAAAATAAAATATCTGATTTCTGAGGAGAGAGAAAATCAAAAATAAAATATCTGATTTCTGAGGAGAGAGAAAGTCGAGAAGAAAAGTGGAAAAGTTTATTTTCGGGCGACGCCGGTCCGTTTTCGTTCGTCGAGACAGTTCAAGAAGTTGGTGTACGCAAGGTAAGACACATTCCGCCTTTCTCAATTTTCAGAACGGTGAAGTTTGAACGAATATTCTGTCCGGATTTTTGTTTTCGTTAGCGATTTTTGTCAGTATTTTCTGATTGGTTCAGTTTTTACCGCGTAACTTTTGGTATGTTTCTGAGGTGCCGAGTGTGCACATTTTGATTATTTTCTGGAGAATTTTTACCGGATAATTTTGACCCGACTGCGTTTTATTTTGTCTGTGATTTCTGATGAACTCTGAAATTGTCTGGGCAGTAGAATAAAAGTCTTGTAATACTGATGTGGATATTTTGTGCTAATTTGGTAATTTGTAAAATTAAGAATTTTTGTGTAAATTCTGTATACTGTCGTTATGCTGCCGGATTTTCGTACGATTTTCTGAAATTGTCCGGATTTGTTCTGAAATGATATGATATGTTTGTGTGCTATGAAAAGGGAGTTATAAGGGGTCAGGATCCTGTGAGATCCTGTCTGTGTCAGGAAAATCTGAAAATCTGAAATGAGCTCTAAAATCTGAAAACAAGTTCTGTTCCGGATCCGATGATATCTGGTGCTATAAGCACATCTGTTCTGGTGCCATGAGCACAAAGGAATGTATAAGGGGCCAGAATCCGTTGAGATTCTGTCTGTGTCTGAGAATATGTTCTGATAATCTGTTATGTTAATTTGTTTTGTTAATCGGTTATGTATTGTGTTATGTTCTGAATTGATATGATTTCTGATTTCCGTACGATATGATTTCTGATTCTGATACGATTCTGTTCTGTTCCGATTTGATCTGATCTGTATGATATCTGTTCTGATTTGATATGATATGTTTGATTCTGTTCTGATTCGATTTTTTAATTATGATTTCTGTAAGTTCTGTTCTATTCTGATTCGATATACAATTCTATTAATCTGATTTATGTACGGATTTGGTCTGATGTGTTTGTTGTGGATTCTGAGGATTTGGATTGGAGGTTTGATGTCTTGCTAAGCTGTTGTAGCTCATCCTTGTTTTCTGCGTGATTTTCAGGTTCTGGGAAAGGGAATGAAGTTCAGGAGTAGAAGTAGAGTCTGATCTGTTATAGGTATTTTGGACTTTTGATTTTTGTACAGTCATGACTTTTTTGTTCTGTTGTTCTTTCTGTCTAAAGCCATGCACTGTATTTGTATATGAATATTTTTTATGAATTAAAAGATAGATGATCTGTTCCGCTGCATTGGATTTTTATAGTAGCTCTGTGTCTTTTTGTGTAAATGTTTGGAAGAAAGTTCTGAAACAAATTCCAAAGCCAGATCCTGGAATCAGTTCGGTCCGTTTGAGTCTAGTCGCGACCCGATGCAAGCGGGATTCGTCCCGGTCGTGTTGGGTTGTGACAGATAATTTTAAAAAAAAAGTTTATTTACTACGTTTTTTAGATTGTTTAAAGAACTGTGTGTGTTTGTTTTTATGTATGGATAACAGGCATGTTTAATCACAACAAGTATTGTAATCAGTAAATATATGTTTATTACAAGTTAGTTTGGTGAAGATAAAGTTGTTACCGTAAATTCTGAGTTCTTTAAAGGTTTTGGACGAATTTGTATTTGTGTTTGAATACAAGCTTTTGTGTAAATTAGAGATTCAATTTGTGTAAACTCTGAGTTCTTTAAAGGTAGGTGAATCTGTTCTCATAGACAGCTTATGACCACCATGTTTCAGATAGTGTTTTAGCTTATGTTTCTAGTCAGTCAAGTAAAGAAAAAATGTTCTTTACCTTTTCTATAGTATAAACCCTAGCTCTATCTGTATATCATTTATGGCATAAATTTTAACCTTGGCTAACTGTGTATGTAATTTTAAAGAAGTGGTTATAAGCACTTATGTTCTATGTTCTCATTGTCATTCTTTCTTTATCTCTTATGAATTTTTTTCCAAGTAATTTAGATGCCCTTTAATTACCCATTTCCATGCTGATGGTGGCGCTTGGTTGTGCTCTCTGTTTCGATACTTTTGCTGATTTTATTGATATGCTACATTGTTTTATCTAATGATAGAGCCTGAAGATTCATGGCAATATTATAAACTTTGTAAAGATAAAATCAGTTGGTAATTAGTATGTGGAAGGTGTTGAACAGCTAGTTAGCTTCAACTATGTAGATGCCCTTACATCAGATTTACCTAATGAGAAGGTATTATTGAGATCTATTTTCTTTTAATTATTTATCCTATCTATAAATAAAGATGTGAATTTTTTAGTATATTTTGCTTCCCAACTTATGATTTTTTTTTCCAGATACACAATGTCGGAGGATAATGAGAGTTTCTCAAGTGACGAGCATAATGATGGAAAATTGTGAAATATTAAAAAAATGGCAGTTTCACAATTTAGCAATATAATGCTTGCCTCAAGTTTTTTGCAAAATGATTACTTTTCACTTTATTTGAACAAAAGGCCTTGAATGATAGCAGATAAAAGTGGAGACAGATGGGTTCGGGCTTTACTTTGTGGCCATCCCGTTAGGTTTCATAACATATTTAGGATGTCCCAAGTTATATTTACTGACTTGCTTTGCAAACTAGAATCACTTTATGGATTATGTGGTTCTCATAGAACAACCACTAGAGAAGTTCTTGGAATAACTTTGTTTATTTTGAGTCACAATGAATCCGTAAGAGCTACCACAGAAAGATTTCAGCATTCTACAGAAACAATAAGCATATATTTTTCTTTAGGAGTTCGAGCATTGATTAATTTAGCAATTGATATTATTGTATCGGAAGATAAGGAATTTCTTGACATCCCTGTACATATTAGAAACGATACTAGGTACATGCCGTATTTTAAAGAATGCATTGGGGCAATTGATGGAACTCATGTTGATGCTCGTATTCCTGTTGAAGATCAAATTCCGTATATAGGGCGACATCATTCACCTACACAAAATGTGATGGCAGTCTGTGATTTTAATATGTGTTTTACATTTGTGGCAGCAGGATGGGAAGGTTCAGCTCATGATGCTCGTATCTTTAAACATGTTCTAAGGAGTTCGCTATACAGATTTCCTGTACCGTCATCAGGTAATATTTAATTAATAATTAATGATTTAGTAAGCCTATTTTATATTAAAGGTAATGAGAAAATTAACATTTTTGTTTACAGGTAAAATTTATTTAGTTGATGCTGGATACCCACTACAACGAGGTTTTCTTAAGCCATATCTAGAGACGCGATATCATATACCAGATTTCTGACGAGGAATTCAAACTACTACAGGCCATCGGGAGGTCTTCAATAGGAGGCATTCCTCATTAAGAAGTGTAATATAAAGGGCATTTGGCGTATGGAAAAAGAAATGGAGAATTCTACGAGATATGCCTAACTATTTTTTCAAAAAACAACGACTTATTGTAGTGGCTACAATGGCACTACATAACTACATAAGAAGACATCACTCAAGAAGTGATCCAGAATTCGATGAATGTGATGCTGATGAAAATTTTGTTCATCCGGAGGCACGTGAGTTCCGAGTCGAAGAAGAAGTTGAACCCTTAGGAAATACGAATTGTTCTGTAGAGTTTGTTGATGGCGAAGGTGCAAATGATATGACTGAAGTTAGGGAGGCAATTGTAATGCAATTATACAATTGTAACATGTATTACATTAACCTTAAAGTTTATTTATTTTTAAATATTATATAAATAAATATTAGTAAAGATAGTATAAATATAAAAGTAAATGATTGATGATATACTTAAAATATGCTTTTTTTTATTTCAGGTTTCCTGATGAAAATTGAGATTCATCAAATATGAATTGCTCCAAAATAAAGCATGAGACGACAATAGTTTTGTTTTGTTATTGGTAGATTTTTTTTTTCATGTACTTTGACTTATTTATTTGACTTTACATGTAATGAATTGAGTGTTTAAATGATACAAGTTGTTTTGTTTAAGGAGTGGTTTCTTAAAAGTTATATTTTGAAGCAGTAACATATATCATGTCGGTAGGCAGTGCTATGTCTATTATAAATAAAGGATTCAATATTCGCAGCACTTTGTATTGTGTTAATAGAAAGTGGAGAAAAAAAGTTTTATATAAGAACGGGTCAATCTTACTATCTATTACCAATTAAAACTATAGATTAGAATTAATTTTATTTTCTTTTTTATTTTAAAAACCTAAAATATAATTTGTTTGCAATATACATTTGACTGGCTACTCAGAGTGCGCTATTTTTTTAACAACTAAAAAAGGTGTATATTAATTTTTGAACTAAAACATTTTGTTCCAAATTTTTTATTCTTTAAATATGATTGAAGGCTATTTACATAATTAAACACTCTTTGCCTCCGTTTTATCGAATTTTTAAACAAATTATATTTTAGGCTTGAACAATCTAAAAAAAGACAAACTAAAAAGCATATTTTTTTAATTTGCTATTTAATATGCTTTTTCGTTTAAAGAGCATATTTTTTTAATGAAAATTTAAAAATTATGTAAATAGAAAAACGAAAAAGCATATTTTTTTAATTTAAAAATTCAAATAAAATTAGAAATGCTTTTTTTTTAATTTAAAAATTCAAATAAAATTAGAGCCATCTCTGCAGAAGATAAGAATATTAGAAAATGAGTAGATGAGCCATATTATACTAGCAAAAAATATGAAATAAAATTGAGTTAATATATGGATAGTTTCGCCACTTATGATGAAAAAGCTAAAATTGTTAATTGAACCAAACACTACTTATCTATTTTAAAGTTTGAATAAGAACATAAAAAGTTATTTAACCAAACAATATTTTGTAATTATAACTCCATTATATAGAACGTTATTTCTGAAATTCCATTTTCTCCACAGTCACTTTAAAACAAACTTTTTCAAGAACATTGACAAACCAAACAAAGCCTTATTCTGTTTGATTTTGACAATTGTGATTTCGTCGTCTTGTTCGCTAGACCCTACTTGACACAACTGTTGGACGGGTAGATTCTCCGGCTACATCTGATTCATCCATTCCTAACCACGGGAGTCTCTCACTATCCGATCTCTTAATTGAGATCCAATTATGGGATTCAATTCCTGCCGTCGGTTGAAAATGCCGAAATCGGACGACTCGTAGTAGCGGCTGACCGTTGTTGTCCGCGTGGACGAACCACGTACACGACGTCGTGTGTGAAACCTCGCCAGCTATGTAATTCATGTTTAAATTTAGTAATTTAATAGTTTTTAATTTCAGAACTTTTAAAAATAAAAAAAAAAATAAAACACTCCACCAATATTTTCATATAAATACTATTTTTTCATAGAATATAACGTACTATTTTCTAAAAGTAAAATAAAAGTCTAATTTTTCATCAATAGCTTATAAAACTGTTTTCTGTTCTTAATCTACTTATCTGTTATTGAAATCTCAAGTATCCTGCCATTTGATCTATTGAAAATAAAGTTTCAAGGAAATTTTAAGATTAGGGTTTGCGGTTTTCTGAAGTTAAGAGACGAAATCACAGTTGTTCCTTCATTTTGTTTGATTTTGACAGTCGTGATTTCGTCGTCTTGTTCGCTAGACCCTACTTGACGCAACTGTTAGACGGGTAGATTCTCCGGCTGCATCTGATTCGTCCATTCCTAACCACGGGAGTATCTCACTGTTCGATCTCTTAATCGAGATCCAATTATGGGATTCAATTGTTGCCGTCGGATGAAAATCCTGAAATCGGACGGCTCTTAGTAGGCCCTAACAGCTGTGTAATTCCTGTTTAAATTGAGTAATTTAATAGTTTTTAATTTCAGAACTTTTAAAAATGATAAAAAAATAAAATACTCCACCAAAATTTTCATATAAATACATGTTTTTCATAGAATAGATCGTACTATTTTCTAAAAAAAAAATAAATTCAGTATATAAATGAAATTTTAAAGGGATTTTTACATACATAACACCTGAAACTACTCAAAATACCTATTCAACACCTAAAGTTTCATATTTACTAATGTACCACTTATTTCTCATTCTAAACATTAGATATAGCACTCCGTTCCGTTCCGTCAAAACCCCTCTCCCGAACCCACTCAATTTTCCCGCGTGAAAGCTTCGGCGAAACTTCGTCGCCTCTTCTTCACTCGAGCAGGTACGAATCCCGTATCTCCTTCGTCGCCTCTTCTTCGATCACAGTTCACATCGCGTGCCCTAGATAAATCTCGTCTCTCCTTCGTCGCCTCTTCTTCGGCGAAGCTTTGGCGCTGTTAAAAAAAGCTGGTCTTTCATCTCCTCCAATACCAAGTGCAACGCTTAGGAAATAATGGAAATGTTTTTTCACGCGAAGCTTTGGCGCTGTTAAAAAATGCTGGTCGCATGCTGTTCATCTCCTCCAATACCAAGTGCAACGCTTAGGAAATAATGGAAATGTTTTTTCACCGAAGCTTAATTTGGCATTTTTATGAAAAGCTGTTTTTTTTTTCTAACTCATTTATTATTTCCATGGACAGAAATGAGTTCCATTAATTTTTGCTACATCGTCCTGAAATTTGGTGGATATTGGAGTGAGGTGCAAGGTCAAACTCGAATGAAGTATGTAGGCGGAAATCAGAAAACCTTGAAGCTTCAAAGAGATGAAATCAGTTTGTTGTTGCTAAAAGAACGAGTTGAAGCACTTTGTCATTGGCTACGGGGACAACCGTTCGACTTACACTATCATGTCATTGGAACATCACCTAAGAATTACAAATTGGTTTCAAGCGACTCAGATTTAGTTGACATGTTGAGCAGTTCCTATGAAAGAAATAGATTTGAGATGGCGGTTGCAATGAGACAATACGAAGTAGATATGTCCCAATCACAGAACATTCAAACTGAATTAGATAACCAATCAAATGAAATGTATCAGCATAGCTCGAATATTGGATACTATAATGATATTATAGTAGACGATGTGTGTGATGATTTTTTTGTACCCCAAATTGATGTGGCAAATAGTATATTTGTTGGTTCTTGGTTTGAGGATTCCCAAAGTTTCAAGCAAGCTGTTAGGTCAGATGCAATTTTAAAGAATTATGCTATTAAGATAAAGGCTAGTGACAAATACAGAGTTATTGTTACTTGCGCGTATAGAGGTTGTCCTTGGAGAATACGTGCTTCATTGTGTCATGATGGCAACTCATTCGAAGTCAGAAAAGTTGAATCAACTCATTTATGCCCTGGGGTTAATAGAGCAGGAAACAAGCAAGCAACTACTACTTGGGTTGCTCATGAAATCAAAGACATTGTAAAGAGAAATCCTAATATCACACCCAAAGACATTGGCAATAATTTTGAGGCTACTTATGGATTATCTTTACCATATATGAAAATTTGGCGATCTAGAGAGTTAGCAAGAGATGTCATGTTTGGATCTGTCGATGATAACTATATGTGGGTTCCTACACTGCGATCTGAATTACTCAACAAGAATCTTGGCTCTCACATTACATACATGTGTGACAACAAAAGCAATGCATTCAAGCGATTCTTTGTTGCTTTCAAAGTTTGTATTGAAGGATTCATTAAAGGATGTAGATATTTAATTGGCGTGGACGCATGTTCCTCATGTGAACAACGCTCGCAAAGAAAGATAATTTCTGCATCTTGGAGAAGTCAACTTGTTCCTCATGTGGAAGAGTACATTAGAGATATCACAACAAGGAAAGTTCATTTTATCATTCGCCAATCGACATCAAGCAGAGCTGAAGTTGAGGGTATTCATGAAAGGCACGAGGTGGACATAGAAATGAAGATTTGTAGTTGTGGTTTATGGCAATTAAGTGGTCTACCATGCATACATAGTGCTGCATTTATTGGAACAACACAACACATTTTGTGGCATACATATGTTGATGATCACTACTATATGAATAGGTATTCCAAGAATGGCTTAATTAATTTCCTTCTACATGTTATGCTACTTAGTAACATCTTTCCTTGTTTTTATGAATAGATATAAAATGGCGTATGATGGTGCGATTTCAACTTTACCAGGCAAGGAGATGTGGGTTGCAGTTAGTGATGATGTGGTAGTTACCCCCCCTAATACACTTCGACCACGTGGCAGACCCAAAAAAAGGCGAATAAAAAATTTCTTAGAAGCAGGAAAGAAAACAAAAACTGGACACAGGTGCAGTCGTTGCAATTTATTGGGCCATCATAGAAGTACCTGCAAGAATCCATTAAATGCGGCAGGGGACGACATTGGTAATGAGAGCATACAACAAGATGTTGCCTAGTACATAGGACGTCCTGCTGCTGTTTAGATTGAATTTTGCTGTAACAATTTGTCTTGTTACAGATTTTGCTATATGTGTTTCTTACACTATACTTTTGCTGCTATAACTATTTTCCTGTAAACATTTTGTTGGAAACTGCAATGGAAATACATTTTGTTGGCTGAAGAAGATACCCTTAGACTTCGGGTATTGCAATGGAAATACATGTAAACGAACTGCTATTACTAACAGGTATTACAATGTAAATAGATTTGGTTTTACCGAAAACAATATGACTGCCATTGCACAGATTTACCAAGAGCAATATATTCTCATTGGAGAGATTTACAGAGAGATTTACCAACAGCAATATATTCTCATTGAATAATTAATCAACAAAGTCAAACACTGATGAAGAAGCTAATTAAAATTACATTTCAAAGTCAAAGTTACATCCAAATGATTCAATCCAAATCAACAATTACAGGTGGTAAGCAAATTTTTTATAGCGATTGCTACAATTACACTTAGGATTATAACCAACAATTTTTTAATCTGTAAAAGTTCATCTCTCAATGATGATATAGCAATCTCTTCAGCACAACGCGAGTCTGAATCATACGGCATATCATTTACTTCATCACACCAACGAAAGAAGTTACAATCGCCTTCTGATCTGTTCCAGGAGCATCTGTAGAATTTTCTTCCATAACTACGTGCTTTGTTGGACGTATATATTGTACACCGCAAATTACAATGACAATATATTCGATTACTTGCATTTGTAATTGGTGTCGTTGACGAACTCGAAGTCATTCCTGATTGGCTTAATGGCTTCAGAAGCAATTAAAAAACATCTTCATAATGAAAAATTGGCAAACTTCAGTAATGCATAGCAGTAATGATAAATAAATGGGAAACTAGTAATTTAGAACTTTTTACAACTCCTCTGTTCCTGATAGGATGCGAAAAATTTGAAGGTGTAAAGCAACTTAATTTGGCATCTGCATATGTTTAGTACCGTTTGCAACCACTTCAAACTTCTATACATATATAAAGATGAGATGTAAAGCAGACTAATTTAACAACAACTTACAATTTCCTGTAGCTCCCCGACTGATTGGGGAAGAAGACTACAAAACAAAAACTTATGTGAGGCGAAGTCCAACAGATCGGAGAAGAAGACAATAAAACAACAACAAATTCATTCATATGGTGAAAAAAATTAGAATCATCCTTCGATCTTTGAACAACAAACACATTCACGAAATATAAAAAACGATCTTCAAACCTTGACGATCTTCTATTCGAATGCGACCAAGAAGAAACGAGGCCAAGGGAAGATGCGCCTCGTGTGAAACCTTCAAACGCGACAGCAAATGCAAGGGGTTGGATTCGAGAACGACGGGAAGACGAAGGGTATACGCGGCGAAGGGAAGGGTTTCACGACTGAATAGAAGAGAAGCGAGGTCGGGCTTTTTACACGGAACCCAAACGGCGTGATTTCACGTATTTTTAGTGGTACATTAGTAAATATGAAACTTTAGGTGTTGAATAGGTATTTTGAGTAGTTTCAGGTGTTATGTATGTAAAAATCCCTATTTTAAATTATATGTATTTTCTTAATTATATTTTTTCTTAATTAAATTTTAAATAAATAAATATTTAATGGAGTTTAAATTTCAAATGGCATGCTGAAGAGATTTATATGTATATTGAATGTTTTATAAGAAATTATTTGAGGATTCACTTGAATAGTATTTGAATTTTCATTCAAAAGCAATAGGTTATTATTTAACCTAGAATTTTGAAGAAAATTCATTACTAATCAAATGATACTACAATGATTACGTATAGATATTCTAAAACATTAGTGAACAATTATATTCAAGAGTATAGAATACCTTTTGAGTATTATTTTATTGAGTATTTAGAAAGTAATTATCATAATCATACTTTATTCTATCTCCTTTTGATTACTCTTTAAGTTCCCAATAGATTTATCTCAAATATGTTTGAATGCATTATACTATATCATTCTCATAGAATAGTGAATTTTAATCAAGTTAAATGTGTGATTGTTCATTGCATAAACCTTCAAACAATTAAAGCTTGATTTAAGTACACCATTTGAAGATTCATTAATTCAAGGGTTAGAAATCATGATTATTTTCGTATGCAACATTAGTGAGACTTAAGGACAACAAATAGGATTATGTCTTAGCTAACTTAATCAAATTTAGGTTTAATCTCACACATCCATTGTGGATGAAACATAGAAAACTAGTGTCATATATCCCTTGATCTAATACACCCTAATTTGATATTAAATGACCTTATAGCAACAATTAAGTCCCAATTAATCATTCCTTAAGGGTTTAATTACAATGAATCCTAATGAATCAAAAAAAAAATTTAAAAATTCAAAATTAACTCCAATCAATTTTAAATAAAACATACAACCATTCAAAATTAAAATTTAAAACTAATTAAATTCCTATTAATGATTAAAATACCCTTAAGTAAATATATATATTAAATAATTTCATTTAAAATTCAAATAAAATAAAAAAAATATATGAAATATATTCAAATAAAAAAAAATTCATACAATCATAAATTCATTTAAATATATTTTTCAATTAATTTTTAATTTTTAATTCTTTAATTAAATAATTTCATTTATAAGTAATTAAATATAATAAATAAAATTCAAGAATACATAAAAATTCAAATAAAACTTAGAAATTTATAATTCATATTTAAATTAAATTTTAAATAAATTTTAAATAAATTTTAAATTTCTAATTCATTAATAATTCAGTAATAAAATAAATCTATTTATAATTAATAAAAATTATAAATAAAATTAAAAAATACATTAAAATTCAGCTAAAATTAAAGAAAGTTGAGCGATTTATACTTTAATTTTAAATAAATTTTTTGAATAATTTTTAATAATATTTCATTAATAATTCATATTAATAATTCATAAGATAGATTTAAGATTAGTTTATTCAATTTAAATAATCTTTTATTTAATTAATATTAATAGTTTTTAGAATTATCTAAATTCATTAGAAAGTAATTGCGAAATAATTGCAAAACCTCAAGTTCCCTAAATAGATTATTTAAATAATACATAATCGAATCAACAAATGGATTATTTATTAAGTTAATTAATTCATCATTTTTAATTAGATAAATTAAATAAAAATAGTACTATTTCTTAATTATTATTTTTATTATTATTTATTTTATTTTATAACTAATGTATATATATCTAACTTTTTTAATTAAACATTTATAGTTATAGATAATAAATTTTTTTTATTGAATTGAAATAAAATTATAATTAGCATAATCCAATATCTTTGTCAATTATTAATTAATCAATTAATTAAGTAAAATAATTTTTAGTAAAATAAGTTATAAATAATATTACTTCACCTGAATTAATGTCTAATTAATTAATAAATATTAATTATTAAGATTACTAATTTTAAATAATTCTTCTGAATTTAGTCCTTTCTTTCCGTAGCCTATGCCACAGTTTGCTTTTTCTTCCTTTATTTCTTCGTCTCGTCGCCGTTCTTGGCTCCTTCCTCCCCGTTCGACTTCACTCCTAAGTCGTTCTCTTCTTGGCTTCTTGTTTCGGAAGTTACGACATTTTGATCGGAAGCAATGACGGGACCTCGCTCGCTGTGAAGGTAACTTTCTCCCTTTCACGCGCTTCTTCGGCCAAATCCCCTAAATCCGCGCCTAAATCCGCCGAGTAAGAGGATTTCAGAAATCCGGTATTTTTCACGAAAACGGGTAATTTTCCGTCCACCGCGGCTTTCATCTACCCTGAGATTTGGTTTTGGGGCTGTTTGGTAGAATTTTGGATTTCATTTAAGTAGGATTTCGTAAATTCTCCAAATCCCGGATTTACGAAGTCCTGAGGGGTTAAATCCTGAAAACTGTTTGGTAACATTCATGATAAATTCAGTTAAATCCTTTGTGACTGTTTGACTGTTTAGTTTAGAATTTAAAACGGTTAAAAAGTTGACATACATTATTAAGATAATTAAAGCACTACAAAAAAAAAATTAAATAAAATATAACAAAACTTTATTAATACTAATTAATTATTTATAATATTTTATAATAATTTTTTTTTATTTTAGATCATATTTAATCCTATTAATTATTTTGAAATGACTACGTGTTTAACTAATAGTTTTATCAATTATTTAAATATTATTTAATTAATTTTACTTAATTATTAATATTTTAAATTATATTAATTAAATTATTCAATAAGAAGTGTCTAGGTTTTACTTTTTTTCGCTCCTGTATTTCGTTCGGCTTTGTTCCTTCGCACCTAAAATTTTCAAGAGTTCTTCATCTTCGCTGTTCGACTTTGCTCCTTCGACTACATTACCTTCCTTTGGATCGGAAGTTACGACATTTTTTTATCTGAAGCAACAACGGGAGCTCGCTTGCTGTGAAGGTAACTTTCTCCCTTTCGCGCGCTTCTTCGGCCAAATCCCGTAAATCCGCCGAACCCCAAAGGATTTCGAAAATCCGGGATTTAGAGCGAATCGGCGGAATTTTCCGGGAGGATTTCGTTTGCCGTGAGATTTGGATTTGCATTTTAGGCCGTTTGGCTGGATTTCGCCCAAATCCGGCCTTAACTCCGCCTAAATCCGCATACCAAACTCGTTTTGCTGGATTTCGCTAAAATCCGCCTCAAATCCAACATAAATCCTGCTACCAAACAGCCCCTAAATGCAGCAAACCAAATAACTTTCGCCTCCTTGGACAACGTTTCTTACTGTCGGATCCGAAGTCACACCTTCTCGCCGTTCTTCTGTTGGATCGGAAGTAACGATGACGACTTATTCGTTGCCAAGGTAGCCCGTAAATCCGCCCAACTTCCGGATTAAGTAAATCCGGGGTTTATGGCAAAAAGAGGGACACCCAGGATTTAACTCGTGCAGTTTTCTAAATCCTGTTTGATAGGATAACAGCCGCATAGAGTTCTGAATATTTGCCGTTGATTCAACTATTTTTTCTGCTGGATTTCTTGGTAACTTTCTAATGTCCTTCTCGCAAAATATTTCAGTGCCAATCTTGCCCGTCCTTGCTACCTTTAGTTCCTGTTTCCCGGCTTTCGCATATGTGGAGAAATCTGGAGCCAGGGTTTGGCCACAATTCGTCCACAATGATCGTTTTAAATACGCCGAACCAGGAGCTCGCCTTCACCAACTACGCTTACTGCTCCGCATGGATTTCCGGAAGTTTGCTATCCGTGGATCTAACTCTGCTCAGGTTATCGTTAGAGATTTTGTAGTTCTTCCCCTTGTATGTCCTTTATTCGGCCTTTTTTACAATCAGATCCTTCAGTTTTTTATCAGTTTCTTTAAAGATGCTTCGAATTTGTTAGATTGCTCGTTTCATTTGTTCAATGTTCATCATGCATTAAAAGTATCACTAATATTCACTTTTCCAAAGTGAATACGTATTTTTAGGCAAATAGTTTGATATGATTAATACATTAAAGTATTGTATAAATAAATATATAAGCTTAGATATTAGATAAATATGTGCATAAGAATTATGTAGTATGCATGTAAATCCTTCAAAATTAAATTGTTGGTCTTCAATTTTTTCGGTTAATTTTTCTCTTCATCCCCAACTCTTCTATGTTTATCTTTATCTATCTCTTGAACTCTCTTATCAAACAATGCTTAGAGGGGTGGCTCCCAACAACCTCACTTTTCTCTCTCCTCTTATGCTCTCACTAGAAATGCTTATACATGTATTTATATATAGAGAGAGAGAGAGGGGGATGAACTTTTCTCCTTCTAGGAGAATCACCTTTCTCCACCCAATTATATTGTGATGTTATGGACTTCAATTGCAAGTTCAAACTTTCCGTTCTCTAAATTAGTGGCATGCATAATTTCAATATATTTTTAAAATTATTTGATCATCAATTAAATTCATCAAAATTTTTAAAATGGATTGTTTTCATTGCACAAGAACATAACTGCACATACATGGGTTGTTGATGATATTTATAATATGTTCAATGGTTTTAGTAGTTGATAACATAGGGGAAAAAATTTTTAAGACGTCTTTTTACACAAGCTAGAAATTTTTTTTTCTTTTTTTGGTTGTTTTTTTAATATTTTTTTAGTTTTTTTTACACAAGCTAGATTAATGTTTAATATATTATGAAAATTGATGTGATCTACCAGTAATTTTTTTGAGCGTGTCTTTGTGCACATACATGTATGTGTATATTGACATGCATCTCTTTTTGAACTTTCTATCTCAACTTAATCCAAGGTTAGGAAAAGGAAGTTAAGATTGCATTGCTCTCTCTCTATATTAGCAAAATGTCAGCTCGGGCAACTACTAGGTGATATAGTTGCCCAAACCTCGATATACCAAAAAATGCAGTTCTCCTTTCCATTCTTTCAAATTGTTTTGCAGCTACGGAAATTGAAGGGTAACATGTGGAAAATAATAGCTATTATATAAGGAAGGAAATATAATTTATTTCCTAAATTTTAACTAAGGAATATACTTGAGGTGCTCAAGTGCATAAAATGATAATCTTTCCAGTAAATATTTTGGGCTAAATGATGAACTTAAAATTCTGTTGCATGCAAATTTTAAATTTTCCTAAGTGGATTATATTAAATAAATATAATTAAAACAATTTATTTTGCTGCATATGTAGCTTTGCAATAATCTACACTTACAAGTTTTGTTAAATTTGAGTTGAGTGTTTGTTTAGGTTTTTTGTTGAGACAAGGTGCGGCAATAACACGTCTCACATCTTGATGTAGAACGGGAAGGGCTATGCTAGAGAGAGGGTCTCTCAGCAGCTTTGATGTTTTAGAAAACTTGGACAGCAGGTTGGCCTTGAAAAATAGTAGTTTTGAAGCCTCAATATTGCAGGAAAAACACTACTAGTTGCTGAAATTCTCTGGCTGCAATCCTTGCAAGGCAGAAAACTCCCGTAAGATGGAGTTTGGGAGAGATCTGAGAAGAATCCTCTCAGATTCTCTTGCTGGAATTGGTGGACAGAAAGCTGTCCTTCTTGGACAGCAGTTGGAAAAGCACTCCTGCTGGTTGGGAGGCTAGGAGAAGATGCTGGGGTTCCTGGACAGCACACTCCAACGTCCGGAAATCCTCGGGCAGCAGTTAGAGCCTTCTCCAAACATCTGGACAGCAAGGAGGGCAGTTAGAAATCCTGGACAACACCTGTACAGGGAGTAAACAGCTGCTAGGTTCCCGTCTGGATAGTATTATTGCTGAGTTTGGGAGTCCGGGTAGCTTCCTTTCAATCCAGAATTTCTTGACAGATGTAGAACTATTCAGAACTAGGTGGGGAAACTAATGGGTGGAGAGAATTGTGCTTAAGGTTAGGAAAAATCAAAGGGGCGGCAGCTTAGGTTGAGATTGGGTGGGGAATTAATGAGAGTAATTATGGAGATTAAGGGGATTGGAGAGAGGAAATGAGAAAGGTTTGATTTCAAATAAGCGGGCCCCAATTACTTAAGTAAATTAATCCTAAATCTGAAATTAAATTTCAGATTTAAGGCTGCAATTAATTCCTTAATTAAAGGGAGAAAATTGAGGGGCATTTAACTCCTAATGCAAATTTGAATTTTGAATTTGAAATTCAAATAACATGCAATCAAATCCCTTAATGAAGCATTAAAGGAGAGGGGACCACCAAGGGGACCGGCGGCAAGGTGAGGGGAAGGGATTTAATGAGAGTATTCAAGGCTTCATAATTTGGTTTAATGAGTTAGGAAAGTAATGAAATAAATCCTTTTTGAATTTAAAATTCAAATTGATTTAAATTAAATACTTTCCTAAAATAGATGAACCAAATTAGGAAAGAATTTGAAATTTGAATTTGAATAATTTCAAATTCAAATTAATCCCTAAATTAACCCAACCAAATTAGGGAATCCAAAAAAAAAAAAAGGGGAAAAGGGGAGAAGGTGGCCGGCGGCCAAGAGGGGGAATCGGGTGAAGGTGGCCGAATTTGAGGAGGGAGGTGGAGGAAAGGGAGGCGGCGGCTTGGGAGCAATTGGGGGTGGTGGCGAGTAGGGAAGAAAGACGAGGGGAAAAGATAACTACCACGAGTCACGGACTCTTCCAATGACTGGTGGGTATTGCGTTGCCCTTCTCCAAGGGACTTCACATCACGAGCCCGGACCCATCCTGCGGCTGGTGAAACTTATCGATTGCTCTTATAGAAATCTCACTAACGCTCTCTCACAAGAAGAACACAAGTGTGGAAAAGAATTTTTCATATCAATCAACCATTCTATTACAATAACTAAAGGCCATATATATAGGCCAAAACATGAGAAAATAAAAATTACAAAATTGCCCCTCGGGCTACAACACTCAAATAAATTAACCTAGGGGTAAAACAGGAAATAACATAAAATAGAAATTAAAATGCAGAAAATAATTCATAAATGACAACTTAAATCAGAGCCGTCGATTTACGACGCCTCCTGTGATAGATGCGCCAGATTTTCGTGCCGATGTCCGCATCACATCTTCTATGCATGTGCCATAATAAATTGTATTTATGGGTGGCCCATGCCTCTGAACACTTGGTTATAAACTGAGCAGCCTTGATGGAACAGATACTGCTAATATTTCATTCTCATAAGATGAGTTTTTTTTTCATAATGAGAATTTGATATGAGCTGATACAAAAAAGAGCTTCAAGTATTGGAGAAATAATGACTCGTACTAGAAAACAAGTTAATCCCAAGGGAAAGTGCAGAGCTTCAAGTTACGTAGTGTTAAATCTTTATGATTAAGATGAGTGTGAGGAAATACACTAAGAGATGGTATCAATGATAAAAAAGTGAGTACAAATTATAAGAAGATGGACTAGATAAGTAAAGAGATTGGTTCATCCTAGATTATGCATGCTATAAACTAAACTACTTTATTTTTATTTTTTGGAGATAATCTATCTACCAAAAATTTTGAACTTAGATTACAAAGAAATTTTTAGGTTAAAAAATTTCCCTAAGAATGTTATTAACAACTCATCATATTAAAAATGAGTAAATATATAACTATTTATTCTTTAACACCTCATTTTTCTTGTGCAATCACCTAAGATGGCACGTAGCAGCTTTGGAATGAACAATTGTACTGCTTGGGAGCACTTAATGCTTTTGAAAAGATTGATCTTTGCTACTATATATTTCCAACTTCATCCATCTATGCTGCCGTGTTTACCACTGATTTTGTAGCACTTTGCTTCTACCTTTGCCCATTGAACTTATCATTTTCATTTTGAAGTTTTGATATTCTAAAATATGAAGCACTTATGACTACAATTTTTGTAACTTGTTTTTAATATCACCTCCCCTATTTCTCCAACTTTTAATATTTTTGCATCATACCATGTCAAATTATTATCATAAAAAAATATCTCATCAACATTTGAAATACTAGCACTTAACTGTCAGGGCAAAATTCCTGCTTCTCATCTTTGAGCCTTTAGGCAATGCTTTTTTCAGGCACAAGTAAGCTTGCCTATGGCCTCATCATGACTCACATAAGCACCCAAACAAGGCTTAATTTTAACGACATTGCTCTCTTTCTCTCTCTCACTCACTCACACACACACTTTGCAAGCAATAAACATGAGTTTTAAAGCTTTTTCTGCTTTACAAATTTGAAGCAATTCTGGAATGCAGGTTATGACAACTGGACAAAAGGTATTGTTTGAATTTCTAGGAACCAATTACATCTTTACTGTTAACCAAGCTTTGGTAGAGGATAAAGAAAATGCAAATGTGATGGGGACATCAGATCTTCTTGGAGAGTTTACCAGAGACGCGGCCGTCGATCTACGGCCACGATCGAGTCTTTATATTTTTGAGTCGATGTATTTTTTATTTTCATGCATTTTATTATTTGCTTATGTGTATGTTAGTATTTCCCGTCGTACCCCTTTTTATGGGAGTTATCATGTGTAAGCCTAAGGGCAATGGTGTCATGTTATTTTGGAGTCTTTTGTATGAGGCTATTTAAGGCCCCTTTGTTTTATTTTCAAGGTTAATGAATGATTGCTTACTGAAATTTCTTCTTGCATGAGCATGGTGTGCTTGAGAGTTCTAATGGAGAGAACTTCCTAGGAGAGGAAGAAGTTTGGTGCAATACCCACCAACCTAGATAAGTCGGGTTCGTGGTTTTTTTCATTTATCTTGTTCTCTTCCCTTTTTGTTGTTTCTCCCAAACATCATTCCCCACCTTCGTTTAATCGCCGGATTCTAACTTCACCTGAAAACCCTCTCCTTTCCCCATCCACCACCCACGACCCAACCTCCCCCGAGCCCCATACCGCTGGCCTTGGCTCACCAAATCGCCGGCCTTGGCCTCCTTGCCGCCAACCTCCTCCCTTTCCCTCCATCTTTTATTTGTTTCCTATTTTGATTTAATATATTTGGAATATATTTGAATTTAAATTTAAAATATTTGAATTTCAAAATATTTCCTAATATACTATCTCTATTTTAGGAAAGTGATTGATTTAAATCTTATTTCAAAATTCAAATCCTTGAGGATTTAAATTAATTCTTTCCTAAATCTAATTCCTAAATTGGAGATCCCTTATTACTCTTGCAAATCAAATCCCATCTCCCATGCATGCCACCCGCCCAAGCTTACACCCATTAATGCTTTATTCAATTATTTCCTAATCCCAGAATCCTGCTTAGGAAATAATTCAAAAAAACCTTAATTCCCTCTGGACCGATTTTCCTCTCAGCCCGTTTTGATTAATCAAGTTTCCTAAAGAGTATTTGCGTTTTGGAAAGACAGCAAAGCCTTCCCTCTTTTTCTGCATTGCCGCCAACCCTCACGGTCCCTCTCTGCCCACACCCGAACCCCTCCCTCTCCCCAAATTCTCCTTCCAGCCATCTCTCCCCTCTCACGGTTGAGATCTTGGCACAAGCAATCTCCACATAGTGCCATTCTCTCATTTGAAAATCTGAGATTTTCTTCTCAGATTTTAACCAGAGAATCTGAGAATTTTCTCCGATTCGGGAAGGACTTGGCTTACTTCTTCAGCACACCTTGAAGAGAACATCGTAGCTCTCCAACCTTGGATAATCTTCAAGAGTAGTTGCCACCATGGAGATTCTCCACGTTTCCTTAAGCAAAGGTTTTTCTCTTTCTCACTTGCATTTTATTTCTTCTAAATCTAAATTCTCATTGGATGGTTATCATCACGACAACTCCTTCAAGTTGCTCTTGCCAAGCTTAGTGAATCATAGGAATTGAGTGTACTTTCTATGCATCCTAGATCTCATTGTTAGATTAGGGATTAATTTGAAAGCTACTATTTTGTGTTGTTTTTTTTCTTAATTATCTTGAACATTTCAAATTCGGAGCATGTGATTTCGCCTACGCAATTGATCGCTTCATTTGTCTTAACCGTCGTTTGAAGATTGCTTATAGTTTTGTTCTGAAATTATTCTAATTTAATAGTTGTGCAATGCTCAAATGAAATCAAAACCATAGCATCTAAGTAGTCCTACATCATCTGGTATCAGAGCATGGTTAGGATAGGAATTTCTTTCTAGAAAACTTCCTAGGTTGTTTCCTAACTATTGTTTCTAAGTTCTGCATACATAGTCTTGTTAGATTCATGCCAAAGCTCATGTTATGTTTGCTGCCAGAAAAAAAATTCCTGCACCATTCAGTAAGCTGTATGCTCATCATTTAGTCATCTAGGTGCTGTCTATCTCTCCCTAACCTCATTTTTTGCTTAGGGAACCTTAGCACCTTCTTGTCATTTGCTGTCCTAGTGTTTTATGCATCATTTGTTACTGTTTTAAGCATGTTTGACTAGTAGTTAGCTGCTGTTTTCTCTTTAGAACCCCTCCTAAGTCTCCCATAGTGTTTTAGGAATGGACCCGGAGCAACTTAGCAGAACTTTAGACCTGTTGGTAGGTCAAATGGGCGCGATTAGTCAGCAACTTAAGGAGAACCAGTCAGACCTAGCGGAACTTCGGCGACAAACAACTGATAGGTTCGATAACCTAGAACGAGGTAGGAACCAAGCACCCCTTTACACACCTTCTAGGCCACCTTCCATGTATGGGGATGATACTTTTCAAGATGATGGGCCCCCACGTGCCCCTTATCGAAATCCTCATTACATACACGACACCAACCATGACCCCGACATACACTTGATGAAGAATATCAAGATAGAAGCACCCACTTTCGATGGCACCTTAGATCCACAACTCTTCCTTGATTGGATCAAAGGTATGGATAGCTTCTTCAAGTGGTATAACATTTCTGAAGCTAGAAAGGTTAGGTTCGCGGAGATGAAGCTTATTGGAAGGGCTAGCCAATTCTGGTCGAACTTAGAAAGTCTTAGGGAGTCCCGCAACGAGTACCCCATTACTGATTGGGCGTCCATGAAACGTGAACTTAAACAAAAGTACCTACCTCCGTCTTACTTCCCTAGACTCCTTGACAGGTGGAACCGACTTACCCAAGGAAGCAAACCCATTAAGGATTACATAGCATCCTTCGATGATTACCTGATTCGTTGCAAAGGGGAGACCTCAACCACCCCCGCGCAAATTTTGTCGATGTTTCGTACCGGACTGCGAGAAGACTTACGCAATGAACTATTTGCCCGGAACGTCACTACACTGGAGAACGCCTACAGCCTAGTGCTTGATCTAGATGAGTCCCGTTCTCAGCATCCGAGTCGATCTCATGACTCTAGACCTTCGTATAAATCAGCCGGTAATTCCACCTCGCATCCCCCTGTTTCACGACCTACTCCGGGGAGCACGACCCGACCACCCACGGGTCCACCCGCACCTAGATCTGATTTTAGAAGTAAACCTCCCACCACGGATGCCCCTCGGTCCAGTCCCAGGACCAAGTGCTTTCGATGCCAGGGGTATGGGCATATCGCTTCTCAGTGCTCCAGTCCTTATAAGGTTTCGATCGTTGAGGAGATGACTGAGGACGATCTCGAGCCCGATGTTGATCAGATCCATCAAGTCGAGGAAGAAGGCGAATACTTCGAGGAGGAGGACGACACTACGGTCCTCAATTGCCTTCAAAAGCCGGATACCTCTCCCATCTGCGTGGTGAGATGTGCACTATCACACCCGACACCCACTCATGACTGGCGTAGGACCACGATTTTCCATACCTACACCAAAATCAAAGACAAGAACTGTAAAGTCATAGTGGATAGTGGTAGTTGCATTAATGCTGTTTCCTCCAGCATGGTATCCCAGTTAGGTCTGTCTGCCGTTCCTCACCCCAACCCGTATAAAGTATCGTGGGTCAACTCCAATGCCTTGGAGGTGAAGGAACGAAGCCACGTACCCATCTTCTTTGCCACTTATAAGGAGAATGTCTGGTGCGATGTGTTGGCCATGAATGTTGGGCAAATTTTGCTAGGTCGCCCCTGGATCTACGATAACGATGTCCACATTTATGGGCGTTCAAACACCTGCGTGTTTGAACATGCTGGTAAAAAGATTAAGCTTTTGCCATCACAGCCCCGGGTTACGGATACCACGAAATCCAACCCAGCCAAATCTAAAAAGGGCGTGAACCTTGTCACCGCTAAGGTTCTGATTACTGAGTTTGCCCAAGGCGCCCCTCTGTTTGCCTTAGTTGGCCGTTAGATTTCCACTGAATCTGACGAGCCCATTCCTGAGGAGGTACAGCCTATTTTAGGACAGTATGCTGATGTCTTTCCCGATGATCTCCCCGATCAGTTACCACCTCTTAGAGACATCCAGCATGCTATAGACTTCGTCCCTGGAGCCTCCCTTCCAAACCTGCCACACTATCGCATGAACCCCACGGAACATGCTGAACTTAAAAAGCAGGTTGACGAATTACTGCAGCGAGGGTTCATTAAGGAGAGTCTTAGTCCCTGTGCGGTGCCGGCCCTTCTCACTCCGAAGAAGGACGGAACTTGGAGAATGTGTGTTGATAGCCGTGCTATCAACAAGATCACCGTCAAATATCGATTCCCTATTCCGAGGCTCGATGACATGCTTGATATGATGACGGGTGCCACCTTATTCTCCAAGATTGATCTTAAGAGTGGGTACCACCAGATCCGGATCCGACCCGGTGATGAGTGGAAAACTGCCTTCAAGACCAAAGATGGTCTTTACGAGTGGTTAGTCATGCCATTTGGGCTCAGTAATGCCCCTAGCACTTTTATGCGAATCATGACTCAAGTGCTGCGTCCTTTTATGGGAAAGTTTGTCGTCGTCTACTTCGACGACATTCTTATTTACAGTCATTCCATTAGTCAGCACTTGGACCACTTAAGGCAAGTTTGTGAGGTCTTAAGGAAGGAGCAATTATATGCCAATCCTAAGAAATGCACCTTCCTAGTAGATCGCGTCATCTTCCTGGGCTTCATCGTATCAGCCCAAGGGGTTTCCGCAGACCCCGAGAAGGTGAGGGCCATTGTAGAGTGGCCTATCCCTCAGACTATCCGGGAAGTCCGCAGCTTCCACGGATTAGCCACCTTCTATAGGAGATTTATACGGAACTTCAGCACAATTGTTTCTCCTATCACTGATTGCCTGAAGAAGGGTGATTTCCACTGGACCCCGGCCGCCACTAGAGCTTTTGATGAGATTAAGCAGAAAATGGTGGAGGCCCCAGTGATGCGACTTCCTGATTTCTCCAAAGTCTTCGAAGTAACTTGCGATGCTTCGGGGGTCGGAATTGGAGGAGTCCTCTCCCAGGAAGGTCACCCAGTAGCTTACTTCAGTGAAATATTGAACGATATCCGGCAACGTTATTCCACTTATGACAAAGAGTTCCACGCTGTGATCCAATCACTTCGTTATTGGCGCATTACTTGCTCCCGCAAGAATTCGTCATTTTCTCGGATCACGAAGCTCTGCGTTATATCAACTCCCAAAAGAAATTGAATGCACGCCACGGTCGATGGGTTGAGTTCCTTCAGGAGTATACGTACACCCTTAGACATAAGGCGGGAGTTGAAAATAAAGTTGCCGATGCTCTCAGTCGTCGTATGATGACCACCACCGAGATGAGAGCAGAAGTCGTGGGGTTTGACCAAATAAAGAGGGATTATTTGGAATGCCCCGACTTCAAGGAGACCTACACTCTCTTGTCCACTGGCAGCACGCGCTTGGTGGACGATTTCCTACTGGAGGATGGTTATCTTTTCAAAGCCCAGAGGCTTTGCATCCCGAGTACCTCCCTTAGGGAATTTTTGGTCTGGGAACTCCACGCCGGAGGCCTCGCTGGGCACTTCGGACGGGACAAAACTATCGAAGCTGTGGAGTACCGCTTCTTTTGGCCCAGCCTTAAGAGAGATGTTGGTCGGCTGGTCAGTCGGTGTCACACCTGCCAACTGGCCAAGCAACGAAAGCAGAACACTGGTCTTTATACTCCTCTACCTGTCCCCAGTTGTCCTTGGCAGGACGTTAGCATGGACTTTATTTTAGGCCTGCCCAAGACACTTCGTAGGCACGATGCTATTTGTGTGATAGTTGACCGGTTTTCCAAAATGACATATTTCATTCCATGTTCTAAAACATCTGATGCCTCTCACATTGCGAAGTTATACTTCAATGAGGTTGTCCGTTTACATGGTTTACCCAAAACCATTGTGTCGGATAGAGATGTGAAGTTCACTAGCTATTTTTGGAAAACCCTGTGGATGAAAATGGGCACCAAACTTCACTTTTCCACTGCCTTTAACCCACAGACTGATGGTCAGACCGAGGTAGTCAATAGGAGTCTGGGTAATTTATTGCGGTCCTTGGTTGGTGAACACATTAGAGACTGGGATTCCATTCTTCCTACTGCTGAGTTTGGTTATAATAATTCAATTAACCGAACCACGGGTCGAAGTCCTTCTAAAATTGTATACGGGTTCAAACCTAGAAAGCCGTTAGACCTGATTCCCATGAGTTCTAGGTATAGGATTTCTGAGTATGCATCAGCATTTGCATGAACTTCATAAAGACATTGCACAACAAATTGAAAAGAATAATCAGGAATATAAATTACATGCAGATTTAAAACGACGATTTAAAACTTTTGAGGTTGGTGATTTTGTCATGGTGCGGATTCGTCCGGAACGGTTCCCTCCAGGAACGGTTAAGAAATTATATGCAAAGAGTGCTGGACATTTCAAGATTCTTAAGAAAATTAATGACAATGCTTATATAGTAGATCTGCCTGCAGATTTCAATATAAATCCCTCTTTTAACATAGAAGACTTAGTGGCATACGAAGGTCCTGATTTTAACCCACAAAATCCACTTTCAAAACAGCCTTGTGTGAACCCACCCTGTGAGATCCCAAACCTACCTCCACTACCAAATATTCCCAAATTTCCTATGGCAGAGCAAGTGGAGGCAGTCTTAAGTGATGAGATCATATCCACAAGGGAAGGAGGACGAAGAAGATATTTGATCAGGTGGAAAGGAAAGCCCGAGTCAGAGGATACGTGGCTAGATCGTGAGGAGTTGCAGCAGATTTACCCAGATGCACTAGAGATCTACGAGAGCGCCAGAGATTCTTACTCGACGGAGTCGAGTTTTCTCCCACCCCGGGAGAATGATGGGGACATCAGATTTTCTTGGAGAGTTTACCAGAGACGCGGCCGTCGATCTACGGCCACGATCGAGTCTTTATATTTTTGAGTCGATGTATTTTTATTTTCATGCATTTTATTATTTGCTTATGTGTATGTTAGTATTTCCCGTCGTACCCCTTTTTATGGGAGTTATCATGTGTAAGCCTAAGGGCAATGGTGTCATGTTATTTTGGAGTCTTTTGTATGAGGCTATTTAAGGCCCCTTTGTTTTATTTTCAAGGTTAATGAATGATTGCTTACTGAAATTTCTTCTTGCATGAGCATGGTGTGCTTGAGAGTTCTAATGGAGAGAACTTCCTAGGAGAGGAAGAAGTTTGGTGCAATACCCACCAACCTAGATAAGTCGGGTTCGTGGTTTCTTTCATTTATCTTGTTCTCTTCCCTTTTTGTTGTTTCTCCCAAACATCATTCCCCACCTTCATTTAATCGCCGGATTCTAACTTCACCTGAAAACCCTCTCCTTTCCCCATCCACCACCCACGACCCAACCTCCCCCGAGCCCCATACCGCTGGCCTTGGCTCACCAAATCGCCGGCCTTGGCCTCCTTGCCGCCAACCTCCTCCCTTTCCCTCCATCTTTTATTTGTTTCCTATTTTGATTTAATATATTTGGAATATATTTGAATTTAAATTTAAAATATTTGAATTTCAAAATATTTCCTAATATACTATCTCTATTTTAGGAAAGTGATTGATTTAAATCTTATTTCAAAATTCAAATCCTTGAGGATTTAAATTAATTCTTTCCTAAATCTAATTCCTAAATTGGAGATCCCTTATTACTCTTGCAAATCAAATCCCATCTCCCATGCATGCCACCCGCCCAAGCTTACACCCATTAATGCTTTATTCAATTATTTCCTAATCCCAGAATCCTGCTTAGGAAATAATTCAAAAAAACCTTAATTCCCTCTGGACCGATTTTCCTCTCAGCCCGTTTTGATTAATCAAGTTTCCTAAAGAGTATTTGCGTTTTGGAAAGACAGCAAAGCCTTCCCTCTTTTTCTGCATTGCCGCCAACCCTCACGGTCCCTCTCTGCCCACACCCGAACCCCTCCCTCTCCCCAAATTCTCCTTCCAGCCATCTCTCCCCTCTCACGGTTGAGATCTTGGCACAAGCAATCTCCACATAGTGCCATTCTCTCATTTGAAAATCTGAGATTTTCTTCTCAGATTTTAACCAGAGAATCTGAGAATTTTCTCCGATTCGGGAAGGACTTGGCTTACTTCTTCAGCACACCTTGAAGAGAACATCGTAGCTCTCCAACCTTGGATAATCTTCAAGAGTAGTTGCCACCATGGAGATTCTCCACGTTTCCTTAAGCAAAGGTTTTTCTCTTTCTCACTTGCATTTTATTTCTTCTAAATCTAAATTCTCATTGGATGGTTATCATCACGACAACTCCTTCAAGTTGCTCTTGCCAAGCTTAGTGAATCATAGGAATTGAGTGTACTTTCTATGCATCCTAGATCTCATTGTTAGATTAGGGATTAATTTGAAAGCTACTATTTTGTGTTGTTTTTTTTCTTAATTATCTTGAACATTTCAAATTCGGAGCATGTGATTTCGCCTACGCAATTGATCGCTTCATTTGTCTTAACCGTCGTTTGAAGATTGCTTATAGTTTTGTTCTGAAATTATTCTAATTTAATAGTTGTGCAATGCTCAAATGAAATCAAAACCATAGCATCTAAGTAGTCCTACATCATCTGGTATCAGAGCATGGTTAGGATAGGAATTTCTTTCTAGAAAACTTCCTAGGTTGTTTCCTAACTATTGTTTCTAAGTTCTGCATACATAGTCTTGTTAGATTCATGCCAAAGCTCATGTTATGTTTGCTGCCAGAAAAAAAATTCCTGCACCATTCAGTAAGCTGTATGCTCATCATTTAGTCATCTAGGTGCTGTCTATCTCTCCCTAACCTCATTTTTTGCTTAGGGAACCTTAGCACCTTCTTGTCATTTGCTGTCCTAGTGTTTTCTGCATCATTTGTTACTGTTTTAAGCATGTTTGACTAGTAGTTAGATGCTGTTTTCTCTTTAGAACCCCTCCTAAGTCTCCCATAGTGTTTTGGGAATGGACCCGGAGCAACTTAGCAGAACTTTAGACCTGTTGGTAGGTCAAATGGGCGCGATTAGTCAGCAACTTAAGGAGAACCAGTCAGACCTAGCGGAACTTCGGCGACAAACAACTGATAGGTTCGATAACCTAGAACAAGGTAGGAACCAAGCACCCCTTTACACACCTTCTAGGCCACCTTCCATGTATGGGGATGATACTTTTCAAGATGATGGGCCCCCACGTGCCCCTTATCGAAATCCTCATTACATACACGACACCAACCATGACCCCGACATACACTTGATGAAGAATATCAAGATAGAAGCACCCACTTTCGATGGCACCTTAGATCCACAACTCTTCCTTGATTGGATCAAAGGTATGGATAGCTTCTTCAAGTGGTATAACATTTCTGAAGCTAGAAAGGTTAGGTTCGCGGAGATGAAGCTTATTGGAAGGGCTAGCCAATTCTGGTCGAACTTAGAAAGTCTTAGGGAGTCCCGCAACGAGTACCCCATTACTGATTGGGCGTCCATGAAACGTGAACTTAAACAAAAGTACCTACCTCCGTCTTACTTCCCTAGACTCCTTGACAGGTGGAACCGACTTACCCAAGGAAGCAAACCCATTAAGGATTACATAGCATCCTTCGATGATTACCTGATTCGTTGCAAAGGGGAGACCTCAACCACCCCCGCGCAAATTTTGTCGATGTTTCGTACCGGACTGCGAGAAGACTTACGCAATGAACTATTTGCCCGGAACGTCACTACACTGGAGAACGCCTACAGCCTAGTGCTTGATCTAGATGAGTCCCGTTCTCAGCATCCGAGTCGATCTCATGACTCTAGACCTTCGTATAGATCAGCCGGTAATTCCACCTCGCATCCCCTGTTTCACGACCTACTCCGGGGAGCACGACCCGACCACCCACGGGTCCACCCGCACCTAGATCTGATTTTAGAAGTAAACCTCCCACCACGGATGCCCCTCGGTCCAGTCCCAGGACCAAGTGCTTTCGATGCCAGGGGTATGGGCATATCGCTTCTCAGTGCTCCAGTCCTTATAAGGTTTCGATCGTTGAGGAGATGACTGAGGACGATCTCGAGCCCGATGTTGATCAGATCCATCAAGTCGAGGAAGAAGGCGAATACTTCGAGGAGGAGGACGACACTACGGTCCTCAATTGCCTTCAAAAGCCGGATACCTCTCCCATCTGCGTGGTGAGATGTGCACTATCACACCCGACACCCACTCATGACTGGCGTAGGACCACGATTTTCCATACCTACACCAAAATCAAAGACAAGAACTGTAAAGTCATAGTGGATAGTGGTAGTTGCATTAATGCTGTTTCCTCCAGCATGGTATCCCAGTTAGGTCTGTCTGCCGTTCCTCACCCCAACCCGTATAAAGTATCGTGGGTCAACTCCAATGCCTTGGAGGTGAAGGAACGAAGCCACGTACCCATCTTCTTTGCCACTTATAAGGAGAATGTCTGGTGCGATGTGTTGGCCATGAATGTTGGGCAAATTTTGCTAGGTCGCCCCTGGATCTACGATAACGATGTCCACATTTATGGGCGTTCAAACACCTGCGTGTTTGAACATGCTGGTAAAAAGATTAAGCTTTTGCCATCACAGCCCCGGGTTACGGATACCACGAAATCCAACCCAGCCAAATCTAAAAAGGGCGTGAACCTTGTCACCGCTAAGGTTCTGATTACTGAGTTTGCCCAAGGCGCCCCTCTGTTTGCCTTAGTTGGCCGTTAGATTTCCACTGAATCTGACGAGCCCATTCCTGAGGAGGTACAGCCTATTTTAGGACAGTATGCTGATGTCTTTCCCGATGATCTCCCCGATCAGTTACCACCTCTTAGAGACATCCAGCATGCTATAGACTTCGTCCCTGGAGCCTCCCTTCCAAACCTGCCACACTATCGCATGAACCCCACGGAACATGCTGAACTTAAAAAGCAGGTTGACGAATTACTGCAGCGAGGGTTCATTAAGGAGAGTCTTAGTCCCTGTGCGGTGCCGGCCCTTCTCACTCCGAAGAAGGACGGAACTTGGAGAATGTGTGTTGATAGCCGTGCTATCAACAAGATCACCGTCAAATATCGATTCCCTATTCCGAGGCTCGATGACATGCTTGATATGATGACGGGTGCCACCTTATTCTCCAAGATTGATCTTAAGAGTGGGTACCACCAGATCCGGATCCGACCCGGTGATGAGTGGAAAACTGCCTTCAAGACCAAAGATGGTCTTTATGAGTGGTTAGTCATGCCATTTGGGCTCAGTAATGCCCCTAGCACTTTTATGCGAATCATGACTCAAGTGCTGCGTCCTTTTATGGGAAAGTTTGTCGTCGTCTACTTCGACGACATTCTTATTTACAGTCATTCCATTAGTCAGCACTTGGACCACTTAAGGCAAGTTTGTGAGGTCTTAAGGAAGGAGCAATTATATGCCAATCCTAAGAAATGCACCTTCCTAGTAGATCGCGTCATCTTCCTGGGCTTCATCGTATCAGCCCAAGGGGTTTCCGCAGACCCCGAGAAGGTGAGGGCCATTGTAGAGTGGCCTATCCCTCAGACTATCCGGGAAGTCCGCAGCTTCCACGGATTAGCCACCTTCTATAGGAGATTTATACGGAACTTCAGCACAATTGTTTCTCCTATCACTGATTGCCTGAAGAAGGGTGATTTCCACTGGACCCCGGCCGCCACTAGAGCTTTTGATGAGATTAAGCAGAAAATGGTGGAGGCCCCAGTGATGCGACTTCCTGATTTCTCCAAAGTCTTCGAAGTAACTTGCGATGCTTCGGGGGTCGGAATTGGAGGAGTCCTCTCCCAGGAAGGTCACCCAGTAGCTTACTTCAGTGAAATATTGAACGATATCCGGCAACGTTATTCCACTTATGACAAAGAGTTCCACGCTGTGATCCAATCACTTCGTTATTGGCGCATTACTTGCTCCCGCAAGAATTCGTCATTTTCTCGGATCACGAAGCTCTGCGTTATATCAACTCCCAAAAGAAATTGAATGCACGCCACGGTCGATGGGTTGAGTTCCTTCAGGAGTACACGTACACCCTTAGACATAAGGCGGGAGTTGAAAATAAAGTTGCCGATGCTCTCAGTCGTCGTATGATGACCACCACCGAGATGAGAGCAGAAGTCGTGGGTTTTGACCAAATAAAGAGGGATTATTTGGAATGCCCCGACTTCAAGGAGACCTACACTCTCTTGTCCACTGGCAGCACGCGCTTGGTGGACGATTTCCTACTGGAGGATGGTTATCTTTTCAAAGCCCAGAGGCTTTGCATCCCGAGTACCTCCCTTAGGGAATTTTTGGTCTGGGAACTCCACGCCGGAGGCCTCGCTGGGCACTTCGGACGGGACAAAACTATCGAAGCTGTGGAGTACCGCTTCTTTTGGCCCAGCCTTAAGAGAGATGTTGGTCGGCTGGTCAGTCGGTGTCACACCTGCCAACTGGCCAAGCAACGAAAGCAGAACACTGGTCTTTACACTCCTCTACCTGTCCCCAGTTGTCCTTGGCAGGACGTTAGCATGGACTTTATTTTAGGCCTGCCCAAGACACTTCGTAGGCACGATGCTATTTGTGTGGTAGTTGACCGGTTTTCCAAAATGACATATTTCATTCCATGTTCTAAAACATCTGATGCCTCTCACATTGCGAAGTTATACTTCAATGAGGTTGTCCGTTTACATGGTTTACCCAAAACCATTGTGTCGGATAGAGATGTGAAGTTCACTAGCTATTTTTGGAAAACCCTGTGGATGAAAATGGGCACCAACTTCACTTTTCCACTGCCTTTAACCCACAGACTGATGGTCAGACCGAGGTAGTCAATAGGAGTCTGGGTAATTTATTGCGGTCCTTGGTTGGTGAACATATTAGAGACTGGGATTCCATTCTTCCTACTGCTGAGTTTGGTTATAATAATTCAATTAACCGAACCACGGGTCGAAGTCCTTCTAAAATTGTATACGGGTTCAAACCTAGAAAGCCGTTAGACCTGATTCCCATGAGTTCTAGGTATAGGATTTCTGAGTATGCATCAGCATTTGCATGAACTTCATAAAGACATTGCACAACAAATTGAAAAGAATAATCAGGAATATAAATTACATGCAGATTTAAAACGACGATTTAAAACTTTTGAGGTTGGTGATTTTGTCATGGTGCGGATTCGTCCGGAACGGTTCCCTCCAGGAACGGTTAAGAAATTATATGCAAAGAGTGCTGGACATTTCAAGATTCTTAAGAAAATTAATGACAATGCTTATATAGTAGATCTGCCTGCAGATTTCAATATAAATCCCTCTTTTAACATAGAAGACTTAGTGGCATACGAAGGTCCTGATTTTAACCCACAAAATCCACTTTCAAAACAGCCTTGTGTGAACCCACCCTGTGAGATCCCAAACCTACCTCCACTACCAAATATTCCCAAATTTCCTATGGCAGAGCAAGTGGAGGCAGTCTTAAGTGATGAGATCATATCCACAAGGGAAGGAGGACGAAGAAGATATTTGATCAGGTGGAAAGGAAAGCCCGAGTCAGAGGATACGTGGCTAGATCGTGAGGAGTTGCAGCAGATTTACCCAGATGCACTAGAGATCTACGAGAGCGCCAGAGATTCTTACTCGACGGAGTCGAGTTTTCTCCCACCCCGGGAGAATGATGGGGACATCAGATTTTCTTGGAGAGTTTACCAGAGACGCGGCCGTCGATCTACGGCCACGATCGAGTCTTTATATTTTTGAGTCGATGTATTTTTATTTTCATGCATTTTATTATTTGCTTATGTGTATGTTAGTATTTCCCGTCGTACCCCTTTTTATGGGAGTTATCATGTGTAAGCCTAAGGGCAATGGTGTCATGTTATTTTGGAGTCTTTTGTATGAGGCTATTTAAGGCAATTTGTTTTATTTTCAAGGTTAATGAATGATTGCTTACTGAAATTTCTTCTTGCATGAGCATGGTGTGCTTGAGAGTTCTAATGGAGAGAACTTCCTAGGAGAGGAAGAAGTTTGGTGCAATACCCACCAACCTAGATAAGTCGGGTTCGTGGTTTCTTTCATTTATCTTGTTCTCTTCCCTTTTTGTTGTTTCTCCCAAACATCATTCCCCACCTTCATTTAATCGCCGGATTCTAACTTCACCTGAAAACCCTCTCCTTTCCCCATCCACCACCCACGACCCAACCTCCCCCGAGCCCCATACCGCTGGCCTTTGCTCACCAAATCGCCGGCCTTGGCCTCCTTGCCGCCAACCTCCTCCCTTTCCCTCCATCTTTTATTTGTTTCCTATTTTGATTTAATATATTTGGAATATATTTAAATTTAAATTTAAAATATTTGAATTTCAAAATATTTCCTAATATACTATCTCTATTTTAGGAAAGTGATTGATTTAAATCTTATTTCAAAATTCAAATCCTTGAGGATTTAAATTAATTCTTTCCTAAATCTAATTCCTAAATTGGAGATCCCTTATTACTCTTGCAAATCAAATCCCATCTCCCATGCATGCCACCCGCCCAAGCTTACACCCATTAATGCTTTATTCAATTATTTCCTAATCCCAGAATCCTGCTTAGGAAATAATTCAAAAAAACCTTAATTCCCTCTGGACCGATTTTCCTCTCAGCCCGTTTTGATTAATCAAGTTTCCTAAAGAGTATTTGCGTTTTGGAAAGACAGCAAAGCCTTCCCTCTTTTTCTGCATTGCCGCCAACCCTCACGGTCCCTCTCTGCCCACACCTGAACCCCTCCCTCTCCCCAAATTCTCCTTCCAGCCATCTCTCCCCTCTCACGGTTGAGATCTTGGCACAAGCAATCTCCACATAGTGCCATTCTCTCATTTGAAAATCTGAGATTTTCTTCTCAGATTTTAACCAGAGAATCTGAGAATTTTCTCCGATTCGGGAAGGACTTGGCTTACTTCTTCAGCACACCTTGAAGAGAACATCGTAGCTCTCCAACCTTGGATAATCTTCAAGAGTAGTTGCCACCATGGAGATTCTCCACGTTTCCTTAAGCAAAGGTTTTTCTCTTTCTCACTTGCATTTTATTTCTTCTAAATCTAAATTCTCATTGGATGGTTATCATCACGACAACTCCTTCAAGTTGCTCTTGCCAAGCTTAGTGAATCATAGGAATTGAGTGTACTTTCTATGCATCCTAGATCTCATTGTTAGATTAGGGATTAATTTGAAAGCTACTATTTTGTGTTGTTTTTTTTTCTTAATTATCTTGAACATTTCAAATTCGGAGCATGTGATTTCGCCTACGCAATTGATCGCTTCATTTGTCTTAACCGTCGTTTGAAGATTGCTTATAGTTTTGTTCTGAAATTATTCTAATTTAATAGTTGTGCAATGCTCAAATGAAATCAAAACCATAGCATCTAAGTAGTCCTACATCATCTGGTATCAGAGCATGGTTAGGATAGGAATTTCTTTCTAGAAAACTTCCTAGGTTGTTTCCTAACTATTGTTTCTAAGTTCTGCATACATAGTCTTGTTAGATTCATGCCAAAGCTCATGTTATGTTTGCTGCCAGAAAAAAAATTCCTGCACCATTCAGTAAGCTGTATGCTCATCATTTAGTCATCTAGGTGCTGTCTATCTCTCCCTAACCTCATTTTTTGCTTAGGGAACCTTAGCACCTTCTTGTCATTTGCTGTCCTAGTGTTTTCTGCATCATTTGTTACTGTTTTAAGCATGTTTGACTAGTAGTTAGCTGCTGTTTTCTCTTTAGAACCCCTCCTAAGTCTCCCATAGTGTTTTAGGAATGGACCCGGAGCAACTTAGCAGAACTTTAGACCTGTTGGTAGGTCAAATGGGCGCGATTAGTCAGCAACTTAAGGAGAACCAGTCAGACCTAGCGGAACTTCGGCGACAAACAACTGATAGGTTCGATAACCTAGAACGAGGTAGGAACCAAGCACCCCTTTACACACCTTCTAGGCCACCTTCCATGTATGGGGATGATACTTTTCAAGATGATGGGCCCCCACGTGCCCCTTATCGAAATCCTCATTACATACACGACACCAACCATGACCCCGACATACACTTGATGAAGAATATCAAGATAGAAGCACCCACTTTCGATGGCACCTTAGATCCACAACTCTTCCTTGATTGGATCAAAGGTATGGATAGCTTCTTCAAGTGGTATAACATTTCTGAAGCTAGAAAGGTTAGGTTCGCGGAGATGAAGCTTATTGGAAGGGCTAGCCAATTCTGGTCGAACTTAGAAAGTCTTAGGGAGTCCCGCAACGAGTACCCCATTACTGATTGGGCGTCCATGAAATGTGAACTTAAACAAAAGTACCTACCTCCGTCTTACTTCCCTAGACTCCTTGACAGGTGGAACCGACTTACCCAAGGAAGCAAACCCATTAAGGATTACATAGCATCCTTCGATGATTACCTGATTCGTTGCAAAGGGGAGACCTCAACCACCCCCGCGCAAATTTTGTCGATGTTTCGTACCGGACTGCGAGAAGACTTACGCAATGAACTATTTGCCCGGAACGTCACTACACTGGAGAACGCCTACAGCCTAGTGCTTGATCTAGATGAGTCCCGTTCTCAGCATCCGAGTCGATCTCATGACTCTAGACCTTCGTATAGATCAGCCGATAATTCCACCTCGCATCCCCCTGTTTCACGACCTACTCCGGGGAGCACGACCCGACCACCCACGGGTCCACCCGCACCTAGATCTGATTTTAGAAGTAAACCTCCCACCACGGATGCCCCTCGGTCCAGTCCCGGGACCAAGTGCTTTCGATGCCAGGGGTATGGGCATATCGCTTCTCAGTGCTCCAGTCCTTATAAGGTTTCGATCGTTGAGGAGATGACTGAGGACGATCTCGAGCCCGATGTTGATCAGATCCATCAAGTCGAGGAAGAAGGCGAATACTTCGAGGAGGAGGACGACACTATGGTCCTCAATTGCCTTCAAAAGCCGGATACCTCTCCCATCTGCGTGGTGAGATGTGCACTATCACACCCGACACCCACTCATGACTGGCGTAGGACCACGATTTTTCATACCTACACCAAAATCAAAGACAAGAACTGTAAAGTCATAGTGGATAGTGGTAGTTGCATTAATGCTGTTTCCTCCAGCATGGTATCCCAGTTAGGTCTGTCTGCCGTTCCTCACCCCAACCCGTATAAAGTATCGTGGGTCAACTCCAATGCCTTGGAGGTGAAGGAACGAAGCCACGTACCCATCTCCTTTGCCACTTATAAGGAGAATGTCTGGTGCGATGTGTTGGCCATGAATGTTGGGCAAATTTTGCTAGGTCGCCCCTGGATCTACGATAACGATGTCCACATTTATGGGCGTTCAAACACCTGCGTGTTTGAACATGCTGGTAAAAAGATTAAGCTTTTGCCATCACAGCCCCGGGTTACGGATACCACGAAATCCAACCCAGCCAAATCTAAAAAGGGCGTGAACCTTGTCACCGCCAAGGTTCTGATTACTGAGTTTGCCCAAGGCGCCCCTCTGTTTGCCTTAGTTGGCCGTTAGATTTCCACTGAATCTGACGAGCCCATTCCTGAGGAGGTACAGCCTATTTTAGGACAGTATGCTGATGTCTTTCCCGATGATCTCCCCGATCAGTTACCACCTCTTAGAGACATCCAGCATGCTATAGACTTCGTCCCTGGAGCCTCCCTTCCAAACCTGCCACACTATCGCATGAACCCCACGGAACATGCTGAACTTAAAAAGCAGGTTGACGAATTACTGCAGCGAGGGTTCATTAAGGAGAGTCTTAGTCCCTGTGCGGTGCCGGCCCTTCTCACTCCGAAGAAGGACGGAACTTGGAGAATGTGTGTTGATAGCCGTGCTATCAACAAGATCACCGTCAAATATCGATTCCCTATTCCGAGGCTCGATGACATGCTTGATATGATGACGGGTGCCACCTTATTCTCCAAGATTGATCTTAAGAGTGGGTACCACCAGATCCGGATCCGACCCGGTGATGAGTGGAAAACTGCCTTCAAGACCAAAGATGGTCTTTACGAGTGGTTAGTCATGCCATTTGGGCTCAGTAATGCCCCTAGCACTTTTATGCGAATCATGACTCAAGTGCTGCGTCCTTTTATGGGAAAGTTTGTCGTCGTCTACTTCGACGACATTCTTATTTACAGTCATTCCATTAGTCAGCACTTGGACCACTTAAGGCAAGTTTGTGAGGTCTTAAGGAAGGAGCAATTATATGCCAATCCTAAGAAATTCACCTTCCTAGTAGATCGCGTCATCTTCCTGGGCTTCATCGTATCAGCCCAAGGGGTTTCCGCAGACCCCGAGAAGGTGAGGGCCATTGTAGAGTGGCCTATCCCTCAGACTATCCGGGAAGTCCGCAGCTTCCACGGATTAGCCACCTTCTATAGGAGATTTATACGGAACTTCAGCACAATTGTTTCTCCTATCACTGATTGCCTGAAGAAGGGTGATTTCCACTGGACCCCGGCCGCCACTAGAGCTTTTGATGAGATTAAGCAGAAAATGGTGGAGGCCCCAGTGATGCGACTTCCTGATTTCTCCAAAGTCTTCGAAGTAACTTGCGATGCTTCGGGGGTTGGAATTGGAGGAGTCCTCTCCCAGGAAGGTCACCCAGTAGCTTACTTCAGTGAAATATTGAACGATATCCGGCAACGTTATTCCACTTATGACAAAGAGTTCTACGCTGTGATCCAATCACTTCGTTATTGGCGACATTACTTGCTCCCGCAAGAATTCGTCATCTTCTCGGATCACGAAGCTCTGCGTTATATCAACTCCCAAAAGAAATTGAATGCACGCCACGGTCGATGGGTTGAGTTCCTTCAGGAGTATACGTACACCCTTAGACATAAGGCGGGAGTTGAAAATAAAGTTGCCGATGCTCTCAGTCGTCGTATGATGACCACCACCGAGATGAGAGCAGAAGTCGTGGGTTTTGACCAAATAAAGAGGGATTATTTGGAATGCCCCGACTTCAAGGAGACCTACACTCTCTTGTCCACTGGCAGCACGCGCTTGGTGGACGATTTCCTACTGGAGGATGGTTATCTTTTCAAAGCCCAGAGGCTTTGCATCCCGAGTACCTCCCTTAGGGAATTTTTGGTCTGGGAACTCCACGCCGGAGGCCTCGCTGGGCACTTCGGACGGGACAAAACTATCGAAGCTGTGGAGTACCGCTTCTTTTGGCCCAGCCTTAAGAGAGATGTTGGTCGGCTGGTCAGTTGGTGTCACACCTGCCAACTGGCCAAGCAACGAAAGCAGAACACTGGTCTTTACACTCCTCTACCTGTCCCCAGTTGTCCTTGGCAGGACGTTAGCATGGACTTTATTTTAGGCCTGCCCAAGACACTTCGTAGGCACGATGCTATTTGTGTGGTAGTTGACCGGTTTTCCAAAATGACATATTTCATTCCATGTTCTAAAACATCTGATGCCTCTCACATTGCGAAGTTATACTTCAATGAGGTTGTCCGTTTACATGGTTTACCCAAAACCATTGTGTCGGATAGAGATGTGAAGTTCACTAGCTATTTTTGGAAAACCCTGTGGATGAAAATGGGCACCAAACTTCACTTTTCCACTGCCTTTAACCCACAGACTGATGGTCAGACCGAGGTAGTCAATAGGAGTCTGGGTAATTTATTGCGGTCCTTGGTTGGTGAACACATTAGAGACTGTGATTCCATTCTTCCTACTGCTGAGTTTGCTTATAATAATTCAATTAACCGAACCACGGGTTGAAGTCCTTCTGAAATTGTATACGGGTTCAAACCTAGAAAGCCGTTAGACCTGATTCCCATGAGTTCTAGGTATAGGATTTCTGAGTATGCATCAGCATTTGCATGAACTTCATAAAGACATTGCACAACAAATTGAAAAGAATAATCAGGAATATAAATTACATGCAGATTTAAAACGACGATTTAAAACTTTTGAGGTTGGTGATTTTGTCATGGTGCGGATTCGTCCGGAACGGTTCCCTCCAGGAACGGTTAAGAAATTATATGCAAAGAGTGCTGGACATTTCAAGATTCTTAAGAAAATTAATGACAATGCTTATATAGTAGATCTGCCTGCAGATTTCAATATAAATCCCTCTTTTAACATAGAAGACTTAGTGGCATACGAAGGTCCTGATTTTAACCCACAAAATCCACTTTCAAAACAGCCTTGTGTGAACCCACCCTATGAGATCCCAAACCTACCTCCACTACCAAATATTCCCAAATTTCCTATGGCAGAGCAAGTGGAGGCAGTCTTAAGTGATGAGATCATATCCACAAGGGAAGGAGGACGAAGAAGATATTTGATCAGGTGGAAAGGAAAGCCCGAGTCAGAGGATACGTGGCTAGATCGTGAGGAGTTGCAGCAGATTTACCCAGATGCACTAGAGATCTACGAGAGCGCCAGAGATTCTTACTCGACGGAGTCGAGTTTTCTCCCACCCCGGGAGAATGATGGGGACATCAGATCTTCTTGGAGAGTTTACCAGAGACGCGGCCGTCGATCTACGGCCACGATCGAGTCTTTATATTTTTGAGTCGATGTATTTTTATTTTCATGCATTTTATTATTTGCTTATGTGTATGTTAGTATTTCCCGTCGTACCCCTTTTTATGGGAGTTATCATGTGTAAGCCTAAGGGCAATGGTGTCATGTTATTTTGGAGTCTTTTGTATGAGGCTATTTAAGGTCCCTTTGTTTTATTTTCAAGGTTAATGAATGATTGCTTACTGAAATTTCTTCTTGCATGAGCATGGTGTGCTTGAGAGTTCTAATGGAGAGAACTTCCTAGGAGAGGAAGAAGTTTGGTGCAATACCCACCAACCTAGATAAGTCGGGTTCGTGGTTTCTTTCATTTATCTTGTTCTCTTCCCTTTTTGTTGTTTCTCCCAAACATCATTCCCCACCTTCGTTTAATCGCCGGATTCTAACTTCACCTGAAAACCCTCTCCTTTCCCCATCCACCACCCACGACCCAACCTCCCCCGAGCCCCATACCGCTGGCCTTGGCTCACCAAATCGCCGACCTTGGCCTCCTTGCCGCCAACCTCCTCCCTTTCCCTCCATCTTTTATTTGTTTCCTATTTTGATTTAATATATTTGGAATATATTTGAATTTAAATTTAAAATATTTGAATTTCAAAATATTTCCTAATATACTATCTCTATTTTAGGAAAGTGATTGATTTAAATCTTATTTCAAAATTCAAATCCTTGAGGATTTAAATTAATTCTTTCCTAAATCTAATTCCTAAATTGGAGATCCCTTATTACTCTTGCAAATCAAATCCCATCTCCCATGCATGCCACCCGCCCAAGCTTACACCCATTAATGCTTTATTCAATTATTTCCTAATCCCAGAATCCTGCTTAGGAAATAATTCAAAAAAACCTTAATTCCCTCTGGACCAATTTTCTTCTCAGCCCGTTTTGATTAATCAAGTTTCCTAAAGAGTATTTGCGTTTTGGAAAGACAGCAAAGCCTTCCCTCTTTTTCTGCATTGCCGCCAACCCTCACGGTCCCTCTCTGCCCACACCGAACCCCTCCCTCTCCCCAAATTCTCCTTCCAGCCATCTCTCCCCTCTCACGGTTGAGATCTTGGCACAAGCAATCTCCACATAGTGCCATTCTCTCATTTGAAAATTTGAGATTTTCTTCTCAGATTTTAACCAGAGAATCTGAGAATTTTCTCCGATTCGGGAAGGACTTGGCTTACTTCTTCAGCACACCTTGAAGAGAACATCGTAGCTCTCCAACCTTGGATAATCTTCAAGAGTAGTTGCCACCGTGGAGATTCTCCACGTTTCCTTAAGCAAAGGTTTTTCTCTTTCTCACTTGCATTTTATTTCTTCTAAATCTAAATTCTCATTGGATGGTTATCATCACGACAACTCCTTCAAGTTGCTCTTGCCAAGCTTAGTGAATCATAGGAATTGAGTGTACTTTCTATGCATCCTAGATCTCATTGTTAGATTAGGGATTAATTTGAAAGCTACTATTTTGTGTTGTTTTATTTTCTTAATTATCTTGAACGTTTCAAATTCGGAGCATGTGATTTCGCCTACGCAATTGATCGCTTCATTTGTCTTAACCGTCGTTTGAAGATTGCTTATAGTTTTGTTCTGAAATTATTCTAATTTAATAGTTGTGCAATGCTCAAATGAAATCAAAACCATAGCATCTAAGTAGTCCTGCATCAAAATGCTATTGAAAGGGGGATAATTACCAATGACACATATTTTATTTGAAGCTGCTTCAAGCTCAGGGATAAAGGTTGCATATTTGTATTCTTCACATGACTTATTTTGATGTGATACAATCATGGGAAGATGAGTTGCTTATAGACGTTTGCACGTTTAGTTTTAGAGAACAACAATAAGCAAGATCTCATGTTGGTTTGAACGATAAAATAAAATATTAAAGTGATAAATTGCGTTGTTTAAATTACGTGCATAGAAGTTAAGAGCATAAAAATCAATCAATTTAATCCACTTTTGCATTCGTGAATGGTCTCAACAATAAATCCCTTCGTTAACATTAAGACTAGCTACTACAAGGAACCCTTCACTCAACTCTTCCTATTACTAGGCTTTAGCGGAGGGAGCAACAACATCTTTGTGAATCAAAATATAATCACGTTGGAGAAATAAACTAAAAGGCTAAAAGAGTCAGATGTTGAGTTTACCCAAAGGTAAGAGAGATGCACATTCTGACAAGATCATTTGAATGCTAGGGAAGTTGTGGGCAGCATCCAAGAGCTTTCCCGCAGCATGGAACAGCCGGGAAGTGGTTGTAGAAATTCCGATCCATGTAATCTTTAATGGTGGCGTCGATCTCTATGTTGAAGTCACAAAAGATGATCTCAAAACGTCCACACGTCCTTGTGAATCAAAGACTAATCTCTGATCAATATTTGGATTGGCCATGCATAGTTGTCCCGGAGAAAATGTAGAGAGGGGGAGGAGGGGATTGACCAAGTTAAGTGGAGAAGGAGAAAAATAAAATCTGGAATTAATTTCAGATTTAGCGAATAATTAGAGATTAATCTCCTCTGAAATTTGAATTTGAAATTAGTAGAGATTAGGAGGGAAAATGAGGAGGGGATTGAATTAATTAGATCCTTAATTTATGGGATCTAATTAATTAAAAGGGGGAGCTTAGGTGGCCGGCAAAAGAGGGAGAGAGGGAGGGGAGTTTAAATCAAAAATTGAAATTAATTTCAGTTTTGAGTGAATTTGGAGGGAGAATTAATTTGAAATTGGATTTAAATTTCAAATGAGGTTATGAGGAGTTAATGGGCAATCAATGGGGGGCCTACTAATAGTGGCCGGCGGCTTAGAGAGAGGGAGAGGGAGGTTATGAAATTTGAAATCCAAATCAATTGCAATTAATACATTGAATTAGCATTAATTGTCTTCCACCCTAGCGTGGCCGGCGGCATCAAGAAGAGGGAGAGGATTATAGAGAGAATTTAGGGAATTTCCAAAGTGGGATTGTGGATTCGGAAAATTATTATAACCTCCAATTTGTTTGAAATTTAAATTGTGAATGAAACTTTCCTAAATAGGAATTTACAAAATTGGAAAGTTTTGAAATTCAAAAATTGAATTTCAAATTGACTCCAATTTTCCCTCTCAAGCCCAACTAAATTTGGAAGATGGCATGATGATTGAGATCATCATCACAATGAAAAAAGGGGGCTTGGTGGGTGCGGCGGCAAGAGGAAGATGCGGGTTTGGCTTTAGGTGGAGGTGGCTAGGAGCTAGGCCGGCGGGTGGAATTGTGGAGGGGGAATTTGGTGGGGACCAGGGGTATTTTGGTGGAGGAATGAAAGTGGAGGGAATTCGATGCAAGAAAATTAAAAGAAAAAGAAAGACAAGAAAACCGCGAACCTTGGAATCCACCAAGATTGACGGGTATTGCTTTTGCCCCACTTGGGCCTCTCCTCTCACGAACTCACTAAGAGATCATCCAAAGAGAAAAAACTTAGAACTCACAAAGAGATCAATAAGCACGAGTTGAAAATTTCATATTAATCATCATTAGCCCTTCTCCAAGAAGAGGAGGGATTTAAATAGACAAATATAAGAAGGGAAAAATAAAAGACAACAATGCCCTTAGGGCTTACAAGTTACAAAGAACTAATCCCTTAAGCAAGGGCATAAATGGAAAAAGACATAAAATAAATAAATACATCTCATAAAATTGAAATAAAAAGGCGTCATCATAGCCGTCGATCATCGGCCACGTCTCTGATGGAACATTAAGGGTCTGATGTCCACATAATATTTGTTCATATTACTGTTAGAGAAAAATATCAAAATGGTCCATAGACTTTGTATAGGGTTATCTTTGTTGTAAACTATAAATGTGTTCAATTTAATTTCTTGATTCCTCAATCGTGATCCAGAATAGTCTATCTATTAGCTTATTTTAGATGTGAGATTTGAGGAGTCAAGAAACTAGTTTAGACATATTTTGGGACTAAAACAATCCCCTATAAGTAGTTCATCCGCCATTTTGACTTATGCAATTTCTTATGTTTTTTTATGAAATATTGTTTTTATTTTAACTTTTTATGCAAGAAAATAACAATTCGTTGTAATTTTAGTTAACACGGCTTCCTTTATGGATCCTCATGCTGATTATTAATCAGCGTGAAGCTGCAAGTAGCAATATTTTCAAGCAGAAAAACTTTGATCTCCAAAAACTTGGAATATGAGGTCTTGGTGAAGAATTTACTCATATATTTCATAGAGCATTTGCTTCTCGCATTTTTCCTTCCCATGTTACAAATAAGTATGTGATTCGAATGCAGCCACTTGAATTCATACTCTTGGTATTCTATTGTGTATTGTGAATGTCATTTACTCTTTCTTATTGTTCTACATGATAGAATGGGCATCAAGCATGTGAAGGGTATCCTGCTTTATGGGCCTCCGGGCACTGGAAAATTACGTATGGCTCGGCAAATTGGAAAGTTGCTCAATTGAAGGGAACCAAAGGTATGTTTTAACCTCCTTAATTGAATACTTAAATGGTATTTAGAACTTAAAGATTGTGATAAGCAGACTGGCCTTCCTTTAAAAAAAAAAAGAAGAAGCACTTTGGCATAACAAAACTATATATATATATATATATATATATATATATATATATATATATATATATATATATATATATATATATATATATATATATATATATATATATATATATATATATATATATATATATATATATCATGTGGCTGTGTTTATGTTGATTGGCTAGCTTTTAGCTGTCCTTTTTAGTTTTGTTGATACATTTTTAATATGACAGATTTTTCTTCTTGATTTGATCCACCTAATTGTCCAAGAAAAAAGAATCCTATATTATTTGGAAACTTAAGTCAGGTAGTTGAGAGCATTGCATACTTTGTAGCTTACTAAGTATGAGCAAGGGAAAAAAAAGGTATGAGCAAGGAAATGTTGTATAACTTTCCGTATTCAGACATGTCCTCATTATAATATTCACAAGAAATGCTGTATAACTAAGTATGAGCAAGGAAATGCTGTATAACTAAGTTTGAACAAGGGAATTGTAGTTTAAACTATGGGGAGTTCAATTATATAAACCACCTTAGCATTTTTGTGCTTCTATATTTTTTAAGCATTCTCACTCATTATCGATGAATTCTTTTAGTTCCATATTATGTATAAGACTTGTTTCCACCTATCAATGATTAACATTGGTTGCCTGATTATTGAATTTGCCATTAATGTTCCCTTTGTGTTGGGTTTTTTTTGAATTTTCTCTTCCAAAGTATTTTCTATTCAGTTCATTAGTCTCACAACTGTGCTTACCATAATTTTTTTATTTGGCATTCACTTTTGTTGTTCTAATTTATTTTCTTGAAAACGAGCAAACAAATGAGATAAGAATCCCAAGATTGATCACTACTTATGGAAGGAGAGTGAGCATGAAATTAATTTTCCCTCTTTTCTCATAGCACATGCTTGATTGTTTTCAGGAAGCTACTGACATCATGCTCAATTTCTTGAGAATTATAACATAGTTGATGTTGATTTTGTAATTTTAATGTAGGGTTCTATTGATGATGATCGTGTCTTTGTATTACTTCAATGAAGATAGTTAACAATTAACCCAAACTTGGGATGAGCCTAATATTGATGATTTATAAATTTTACTTCATTTTTATATATTTTTCTTTGAATTTTGCATGTAGTTTGGGTCTTTTTCTTTTGAAGAATTCCTCAAAGCCTTATTTTTCAAAATTTAATTTTCTTCATAAGGATATTATTTTTCCCTTGACAGTCTAAACGGTCAATGTGGGATGGTCCTGGTGTTCAAAACGGTATTATGAACTAGCTACTCACTAAGGTGATATTTCACAAGCTCCATTCTACTAAGAATATTTAAATTATCATTTCTTTGAACTGTTTTATAGGCTAACTGTCTTCATAATAGATTAACGAGGTTGAGGCCTTAAACAATGTCCTCCTCATTGGAATAACCAGTAGGAGAGATTTACTAGATGAAGCAAGGTATGTCACTTCCACATAGACTGGGTTGTCTTCTTACACATTATACTTATTAAACTTAACTACTCGATTAAAGCTTGGATTCACTAGTGGTAAAAGGTAGTGCATTCACCTTCTTAAAGTAAGGATCAAATTCCCAAAATCTTTTATTTAAAAAAAATCTCAAAAACTATTTTAAATAAAATTGTTATTTGAAAATTTTACACGTTACGTCCGCCTTGACATTTATAATGCCTAAAGTTAAAAAAATAGCAATATTTGTTATATAGAAACTTTGAAAAACCTTATTCTTTAAATATTATATATAATAACTAGAAATATGAACATTTCCTATTTTCCTTTGAAAAATAGTCATTTGAATAGCATCACAATTGATTGCATGTGCTTGTGTTAAATAAATATTATTAATAATATGCTACATATGGAATCATAAATAATATGGAATTAATAATCATGCTTAAAAGGTGATAAATTAAGGATTAGAAGTTAAAAATTTTAGTAACCGAATACTACTTTACTTAAACTATAAAATATTTTCAAAGAGAATGCAAAAGAGCTGAGAATGAAGAAATTAGCAAAAGGACCTATAAATATCGAAACAAAACTTTATCAAACTTCCTATTATTGAGAAAGTGGCCATCCATTGCATTTATCACATAAATATCTAGTGTTAATCAATTTAAAAAAAAATGCTTACTTACCTATGTGTCATGTTTATGTTGATGGATAAAAAAAGAAAAAGAAAAAAAAAGTTTATGTTGATGGCTTTGTGCTATTTTTAGGTTTCTTGAATTTATTAGATTAAATAATATATGATTTATTTTGAGATTTATTGGCCTAATATCTACAATTTGGAACCAATTAAGGTAAACTGACACAAACATCACATACGCAAGATTCGAACCCAATGCCCTTTAAGCTTTTACTAATAATCATTATATTGATTATTATTTTGGAAAGTTAGACATGTTGATGTTAAATTGATTGTTATCTCTTATAACCATCATCATTGGCCTAATATCTACAATTTGGAGTAGAAAATTTTCCATACATTTTATATCAATGATTTTGATGTTAAATGTCATCCTATATAAATGATTATGACCAAAGGCCTCTGTCCTAGAGGTTTTGACACAAAATAATATGATATTATAATTATGGCTAGAGCGTGTATGTTCTCTAATGGCTAAAAAATCTTCAGTAATGAATCATAGGATATACTTGATAAAGCACAAAATCCTTTGTTAGTTAAGGTTGCTTTGAATTTGTCCTCTTGGACAAACCATAACCCCAAGATTAAAAAGGTTCACTTGAATGAAGTAATCCATGAATGTTGATAAGGATCCTCAGGTCAGATTGGGTCGATACCTCCTCTAAGGCTCTAACCAAATAATAGATCATGGATTTTGATGATTTGGGAGGACAAAGTCATAAGAATTTCATTGGGTTCGTCATTATTCCCCCTACCATCTGCTATAATTATAAGATAGTAAAATTTAAATTCCAATATCATAAATAGCTCGTAAAATGATGTCAAAATCATTGGGTAATCTTATTTTAAATCTAATATGTCTTATGGAAATTTGACCTTATGCATTTTTTCAAACATTCCCAAACAGATATGCTGGGGTGCAAATTTTTAGAGCCCACATTTAGATCATTCATTTACTCGATCATGGACTTTATTGAAGAATATTTATCTACTAATGGTTATATCAAATATAAACTATAAACTATTGTAGCTCAAAGGAAAATGAATCATTTTGCATTTTATTCATCATTTAACTATTAAGAAAACCTAGTTTTCCTCTTTTAATAATAATGATTATTAGAAATATTATTTAAAGGTCATTCAATGTAGCATTAATGACATGAATATGATCTGATGCTTATCATATCATAGCTTATGCTTAATACATTCCTTTCAGAAGCACCTTTTAAATGTAAGCATAACTTCCCACTAGTTGATACATCCCCCATTGGCATAACTGAGCATAGATAATAAGTCTATTATTGTCTATGGTGGAAGCGAGCCAAACTCATTACTGCCCCCCATGTCATACCTTTTTTAGTTTTTTTTTTTTTACCATGGTGGAAAAGTTAAAGTCATCGACTCAAAAATCTATTAGCATCACCATCTAGTATTATAAGAGGACTAATTATATCTTTTTCAAAATGCACAAGCAAGCATTTATATTTATCATATCCTTTTCATTATCCTAAATCTATGATATATATTTGTAAGAAATAATGCATATGATGGTATATGCTTTAATTAAATAATTGAAATAACATGGGTCACACAACATTCATTGCAATATGAAAGATCATTTGCAAGAGAGACAAATCATTGCGAATTATTTTTGATATCATTTCACATTTTCACATAAATAATATATATCTTTTGCCTGTAAAATTCGAAATATCTTAATTAAATGCGTGAGTTTATGAGAGAGAAAATATTATGCCTATTTAGAAATGAGATTATCCACATTACATCATCTTGGGTTCTAAGATAAAATGATCCAACTCTAAGACCTTGATTTTACGAGAGTTAGCTTAGCTCTCCTTAAACTTGACCCCACACTTCAACTCTTCAATTTCAATCCAAGCTATAAATTAGAAATATAATTAAGCACATAACTCAATACAATTAAGTAATTTAAAATATATATTTTCACTTTTGCCAATCATGAAGATATCCTTTAAAATTATTACCCTAAACAAAACGTTTGCATCAATATTATTATCATGATTATTTTCATACCTCTATTATATAATACATCAAACCTTATTTATAACTAATATATAATGGCTACAAGCTATACAATAATAACACATATCTTTAGATATTTATTTAAATAAGTTTGTTTAAATTAGCTAAATTTATAATTTTATGTTTAACTCTTTATTTAATTACACTTAATAAAGATTACACATAATCCATCAACATTATTGATTGCATCAATTTAGTACTTGGGTTATTAAAGATTGATCTAATTTTTTTCAGGGCCGAAAATAGTAGTTCACTTAACATTAAAATTAAATGTGAGTGATTTTAGATAGTGCAATTATATCTGATATTACATTGTTTATATTGCTCTTTTTGTCATTTATTAAATTTTAATAAGTAAAAATTTAAAATAAAATTTAACCTACTAAATTATAAGGGTTAATAATTAGTAAAATAAATATTATTTTTTAAGCAAAATCTAAATGAAAAATCATACAAAACTCCAAAATCCTTATTATAAATTTTTTTTTGATTGATTAAAAAAGTTCAAAATCTTTGCTACAAAAATAATGTTATTCGTTACAAAAGAAATTTGCTATTGAAAAGAAAAATTAAAAATTGTTTCTTTTAAATAAAGCATAAATCATGTATTAATCCCGTTCAGATCTTGCAAGAATCTTGTTTAATCAGAGATAATTATCATTAATTATAATTTATTATTATTAAGTAATATTGATTATAATTAATCATAATTAATTAATACTAATTATAACTAATTAATTTTTTATTTACATAATTAATTTTTTAACAAATGATGGCTACATTTCTCTTACAAATGCATACCATGCAACATATAGTGAATACTACGATATCCTTTCAATCAATGTTAATTGGCTTGCCGATGCATGCGGCAGTTTCCTACAAACATAAAGCCAATATGCAATGAATATAATGACTTGCAAGTAAATATATATTGGAAGATTCATGATGAATATAACAATATTTTGTGGTCAACATCAAAGCACAAGAAGATAGGAGCAATGTAACAGTGACAAATGCAAATACCCATTTACAATAATGGAAGATTTGTTATATGCATAACAACATGCTTGCAAGTGTTAATTAGCAGTGGGGTGTGGAGTTTATAACACTCCCACGACCAGCCACCATTCAACAGTTAGAAAATATGCCAGTTCATTGTAATTAGTAAAGGAGGATGATATACAACAAATACAAACACCCGCTGGTTGTTGTAGGAAGATTCACTGCACATACTCGCATATGAGAAAATGTAGAGAAATGATAGCAACGAATGCTTATGAGCAGTGCCAGAAGATTTGTACTCAATGTTAACATACGAAGAGGCACATTGGATCATGCAAGTAATGATAAGCAAACATTGTATATTTACTATATATACAATACATCTACACACCTACAAGCTGTCGTAGTAGAAAACAATGAATGCTATGACACCTTTACGATCAATCACTGTTCAATGTTGAGCAAATATATTGATCCATTGTAAACAAACGTCGAATGATATGCAACAAACGCAAGTGTCAACAAACCTTTGTAGGAGACCCGTTATACACACTGCATGCTATCTGCAAGCAAACAATGGATAATATGTAGCAAACACATGTGTCCACAGGCTCTTGTAACAGACCCGTTATACACACTACATGCTATATGCAAGCAAACAATAGATAATATGCAACAAACGCAAGTATCCGTAGGCTCTTGTAGGAGACCCGTTATATATACTACATGCTATCTGCAAGCAAACAACGGATAATATGCAGCAAACGCAAGTGTCCGCAGGCCCTTGTAATAGTAAGAGACCCGCTATATACACGAGATGCCATCTACGAACAAAAATAACAAAGGACTACAACAAGTGAAAGCTCTTGCAATTTGCCGCATGAGATATACCATGTCCACAAAATGTTATCCTTGAGCAAATATGGAAGACCTTCAATGCAAGCTCCTACGAGATGCAATAGGAGACGAGATAGTCCACGATAGTCTACCTGTATAAGGTAATGGGCAACCAATAGTCCGACATTACACCACCAGATATGTAACATCCATACAATCAGACAGAAGACATGCACAAATTGACAAATAGAATGCTACATTTAAATGACGGTCGTCCGCATAATCGAGCAACATCAAATATTACAAAATGCCCCCATGTATGCACTATAATTTGTATACACATAAAAAGAAAGAAATACACGTGCAATCGTAAACCTTTTGGGCCCCGACGAGCATATTATGGGTACACATGTGACATCTAGGGTACTACATGGCTCAATAAATGAACCCAAGTTTCAGCTAGATCCTTATATACATGTAGATAGGAGTCAACATGGCTCAAACTACAAAATGAATTTACAGTCATGCCGTCGACTGAGATATTTGTTTAAAATACGCTCATCTTAGGCCTTCAAGGCCTAGGAACAGGAAAATTCATCAACAAAACCACAAAGCCGGCAACAAACCTGATCTTCTGACAGCAACTGACGGAGTCGATAGAGTTCAATAAATAAAATATCCATTAATATCCTCATGATGGCCGTGTTGAACGTAGGTCTCATTTGGAGGGGTTAATTCTAATATTCGTAAAACATCACCCAAATGCCCAAAAATACAATTTTCCATAATCCAAAAATCCCAAAATCTAAAATATTTAAAATTGAAATAAACCGCCAAGAACTTAAAGCATAAAATTCATCAACACTCCATAATAGTTTGCCAATATGGACAAATTGAACAATTTTTTAGCTCTTTATAAGAGCTAATGACTGGTCGAAAATATAACTAGAATTCATTATCAAACAATCTCCTGCTAATAAGGATGTGACATGTGTCCTCTAACTAGTGGTTTCACCGCCAAATAGCACCTCATGTTAACGATTATGATCGTGGCCCTCTGAACTGGGTGGTTTGCCGTTGAATGACACCACTAAATTACAATCATGTCCAGAGCTCGCATGTTCCGTAATAACATCAAATCCATGATATATGAATCAATATGATTTAATTGACAAGACGCAAAGCCCTCTGTTAGCTAAGGTGGATTTAAATTTGTCCCTTTCGATAAATATTCATCTCAAGTCTACAAGGTACCATTAGACGAAGCGACCCATGGTTGTCGCAAAGGATCCTTCTATTATGTTGGGTCGACTACCTCCTTTAACTAAGTAGATCATGGACCACGATGACCCAGGACGACAAAACTATGGGATCTTGGTCGGGTCCATCATCTTTCCCCCACCATCCGCTTTAAGCGCAAGATGGTGAAATTTTTTATTTTAAATATCAATTTTCCAACACCTAGGCCCATGTTACTACTATATGACAGGTAACACGTATTTCTATACATCTAATCAATGATCAGCCTTAATCGAAAGTTCTCTATTATCGGGAAGGGTAATTAACTATAGGGGCTTGCGCCTATTGGAAACTAGAACTCAGATGATAAAGTCCTCGCAAAATAAAGGAGAAATCTTTGGATTGTGTCTTATATACAAACCCAATCTGCCTTTCCAAAATTTACCAAAAAAATAATCCATTATAACTCCGCTGAAAAGCAATGGGGAGGCCAGGGCGTGAATTTTAGGAGCCCACAATCCTATTATTTGGGATTGGTTACTTGAGCTCGTCTCCATTGTGTCCTATTAAAAGGTCAAATTCTCATTTAAATCTAATTAAAACAAGGTCATTTGAAGTATTAGCATGCCTGACATACATATATGATGGTGCTAGATATGAAGGTTCAACCGTGCAAGGGTTACTTTTGTTCAATAAACCAATAATACTTTGGAAAGAAGGCACAACCTCAAGAAGAGAGTTCTTAAATATAAATATGTTATTCATCATTTTGGTGCATAATAAACACTTAAATCATAACAAGTATGCATACATGATATAATATTTAATAATTACAATGAAACAAAAGAAAAAATGAAATTGCTATAAAACAAATGTAATCACCCACTTCAGTGCTTTTCATGTGTCTAAATTCTTTAAAATTTTCTTCAATCCTTAATTAACCTTCCTTGAATGATTAAATTCAATTTAAATTTCCATTAAATAACTTTTTACCAAATTTCTATTTAAAAATACTTGCATGTGAGATTTTTTTCTTCAATTATAATGCTTAATTCTCCCCATTACAATAATAATCAATTTTAAATTACTATAAAAGTTACATTTAAGAAATCAAAGTCGCTAAAACAATGTTTAATGTTACAAACATCAACAATTATAATATAAGATGTGTTCAATGTCTCCAAAGACAACATCAGACACAATGAACTTTATCTAAGTGGTCATAAAATACATAATTTGATCATTAAAGGTAACATCAAGCATTCTACATAATAAATTAAATTTTCTAATTCCCTAAAATGATCAAACATTTTACTTAAAATAACTTTTATCTTTTACCTCAATTTTTCTTCTTCCTTGTCAAATTCAGACTTCTGCAATTTAATTTCTTCCTTTTGAGCAATTATATACAACTCATGTTAGATATCTCAAGTCTATTGTTCAGAGTGTTTTTGAAATAGATGTGGATATTATTAGTAGAATTCAAGGTGGATAGTGGAACTGGAGCATCGAGCTTGTTGTGTGATTGAGATTACCCCTCAAACTTAAGGGAAAATTTTATAAGATGATGGTGAGACCTGCAATGATTTATGGCGTAGAATGTTGGCCATTAAAAGAGAAGCATAAAATTAAGTCAAGTGTTGCAGATATGAGAAAGCTCAACTGATGATTGACTTTACTCTTAGAGACAATATACGAAATGAGCATATACGTGAAAAGACTGGAGTAGCTCTAGTGGCAGATAAGATTAGAGAGAGTCGCCATAGATGGTTTGGTCACATAAAATATCGGCTTTTTGATGATCAAGTTAGGAGAGTTGATGTAGTAAATTTGGCTTATGTTAAGAAATGTTGAGGTAGAACTGAAAAGATTTGGTTAGAAAATATTATAAATGATAATTCTTTATTAAATTTAAATGAGAATTTGATTCTTAATATGACATAATGAAGAAAAAAGATTCATGCAACTGACCACGCATGGTGGGATAGAAGGCTTGATGTTGTTGTTGTTACAACAACAACAACATCAAGCCTTTGTCCCACTACGATGTTGTTGTTGTTATTATTGAAAAATCATATACTACTATTTCTATCAAAACTAAAATTTATGTATTTATGTGTTATCTAAATTCAAATAGAAAAGATGAAAATTTAAACAAGTTGCTTTTTCTCCATCCTTCCTTCCAACGAGTTTTGTTCTTTTGACCATCTCAACTATAAAAAAAACCCCCTCCCAAATTTTCTCTTGCACAAAAAATTTCTCTCACCCATTTCCTTTTTTCCTCTCAAGTCCCGCGTCCTCTTGACTCCTTTCATTTGTGCGACACTTTTGGATAGAACAAAAGATAATATATCACACAAGGAGTGATGTTGTATGCTTTCATTTGCATTGGTTTGCTCATTCATGTGATCCCATGTTCGCCTGCTCATCCGCACTGGACCGCTCGCTCTGTGCCTTGTCCATGCTTTAGTTAGGGGATGATCCAACTGGTTCTAACAAGAATGGATTACTTCAACCAAACTTGAGTTATAGATTGTTGGGGGAGTCTAACGGTAGCAACATCCACTTTTTTTTTAAAAGAAACTCATGTCAATTTAGAATTGAAGGTTTCGTTTGGGACAGCTGCAGTTGTCGGTAAAGTAGGTTGTGAAGTTGTTATCCAGAAAGCTAATTTATAAAGTTGCTGTACAAAAATCAATAAATTTTGTTTGGGTAGTATAATTGCCGAGCTGCTGTGCTGCTGATGTATAACAATAATTTACCTTGATACCCTTCTATATATTAGCGTGAAATTTGTTTATTAAATATAAATGTTTTTAAATTTATATGATAACAAACTAATAATTCTAAATTCAAATCAAATATTTATTTTAATTTTTTTTAAGTTTATATATCAAAATATTATAAATTTTTTACTTAAATTTTTCTAGCATACTTCAAAATAATTTGTTCAGATTTTATATTCTCAATTATTATTTTATAATAAGCCATTTTTTCATATGTTTTTTAAAAATAATTAACCATAAACGATAAGATGGATAATAGTTTCCTTCAAAGAGAATCCAAAAAGATTCATAGGAAAAGGGACTTCATTAAAAACAGAATAGACATGAACAAATATCAGGAGAAACCCAACATAAACATGAATAGTTAGCTGTCATTACGCATAACTATTTGACGCCATGTAATATAACCATACGGTGCTAGAAACATCTTTCCAACATAAAGCTCCGGCAAAAGCAAAAATTAAGCATTCCCTTAATAAGACACCGATGAAAACAAACAAAACTAGCTATTTAAACAGATAATCTCAATAAAAAACAAATCACAGTCAACAAAGGATCGATATAACCCCAGGAAAGAAATTCCAAAAAAAAAAAAAAAGATTAAAAACTTTCACCCTGAATATAGAGATGGAAAACAGAATCGAAAACAACCGAATAAGAATAACGCTGCAAGAGTAATATAGCAATAGAATACTAACCTAAGCAAATTTGCGTCTTCCAAAAACCAAGAAGTCAGCCACTGAGCACTCACAGAAGGGGAAACCACGATCAGGCGGCGAGATAACTAGGGTTTGAAGGTGGAGGTAGATATCATAAAAAAACCTTCAAAATCAGAAATTCGGCAGACCGCAGAGACACCTCTTTCATTTATGGTGAAGAGCCCGGACTTGATGACGAGGGAGAAGCAGTCTCGCAGAAATGGGGGCATTTACGACATTTTTTTCTCTTCAAAACCACGGAAAGCAGGAGAAGCAGCGGACCGCGGGAGGCATGAAAGGTTGCGGGAAGTAGCGTCAGGCCGTAAAAATTTTTGTAACTTCGTTCTGCCGCAATGTCCCAAACGAGCATTTAACAATTTTTTCTAAAACAACGGAGCCGTGAAGCCGTCCCAAACCAAGCCTAAATATTATATATGAGAATAACTGAATAAGATATTGACATCAGAAGAATTTTAATAATGAAGTATACCACATCTTAAATTTTCAAGATTTGTTGTGTCGATTCTCTATATATTATGTAATAAAGAAAAACGGAGAGAGAAACCAAGAAGTAGATGGGCCATAAGGATGCTTTATTTTGAATTGTCATTCTTTTATGTTTAGATTTAAAATTTCAAAAGGCGAGGTGAAATTGCTTATCCAAGAATTTAAAATCTAAAATACGTGGATGAGATATTTTCCCTTCTTTTCTAAACTTTGATTTATAAACAATAAAACAACATGAATTCAGTAATGGGCCAGTGGCTACTTAATGCGTGGCAGAGCTAATAATTTCTTTTTGATTTATTTTTAAAAGAGTTGCATTGGTGCTTTTCTACTTTTTTTTTCAGCATATTTTTTAATTTTAACATCAAAAGCACCTATGTATTTCAGACATTAAATTTATAATATTTCATATAAATTTATTATGCTATTCTATCTAAGAATTTTTGTTTTAAAAATATATTCATAATTTGTTAAATAGACCGAGATAAATAGATGAAGAACAATGCAAACACACTCACATACATATAAAACACACTTTTTTAATGACTTTTTCAAGTACGATTTGTATTTGAAGAAGTTGTATATCAAGATCATAAAAAAGAGTGGCTGGAGTGCTCTATTGAATTTTTAATCCACAAAGTGATTATGGAGATATGTCTTATCAGCCCCTTAGATTGCAGGGTTTCTATCTTGTGTGCGTGTCTCATTTAGGTGCATATGGTTCATAAGTTTCACCAAATTTCATTAAAAGTAAGACTTGTTAGGAATGACTAAACCTACTTCAATATATTAAGAAGTCATGCATACACCAAAAGTTGGTTTCACTCATCTACAAAATCATATTAAATTAGGGTAGAACGTTGTTTGTAAGGTACATAAATTGGTTGTCTGAATTTTATATAATGCACTTATGTCCATGTTCTTTGAGAAGATACGATGATTCATTTATATTATAAGCATATATTATTTTTCTTTATATGTAGCCTTAGTTATCTTCATTTTTTGATATTATGATGTGCAAGCCTTTTACTTATGTGAAGTTCAAAAAATTCTGAAAAATATTTTGTATTTGTTAAGATTTATTTTGAAAGTGATATTTTGTTATATATTACATGAAAGCACTTTCATTTGCAATTGTCACACGTGTAACTCTCTAATAGTAATATATACATTTTATTTTCTTAATGATTAGACATAGTTTATGAATTGAAATATGTTACAAATTTAATGGAATTATTGATTGTGGTGAAAGACATAATCGTGTATATTAAAGAACCATGCATGTAAGGAAAATTAAAGAGAGAAAGTGTTGTCAACTATTTACTTATCTCCTAGAGGGTCCTCAAAACATCATAATTTACAAAGATAATTTTTGTTAATTTTTTTCCTAAAACTTTATTCTTTGACAGTGGTAAGACAACAATATCAGCAACCATTGATATGAACACTTATTTTTCATTTGTCAAAATTATAAGTTTATTTTGTTGTATAACACTATAGAGATTTTTAGATTATGTATCAACTAATTTTACCACAGATCTCACTTGCGTTGATGAGTGGTTTAAGCCAGAGCAATTAATGTGTAAAAATTGTTAATGTTTGTTTGCTTTTAACATTAATAATTTAGATATTAGTTAAACATCTTGTTAATTTTCTAATCATATTATTATTTTTTTGGTGAATGAGTTGCTTCATTCTTATAAATAGAATAAAAAACAAGTATATACGTGAAAAGGTTCGAATAACTCCTTGTGTGAGATATCAACTTAAATGATTTTGCCACATGAAATGTTGGCCCTTATGAGGATCTGATTAGGAGAGTAAGTGTATTGGATTTGACTTATGTTAAAAAGGTAAATGTAAGCCTAAAAGGGCTTCATTAGAAATATTAAGAATTATCTTTTTTTATTTGATATAAATGAGAATTTGACTCTTAACATCATATAATGAAGAAAAAATATTCATGTAGCCGGCCCCGTGTAGTGGGAAAAAGAATTATTGTTGTTAGTATTATATCTTTAGTAACAAGTTTTAAACATTTGGGTTTTCCCGTCAATCTATATTTTGAATCTTATTATATTCAAAATTCATTCGTTTATTTCTTTTATGCTCAAGTTCTTTGTCAATTTTCTGAATTCAAGAATTTTTATTTTTCTTATATATGTTTTTGAGGATGCGTAAAAGTCTCAGTTGAGTATCATTATTCTTGATGATATTGAAAGGTAGCTTTTGATTCTTAAATTTTGATTCACCGTCTTATATAGTTTCTACTTAATTTATTTTTAATGTGCTTTAAAATTAATTAACTTTCATTAAGGAATGCTTTTTCCCCCTTAATCAATATACATGATGATATCTTGCTTATGTAGCTTCAAAAGTACGTTCAATACTTCAATGTACATGATAATATTATATCTATTTAAAGTTATGATATAATGTATATTTTTTAGGCTGTTGGATTATGTTGCCATTGGTTATCGGTTTTCAAATTTAATTACACAAATATTGTTGGTCCATCTAAAGTCTTCATCCAAAAGTTTGCAATCCTTATACATATTCCTTCTTATGTTAAAGGAATTGAGAAATTACTTTCTTAGAATGAATATGTATAAAATGAATGTGTATTTATAAGGACTGCAAACCTCTGGAGGAAGACTTTATAGACTGGTGCCATTAATGTTTGTGTAACTAAATTTGAAAATCGAGTGCCAACGGCAACATAATTCAAAAGCCTAAGAAATACATTATATTATTTATCAACTGAAATATATATAATACCATAATGTACATTGAACGTACTTTTGAAACAACATAAGCAATATGTATCATCATGTACATTGATTAAGGAGAAAAAAATATTTTTTAATGAAAACTATCATTAATAAATTGTAAAACATATTGAAAATAAAATAAGTAGAAACTATATAACATAATGAATCAAAATGCAAGATTCAAGAGCTACCTTTCAATGTTATTAATAATAACGATGGTCAATTGAGACTTATACGTATTCTTAAAAACCTGCATAAGGAAAATAAAAATTCTCTAAATAAGAAAACTTGATAAAAAATTTGAGTAGAAAAAAAAAAACGAGTAATTTTGAATAGAATAAGTTCAAAATATAGATTGACATGAAGACTCAAATGTTTGTAACTTATTACAGAAGAAATAACACTAACAATAATAACAACATTTTTTTATCCTAGTATGCGGAGTCAGCTACATGAATCTATTTTTTTTCATTATATGTTGTTATGAGTCAAATTCTAATTTATATTAAATAAAAAAGGTAATTCCTAATATTTTTAAATTAAATATTTTAGGCATACATTTATCTTTTTAACACAAGTCAAATCCAATACATCTACTCTCATAATCAGGTCATTATAAGATTGATGTTTTATGTAACAAAACCATCTAAGGTGACTCTCTCTAATATTATCTGCTACTAGAGCTATTCCAACCTGATCACGGATATACTTGTTTCCCATTCTATCGCCAAGAGTGAAGTCACCCATTATCCGAAGAAATAACACTAGGATTAGAAAATTAATAAGTTTTTACCTAATTTTTAAATTCATAACTTTGAAAGTAAACAAAGCTTGATAATTTCTACACATTTACTGTTCTAGCTTAGACCTTCTATCGACGTATCTAAGACCTATGGTAAAATTAGTTGGCTCTTAATCTAGAAAACCTCTAAGGTGTTATATATTAAAATGAACTTATAATTTTGACATATGAAAAATCACTGTCAATATCAATGGTTGCTGATATTGCTATCTTACTACTATTAAATTATAAAGTTTTAGAAAAAAAAAATTTAACAAAGAACTATTCAAATTTGGATGCATATATTTTCTCCAAGGACCATCTAGGAGATAAGTTTATAGATGACAAAGCTTGCTCTTAACTTGCCTTATAAGAAGCATGATTCTTTCATATAAGTGCTTATGTCTTTCGCCACAAAAAATAATTCCTTTAAATCTATAACATGTTTAAATTTATAGATTAAGTCTGATCGTTAAAAAAATAAAATATATATCTTAGAGTTACAAGTATACTATTGCAATTTGCAAATGAAAGTACTTTCATGTGCAAAAAAAAAGTCACTACTTTTATTTTTTTTTTAACAAATATAAAATATATTTTTTTAGAATTTTTTGAACTTTGTATAAGTAAAAGACATGACATTAGAATATCTAAAAAATTGAGATAGTTAAGGCTATATATAAATAAAAAAAAGGTCTATAGTATATATGAAGCATCCCACCCTCTCAAAGACCATGGACATAAGTATATTACATAAAATTCAGATAACCATTTTATGCATATTATAAACAAGGTTCTACCCTAATTTTCTATGATTTTGCAGAAGTTTTAATTTATCTACGAAGATTAATATGTTTATACCCTTGATGCTTAGATTTTAAGTGCTCGCCTCCTACAAGTGCACATTCATATGAGTTATGACACGTTACTTATTGAATTATGAACATCTTAATTTATGAGTATATATAAATGAAATGAGTTGAATTATAATTGCTTCATTCATCTAACTTTTCATATTTCTAAAAAAAGAGTTCAAATTCGATTAATTAATAATATACGAGACAATTTTGTATTATTTATTGAATGCATTAGTTCACTTACAGTCATAATATATATATATATATATATATATATATATATATATATATATAAATCTTTAATTTACAAGTACATATATTATGATTCTTGATTGATGTATTTCTCTGTACAAGTGCTAGAACATCCAGTATTTTTGTAAAGAATGATATTGATGCAGCCGCTAAAGTATTAGACGAGGTAAGCTTTATTTTTTAAATTGTTTCTTATGTAAGATTTTGTCCAGACACTCTTTGAGACTTCATAATCATAGTAATAATAAATCTTTGTTATTTTACAACCTCAACTTCTACCTCATCTTCATATGTTTGAAACTCATTACCTTCAACAATTCTACAAAGTATACTCGTACATAGACGTTCAAATAATTCTCATTTTGAAGTTATATATAAGCTTTAAAGTTTATTTTTTTAACTCTTCCTTTTAGCCCCCATCTTATATATTTTTTGTCTTTAGATGAGCAGTACAATATATAGCATAAGGGAATTTAAATAATAGGAGTAAGCTAGGGATTTTTCATTATTATGTTGTTTATAGATTGAACGATCCTCAACACATTCTCTATTTTTAATATGTCATTGAAGAACTTATAAAAAGGTCTATAGTATATATGAAGCATCCCACCCTCTCAAAGACCATGGACATAAGTATATTACATAAAATTCAGATAACCATTTTATGCATATTATAAACAAGGTTCTATACCTAATTTTCTATGATTTTGCAGAAGTTTTAATTTATCTACGAAGATTAATATGTTTATACCCTTGATGCTTAGATTTTAAGTGCTCGCCTCCTACAAGTGCACATTCATATGAGTTATGACACGTTACTTATTGAATTATGAACATCTTAATTTATGAGTATATATAAATGAAATGAGTTGAATTATAATTGCTTCATTCATCTAACTTTTCATATTTCTAAAAAAAGAGTTCAAATTTGATTAATTAATAATATACGAGACAATTTTGTATTATTTATTGAATGCATTAGTTCACTTACAGTCATAATATATATATATATATATATATATATATATATAATCTTTAATTTACAAGTACATATATTATGATTCTTGATTGATGTATTTCTCTGTACAAGTGCTAGAACATCCCAGTATTTTTGTAAAGAATGATATTGATGCAGCCGCTAAAATATTAGACGAGGTAAGCTTTATTTTTTAAATTGTTTCTTATGTAAGATTTTGTCCAGACACTCTTTGAGACTTCATAATCATAGTAATAATAATCTTTGTTATTTTACAACTCAACTTCTACCTCATCTTCAATATGTTTGAAACTCATTACCTTCAACAATTCTACAAAGTATACTCGTACATAGACGTTCAAAATAATTCTCATTTTGAAGTTATATATAAAGCTTTAAAGTTTATTTTTTTTACTCTTCCTTTTAGCCCCCATCTTATATATTTTTTGTCTTAGATGAGCAGTACAATATATAGCATAAGGGAATTTAAATAATAGGAGTAAGCTAGAGATTTTTCATTATTATGTTGTTTATAGATTGAACGATCCTCAACACATTCTCTATTTTTAATATGTCATTGAAGAACTTATAAAAAGGTCTATAGTATATATGAAGCATCCCACCCTCTCAAAGACCATGGACATAAGTATATTACATAAAATTCAGATAACCATTTTATGCATATTATAAACAAGGTTCTACCCTAATTTTCTATGATTTTGCAGAAGTTTTAATTTATCTACGAAGATTAATATTTTATACCCTTGATGCTTAGATTTTAAGTGCTCGCCTCCTACAAGTGCACATTCATATGAGTTATGACACGTTACTTATTGAATTATGAACATCTTAATTTATGAGTATATATAAATGAAATGAGTTGAATTATAATTGCTTCATTCATCTAACTTTTCATATTTCTAAAAAAAGAGTTCAAATTCGATTAATTAATAATATACGAGACAATTTTGTATTATTTATTGAATGCATTAGTTCACTTACAGTCATAATATATATATATATATATATATATATATATATATATATATATATATATATATATATATATATATATATATATATATATATATATATATATATATATATATATATATATATATATATATATATAATCTTTAATTTACAAGTACATATATTATGATTCTTGATTGATGTATTTCTCTGTACAAGTGCTAGAACATCCAGTATTTTTGTAAAGAATGATATTGATGCAGCCGCTAAAGTATTAGACGAGGTAAGCTTTATTTTTTAAATTGTTTCTTATGTAAGATTTTGTCCAGACACTCTTTGAGACTTCATAATCATAGTAATAATAAATCTTTGTTATTTTACAACCTCAACTTCTACCTCATCTTCAATATGTTTGAAACTCATTACCTTCAACAATTCTACAAAGTATACTCGTACATAGACGTTCAAAATAATTCTCATTTTGAAGTTATATATAAAGCTTTAAAGTTTATTTTTTTACTCTTCCTTTTAGCCCCCATCTTATATATTTTTTGTCTTAGATGAGCAGTACAATATATAGCATAAGGGAATTTAAATAATAGGAGTAAGCTAGGGATTTTTCATTATTATGTTGTTTATAGATTGAACGATCCTCAACACATTCTCTATTTTTAATATGTCATTGAAGAACTTATAAAAAGGTCTATAGTATATATGAAGCATCCCACCCTCTCAAAGACCATGGACATAAGTATATTACATAAAATTCAGATAACCATTTTATGCATATTATAAACAAGGTTCTACCCTAATTTTCTATGATTTTGCAGAAGTTTTAATTTATCTACGAAGATTAATATGTTTATACCCTTGATGCTTAGATTTTAAGTGCTCGCCTCCTACAAGTGCACATTCATATGAGTTATGACACGTTACTTATTGAATTATGAACATCTTAATTTATGAGTATATATAAATGAAATGAGTTGAATTATAATTGCTTCATTCATCTAACTTTTCATATTTCTAAAAAAAGAGTTCAAATTTGATTAATTAATAATATACGAGACAATTTTGTATTATTTATTGAATGCATTAGTTCACTTACAGTCATATATATATATATATATATATATATATATATATATATATATATATATATATATATATATATATATATATATATATATATATATATATATATATATAATCTTTAATTTACAAGTACATATATTATGATTCTTGATTGATGTATTTCTCTGTACAAGTGCTAGAACATCCAGTATTTTTGTAAAGAATGATATTGATGCAGCCGCTAAAATATTAGACGAGGTAAGCTTTATTTTTTAAATTGTTTCTTATGTAAGATTTTGTCCAGACACTCTTTGAGACTTCATAATCATAGTAATAATAAATCTTTGTTATTTTACAACCTCAACTTCTACCTCATCTTCAATATGTTTGAAACTCATTACCTTCAACAATTCTACAAAGTATACTCGTACATAGACGTTCAAAATAATTCTCATTTTGAAGTTATATATAAAGCTTTAAAGTTTATTTTTTTACTCTTCCTTTTAGCCCCCATCTTATATATTTTTTGTCTTAGATGAGCAGTACAATATATAGCATAAGGGAATTTAAATAATAGGAGTAAGCTAGAGATTTTTCATTATTATGTTGTTTATAGATTGAACGATCCTCAACACATTCTCTATTTTTAATATGTCATTGAAGAACTTATAAAAAGGTCTATAGTATATATGAAGCATCCCACCCTCTCAAAGACCATGGACATAAGTATATTACATAAAATTCAGATAACCATTTTATGCATATTATAAACAAGGTTCTACCCTAATTTTCTATGATTTTGCAGAAGTTTTAATTTATCTACGAAGATTAATATGTTTATACCCTTGATGCTTAGATTTTAAGTGCTCGCCTCCTACAAGTGCACATTCATATGAGTTATGACACGTTACTTATTGAATTATGAACATCTTAATTTATGAGTATATATAAATGAAATGAGTTGAATTATAATTGCTTCATTCATCTAACTTTTCATATTTCTAAAAAAAGAGTTCAAATTCGATTAATTAATAATATACGAGACAATTTTGTATTATTTATTGAATGCATTAGTTCACTTACAGTCATAATATATATATATATATATATATATATATATATATATATATATATATATATATATATATATATATATATATATATATATATATATATATATATATATATATATATATAAAATCTTTAATTTACAAGTACATATATTATGATTCTTGATTGATGTATTTCTCTGTACAAGTGCTAGAACATCCAGTATTTTTGTAAAGAATGATATTGATGCAGCCGCTAAAGTATTAGACGAGGTAAGCTTTATTTTTTAAATTGTTTCTTATGTAAGATTTTGTCCAGACACTCTTTGAGACTTCATAATCATAGTAATAATAAATCTTTGTTATTTTACAACCTCAACTTCTACCTCATCTTCAATATGTTTGAAACTCATTACCTTCAACAATTCTACAAAGTATACTCGTACATAGACGTTCAAAATAATTCTCATTTTGAAGTTATATATAAAGCTTTAAAGTTTATTTTTTTACTCTTCCTTTTAGCCCCCATCTTATATATTTTTTGTCTTAGATGAGCAGTACAATATATAGCATAAGGGAATTTAAATAATAGGAGTAAGCTAGGGATTTTTCATTATTATGTTGTTTATAGATTGAACGATCCTCAACACATTCTCTATTTTTAATATGTCATTGAAGAACTTATAATCAGTGATAGACATGACTACTTTTTTACTCAGCATATTAAAGAAATAATTTATATAAATATTCTTTTTTCCTAAACAAATAGTTTTTGAATTTCATATCACATCATATAACTTCTTCAATGTCATCTGAAAAATAGACAATATGTTGAGGGTCATCCAACATTCCAACCTATAAGCAACAAATTAATGAAAATCTCTAAGCTCCTATTGTTTATCCGCCCCACCCCCTACGCCATAGACTGCACTACTCACCCAGAAAAAAAATATTTCTATAAGATGGAGATAAAAAAAAGGATAGAAAGACGGGGTAGAGAGATTTGATGATAAAGAATGAGCAGATGTTTTCATTTTTCTCTCTCCAGCTAGATATATGTAATACCTACAAAATATTTACTTCAAGGACGGGCCAAAAAATAAACATTAAAGATTCATCTATAGCTTCTAATGAGGATTACTTTGATCGTTTATGAACAGATGCACTTTGTAGAATTACTGAATGTACTGAGTTTTAAAGAGATTGAAGAAGATGTAAAATTTGAGATGACAAAACAACATATATTTATTATTACTATAGTTATGAAGTCTCAAAGAGCGTCTAACCAAAAGCTTGTATAAGAAACAATTTAAGAAACAAAGCTCATCTTGTTTAATGCTTTTACAGCTGCATCAATATCATCCATTGCAAAAATATTGAGATGTTCTAGCAACTGATAGATAAATACATAAATCAAGAACCACAATATCTTTAAGCGTAACTTAAAATATTTAACATACATAAACTTTGGTTAAAAGTAAATCAATGCATTCGGCGAATAATTCAAATTTGAACAATTTTTTAGAAACATGAAAAGTTAAATTAATGAAACAAAATTATATTTAACCCAACTCATTTCATTTATTTATGCTAACGAATTCGGTTGTTTATAGTTCAATAAGTAACTTGTCAAAGGCTCACTATTAAATTCAATGATAGCTCATAATCTAATTAAAATTTGGTTAAAAATTACTTGATAATTTTTATTTAATAATAATATATTCTATATTTATTTATTAGTTTAGAGTACTTTGCCAAATTATATTTTTCATATCCACAATTACGCTTCTCATTTCAAACTTTTGAGTTTAGTCACTTCAAGCCCCCTTAGTCGCTCGATTTATCTTTCATTAGACTCTTAGCAAGCATTAAAAGATGACCAATCCCAATTCCAAGATCCTTTTTTATTTTAGTTATTCTATTATGAAGGGATGAGAAGAGCAGAAATTCCTACTTATTTTAAAACCTTAGCTTTATCTTCATTATCATGCCTTTGAGTAAGGTGGGAAACACTCCTAAAGTATTGCAGCAACAAACAAATATAGCTAATCAGTCAATTTACTATTTTCTTCTTTTCCAAAATGGAAAAGAGAAATATCAATGCTTTCATAGAAATAACAGAGTGAAATAACGACGATTTACTTTTTAAGTCTAGATAAATGTATTACTTATTATAATAATTAATTGCAATGTTAATTTATTTCAATGGAATGCAATAGTTGCAGTTATATTTGCTTGAGAAATTTAAATTAGAAAATGAAGAATTAGCAAGAACCTGTTAATGGAAGCCGTAGCTCATCTCGGCTCCTAAGGAATGAATGAATGATGAGGAATCGAAAACTAAATTGCTTCGTTCAAATCCAACATGCTGTCGAGATGATTTGGAGGCATGCCTCATTGGTTATGAAGTGAGAAGTATCCACTTCGCATCTTCTCCCTGAGAGATTAAAACAAATAGGTGATGTGTGTATTTTAGCCCTCTTGAATGAACGATTTTTTAGTTTTTCGTTTGTGGATTCCATTAAAAGGGAGAATCTTTCTTGACAGCATGAAGGAAGAAATCAAGAAGAAGAAGAAAAATAAATAGAGAAGAAGATGAGGAAGGTAAGGAGGAAGAAAAAAGGAAGAAGAGGAAGAAGAAAGAAGAAGAAATGATTAGATGTTACATGAGAGATGGCCGGCGACAAGAGGGGTTTTGGGTCGCACGAGAGAGTAGGAGGCGGAGGGCTTCATTCTTATGGGGCGTTCGAAGGGAGAAATTATTGTGTACGCAATCCGAACGCTTCGGATGCTACATATTATCTGCTTAGTTTATTGCGTATTTTTTGATACATAATTTTTTCGTGGCAAATAAGTAGCAAATAAATAATACGCAATAAAATAAGCAGATCATACGCAGCATCCGAAGCGTTCGGATTGCGTACACAATAATTTCTCGTTCGAAGGAGGGGAGAAGAGAGTAGCGGAATAGGGGCTTCGTTCGTATGGGCGTGCGGGCGTCTGAACGAGGAGAGAGAGAGAGAGAGAGAGAGAGAGAGAGAGAGAGAGAGAGTAGCGGAATAGGTTTCATTAGGATAAGAACGGTTAACTAAGTATTCGTTATAGAAGCGAACTGGTGCTATCATATGATTATTCAGAGTTTTTTGAACTAGCGACACTCACAATACTAATAAAATTGACAGTGCATTAACTACACGTGACTAAATAATTATAGTCATTATTATAAATATTTTAATTATATTATTATTATTAAGATGAAAAAAAATTATTATTATAAATAATTATAGTCATTATTATAAGTTTTATATGATTAGGCAAATAGCTTTATATGACATGTGTTTTCTATTATTCATGAATAATCTTGATAGTAAATTATGTTTATTAGTGAATAATTTTAAAATCAAATTACTAATGAGAAATTTGGTAATATAATATATTTGATAAGAGTAAATTTCATTTGTCATTTTTTTTTATCATAAATGTAATCAATATGATACATTATTATCTTTATAAGAGATAAGTTTTGAAAATATTTATCTTTTATCCCAACGATTTATATTTAAATTTTAAAAATAAAAAATAATATATAAATTTTAGTTTTCTTTTAAATAGAGAAGCAAATATAACTATACCTCAATAAATATTCCAACAAGGCAATAATTATTATAATCATAAATTTTATATTTTATAGCCCTTTAAAAAGATTTTGGATAAATATTTTAATTTTTTTCATTTAAACTTTTAAAGAAAAATCTAAGTTGAGTTTACATGTTTGCATAAAAAATAAAATTTTTAATTAAAATTTAATTAATTGTTAGGTAGTAGACTTTAAGCAGCATTTAATCTCACAGTCCTTTGATTGGATGTGAGAAAATTATAATTTGAAATACGAAAAATTGCAAATAGAGTTTTTAGTTTTAAGATATATTACTAATAATGATATAGTGATGAAAAATTAGGAAATAAGAAGCTCTTATGAAATCTTATACCCTTATTTAGAATTGACTTTGGTGATGAAGTTCTAAAATCTCTTTTTAATAAAATATTTTGCATCAGCTATAACTTTGTATATGGGCCTATGGCATTTCATTAACTTTTCATAAACATTATAAATCATGACTAAATAGTAATGAGCATAAGTTTTTGCTGACGCAATCCAGCTGTTGGAAACAAGGGAACAAAGCGCAAATTCACATGCATAAAAATTCAAACATGCTTAAGGCACCTACAAACCAAAATTGTGAAGACAACATTCTCTGTTATCTATGTATTTACTAGTTTACCATTAGTTAGGCTATATATTAATATCATTGGCTATGTACTGTAATAATTAGAATACATAATACACCTCCGTTTTCTTTATTCTTGCTCTGCCATCTCCTCTTCTTCTTCTTCCTCGATTCTTAGTTCTTTCATGGTATCATGAGCCAGAACCAAGACATGTCCTGGGACGATCAGTTGAGAAGCTGCTCCAGAAATTGCCCAGATTTGTTCCAGGTGTTTTCCTGTAGGCATCGGCCAGGCCGATTGGCACTGTTCAAAATATCGGCCGGAGCATAGCCCTGGGAGCCATCCAGGACGATCAAATTGGTCGGATCGTCCCGGGACGATATGACGATCGGCCGGGCCGATCTGAGTTTTATAAAGCTGAAATCAGTTGATTTGAGGAGAGAGAAAAATCAGATTTTATAAAAATATCTCTTGAGGAGAGAGAAAGACGAAAAGCTTTTTGGAAAAGTTGATTTTCGGGCGACGCGGAGCCGTTTTCGTCCGACGAGACTGTTCAGGATATTGCTGTACGCAAGGTAAGGCACATTCCGCCTTTCTCAATTTTCAGAACCGTCGTGTTTGGCGGTATTTTCTGTCCGGATTTTGTTTCCGTTAGCGATTTTCGTCCGTATCTTTTGATTGGTTCAGTTTTTACCGTGTAACTTTCTGTATATTGTTGCCGTGCCGGGTGTGCACGTTTTGACTATATTTTGAAGATTTTTGTTCGGGTATTTTTGATTCGACTGTGTTTTTAGTCGACTGGATTTTTCTGTGAACTTGGAAATTTTCTGTGCAGTAGAATAAATGTTCTGAAATGTTGATATCTATATTCTGTGCAAATTTGGTAAATTGTTATTTTCAGGAAAATTGTGTAAATTCTGTATACTGTCGTTGTGCTGCCCGATTTTTGGGTAATTTCTGATTTGTCCGGAATTCTTCTGATTTGATATGCTATCTGTATATGCTATAAAAAGGGAGTTATAAGGGGCCTGAATCCTATGAGATTCAGTTAGTGTCTGGGAAATCTGAAATGAGCTCAATATGAAATCTGATATCTGTTCTGTTCCGGATCCAAGGAAATCTGTTTAGGTGCTATATGCACTATATATGTATTCTGGTGCTATATGCACATATGTTCTGGTGCCGTGAGCACAAAGGGAGGCATAAGGGGCTTGGATCCTATGAGATTTAGTCAGTGTCAGGGAATTTAGCTATTAATTATATATCTGATATCTGAAATCTGATTCTGATTTCCGTACGATATGAATCTGATTCCGATCGGTATGATATCTGATTCTGATACGATTTTGTTCTGTTCCGATATGATCTGAACTTCAGATTCTGTATAATTTCTGATTTCTTACGATTCTGCTTCTGTTGATTTGATATGTCTGATTTGTTCGATTTGATATCTGTCCGATTATGTTCTGATTTATGTACGGATTTATCTGATGTGTTGGTTTTGAAATTCTGAGAATTTTGATTGGAGGTTTGTTGCTTTGCTGAGCTGTTGAGCTCACCCTTGCTTTCTGGTGGTTTTCAGGTTCTGGGAAAGGGAAGGAAGTCCAAGAATAGATTTCAGAGTCTGATCAGTATATGTATTGTTTTGTACCTTTTGATTTTTGTACAGTCATGTCTTTTATGTTCTGTCTTTCTTTCTGTCTAAAGCCATGTACTGTATTTGTAGATGATTGTTTTGAGGAAAAGAAAAGATAGATCTTTTGTTCCGCTGCATTTGATGTTTTTAGTAGCTCTGTGTTTGTCTGTTTTGTTTAAAATGTTTGGAAGAATCAGTTCTGAAGCAAATTCCAAAGCCAGATCCTGGTTAGTTTTTCTGTCGCGGCCCGGTACGAACGGGATCCGTCTCGTCTCGGGTCGGGTCGTGACACATTTGCACATGATCAGTGAATCTATGCAGATAGGAAAATCAGCACAGAAGTAGTATCAATGCAGATAACGAAAATCAATGCATAAACAGTAATCAGTACAGTAACAATAGTCAATGCGTAAACAGTATCAATAAGAAACAGTAAACTCCTAAATCCACAGTAGAAGAATCAATAAACAGTTCAAAGGTCCGTAAAGCTCAATAAATCAGTGCGTACGTCAATCTCTATAGAAATCAGTCGAATCAGGCAATAAATCAGAATAACATTTAAACAGTTAGAATCAATCAATGTCGTAAAATCGTATTAAAATGTACATTTGCAATTCAGTACTGTGAATCAATAATATCAGTTCCAGTATCAGTAACAGTAGTGACATGAACAATAATGCTATAACAGTGAAATCATGCATTAACAGTAAATCCGTACAGTAGCAATAAATCCATCAATAAATCATAATGAGATCATAAAAACAGTACTGTACACATGCAATTCAATACAATAATCTTACTGAATAAGTACAATCACTGGCTATTAAGACGTTTTTCAGTCTTATATCTTATATTTTGTATCTTGTATCCATTGGCTAAGTAAAAAGAGTCTTCACTTTTTGCCCGTCGGCATAACATTTATTTCCTTATGACTCCCTTCAGTAATCACGTGATCAGTAAAGGATAACACCAAACCCTTTATTTAAAGGAAAACCCGTCGGCCCACCATCCTGTACAGGTATCATGTCTCATATCCTACAATTCCAAACGAAAATGAATGAAAACTCTTTTCTAGTTGAAGATGTAAATCTTCAAGAGATTTGTATGTTCATCAGTGGTTATATATTTGAGTCCTAAAGTATAATGGTAAACTTATTTATTGCATGTGACGGCGGAGCCATGCGATTTTGATCGGGAGTACCTTCATCCCGCATAACTAAGTTTAAAATTATGTTGTGCATTCTAACACTTTACATGAAGCTGAGTATATTTCATCATTAATCGAGTGTTATTCTAATGCGTTATGAGGGGTAATTAATTATGAGGGCTTGAGCTCATAAGAAATAGAACATAGATTTAAATAAACTCTGACGTTACTCTCAGGGGAAATCTAGTTAAATATTAAACTCAATCTATCTTCAGAAAAATTAAAGGGAACCTTAAAATCGTTAGAGCGAGATTCACACTTATTAAAGATTTTTTTAGAGCGAACAGATTTCTGACTACTCCGATGGGGATTACTTCTCCTTCCATCTCTGGATGAAATATATAAATGTATATACATGTTTTTTTTTCATAAAATCGTATTTCTTGTGCAACAGAAATTAGATTGATTCTAATCTCTGCAAGTTCTATTGCAGGTTGCTGAAATGTCGCATGTCAAAAGTATGATGACTATCAAGCTCGGGGAAGGATCGCGCGTCCAATTCCCCCAAAATGTGATAGACACAAGTCGAGCTGGTGCCACACTACAATTCGGAACTGTTTTCGAAGTATTTGAGTTCCTTCCTGGTGAAACTATACAAACCAGGGAGATGATGACTAAGAATGTTGTTACACCTAAATCTTCTGTGTTTTCAATATTGTCAGTAGCAACTACTCAACCCTTTTGCCCAAAAAGAAAGCTTTTAAACCTAGTCCCACAAATTCATTGCCTATAAGAACTAATGCTCGAAGCGAGAGCACAAGAGAGAATCATACCACATCCTTAAATTGAATTAAAATGTTCCAGAATCACATTTGAGTGAGAATATACTATTTGGCTAATATACAGAATCATTTATCTTAATCAAATCCACTAAGAAAATATATATGAACTAATCAAGGATAATGAAATGAATAATAACTTGAGAAAATAAATAAGGAATAATGATATCCAAATAGAAAATATATAAAGGTGACAATAGTGCATCAACCATAACTTATTTAGGATGAATGAATATACCATAACTATAAAATGAGAATTAACAGTTCACATAAGAATAAACAAATTTATTGTAGCTCCTCTCAGTTTAATGATGAGAAAAAAACAATGTAATTTAGTTTGTGTAAAAAATGGATACATATAGAATTCCTTCCATTGTCTTTGTTGGTTCTGATCATGAAAAAATTTTAAAACTACTGAAATAAATTTGATGACAATGTAGAATGATAAAAAAGTAAAATAAATGTTCATCCCTTAACAATTGTGGTATGTTTGTTTCTTTTTTATTGGTCCATTTGTCTTTGATGTCTTGTATAATTTATTTTTTTTATTTGTTTTCTAAAATCATTATATTGGATAAATCTGAATTATTATTTTAGATTTTTTTTTTGTAAATAAGCTATTATATAATTGAAAAAAAGAAACATTTATTGATTTTTTTATCATCTTTTAATTTTAAATATACAGTTACATGAACAAAAAATTATAGTAGAACTAAGCTAGAAGTGTTGTAAGAGATGCTGTTTCATTTGCCTTGAATAGACAACTAAGCATTGATGATCTCACTAAAATATTAAATGAAAATAACATAAAAGTTAATGACTTTTTAAATAGCTTTCAAAAATTATCATTGCATTTCATGCTTCCATAAATGTTCTCCAATGGTGCAAGTATCACTTATTTTATAATATTTTTACATATTTAGATGAAAAATTATATTACGCTTAATAAACTATTACAAAATGAGTGATACCTACACCATTGTAGATCATCTATGAAAGCATCAAATACAGTAATAATTTCTTGAATGTTATTCAAAAACTCATTCATAATAACTTTTATATTTTCATCATCAAATGCTTTGGTGAGATTATCATGCTTAGTTGTCTATTAAAGACAAATAAAACAACATCTTTTATAACACCTAACTCAGCTTCGTTATAATTCTTTGTCTGCACAACTGTGTTCAGAATTAAAAGAGGATAAAAAATATCAGCAAAACTTTTTTTGATAAAAAATAGCAGATTTGCAAAAAAAATTATTTCAAAATAATAATTTAGATTCATCCAATAATCAATATAATGATCTTATAAAATAAATATAAAAAAATCAATTAAACAAGATATCATAGACAAATGTACCAACAAATAAAAAAACTACCATTATTGAGGGATAAAAATTTTATTTTAGTTTTTTTTATGATGCTACATTACCATCAAATAAACTTTATTTTTATAGTTTTAAAATTTTTTTTACAATCAGAACTAGAAAAAATAATAGAAAGCATAGACGTAAGTAAACGTGTGATTAAATATCAATCAATTCTAGTAGATTTTCTTTAATCAATGAGCTATTTTGCAGAAATTTCGATCAAATTCGTGTTTGTTTGCTGATTTCTTCTCTCTTGTCAGGTTATACTTGAATTCCTTCAAATATTTTCTAACAATTGGTGTCAAAACAAATTTTGGAACTATTGTGGTCTATTTTTTTAAATTTCAGCAATGATTTTCTATTCAAATGAAGGGTGTCTTGCTGATTTTGGGATCAATATTCATAATTTTATGGTGGCCAAAAAGGTAGATGAGTTGAAGAAACGCTTTAAAGGGGAGATGAGCCAAATAAAAGGCACGGTGAAAGATCGAATCTTATCTGTAGAAGACAAGGTTTCATCCGTGGAAGGCAGTTTTTTATCTTCATGCAATGGTGAAGAAGCTATTGAAAAATCAAATTCAAACGGGGACATCAGAGGCAAAGGGGCCGATGGGAAAAACTATGAATTTCGATTTTCTTAGGAGGGAAAATGATGTGGAGATCAACGAGGAGAAGGGGGGAAGGTATGGAGAGGCGTGGATATGGGGGGGCAAGAATCAAGTGTGTTGATTTTGGAGAAATGAGGGGAGAAAGTGAAGAGGAGTTTGAAGGTGAGCATGTAAGGGAAGATTGGGAGACTTAGTGATGAGGACATCGTCAGCAATTTCGATACATGTACCATCGGAGACACTGGAGATCGACGGCCACGATCAGGAGTTTTATTTTGAGTCTTTTTTTTTTGTAATAGTTTATTTTATTTTTCAGTTTTTCCATTTTTGCCCTTATGGATATTTGGTCGCTATTGTAGCCCAAGGGGCATTTTAGTCTTTTGTTTCCTTTGTCATTTTGAGGCCTATATATATGGTCATTTCTTATGTAATGAGGATGATGAATATTTGAAAAGATTTATGTTTTGTTTCTACTTTTCTAGCATGAGTGCTTGAGAGGGAAGAGAGCTCAAGGGGAGCAAATCGCAAGGCCCACTAGTCGTTGGAAGAGTCCGCGGCTTGTGGTTGTGAGGGTGAAGTAAAGGGAATGGAGGAGAAGCAGCACTTGAATGTGGCGGAGGTATCCCTGAACTGAGTGGTATGATTCACCCCAAATCATACCATGAAAGTGAAGGGAGAAATAGCAAATATGGAGGTGACAGTGCTGATCAACAGTGGAGTTACCCACAACTAAGCATAGGAGGGAAATTTGAATTAAGATTTGAATTAGGGAATTAATGTATTAAAAAGCACGAGTTGTTTAGGTTTAGTGTTACGCATATTTTGTTATTGATTTTGGGAGTTGTTGCATTGGATTCTAGGGATTGGGAGAGAAGATTCTTCTCTCAAATTGAGGATCAATTGTATCTTATTTCGTTTCTTCGTTCTAGTAGATTTTCTTCAATCAAATGTGCTATTTTGCTAAAATTTCTCATCCAAATCGTGTTCGTTTACTATTTTCTTCACTCTTGTTAGGTATTACTAAAATTCCTTTTGTATCAAACGAATTATTTTTGTAGAAAATATTTTGAAATTTTTTAATCAATGATAATTCTTTTATAATAAGGATTTTGAAGTTTTGTGTGATTTTTCATTTAAATTTTGCTTAAAAAATAATATTTATCATAGTAATTATTAAACCTTATTAGTAGGTTAAATTTTATTTTAATTTTTTATTTATTACAATTAAATAGTTTTTAATTGTTAATACTTGACTTAAAATGTCATACATCATTTCAATTACATTTGTATGAAAATTATTGAATAATGCAATGTTGTGTAATATTCCTTATGATATATATGCTTCAATTAATGAAAAAATGTGTTTCATGCTTCAAAGTGAAAAAAAACCCTTTTGTGCATTGCACTTTACATGTTGACAACCTTGACCAAGACATACATAATTAAGAACGTCGTCATCATAAGCACAAGTATTTGAAAGCTAAAAGCAATATAATTTACTAAGGGCTCTCCTAACAGGGCGGGGTAATTAAAGATTGGGTGTTTATGAACATAGAAAATATATTATCAAATATAAATAAATCTCAACGTCTTGGAGAATTATGGTTATATAAAAATTCCCCATATTTTCTACTCAAGAACACAACAAAGAGAGCAATTTTCTTATGATGCCCACAAAAAAAAATTATTAGGTTCAATCTCAATTGCAAGTTAGAGTTAAGCTACAGTTCTACTTCAGTTCTGAACCCCGATAAAAAATAATGAAGATAGCCCCAGTTTGTTTCATGGTTTAAATTATTAAAGTCATAATGGCGGTGGACCAATTAGGGTGGTGTTGATTGACAGTGGGGCTACCCATAATTTCATCTCCAATCAAGTCGTGAATCAATTGGGGTGACATTCGTGAATACAGGGTGTTATTGAGTGATGATGGGTACAAGGAAGGTAGATATGGGTCAGGGGTTATACAGGGGAGAAGTGTTAACCATGCAGGGGATTTAGATGAGAAAGGATTTTCTCCCATTGGAGTTAGGGAGCACTGATGTCATCTTGACTGCAGACCTTAGGGGACACCAAGGTCAACTGAGGAGCATTAACGATGAAGCTGATGGTGGAAGGGAGAATGATAGTTATCAGGAAAGATGTAGGTGATGGGGACATCAGTTGGAAAGTCTACCGCCGACGTGGACGTAGATCTACGGCCACGATCTGCCCGATGTATTTCTGATTTTAGTATGGTCATTTTATTTTGATGTATTTTATTTCTGCATTTTTTCCTTTTTACCCTTGCTTGAGGGATTGAGTCTTGTAGCCCCTCGAGGATATTTTAGTCTTTTATGTTATGTCATTGTATTAGGCTATTTATAGCATTCATCTTGTACTTTTGATGGTTAATGAATGAATTATATGAAAAGTTTCATGCATTTTCTTTTTCTTGGAGCTTTTGTGAGAGCTTGAGAGAGAGAGAGAGAGAGAGAGAGAGAGTTTGTGAATTTGGTGGAGCCTAGGAGAGGCCACCCGTCGTACCCAACAGTCACATGGTGGCTCTTGGTTTATCTCCCCTTCTCTATTTTCTTCTACCCACACCCACCGCTGACCACCCCCTCCACCAACAACCACTTCATAACCGCCCCTAGCCAAGCCTCACGACCTCCCCAAGATCCACTGACCCCTCATCCCGCCGGCATCACCTTGACCGCCGGCCTCCCCCTTGTTGTTTTCCCCACCATCATCCTCTACACCAATTGTTAGTTCCCTTATTGCTTCTCCACGAATTTCAAATTCTGAAATTCAAAGTGGAAGTTTCCAAATTTGCCCGACGCCAAATTAGGAAAGTTTTCAATGAGATTTCAAATTTCAAATTTTGAATTTGAGCGGATTTGAGATTTTCATAATTAATTAGGCGAAGCGAATTAGGAAACACATAACTCATTTTCCCTCACTCCCAATCCCCTCTACATGCCGCCGGACCCCTTAATGGGCCCCTCTCCTTTAATGCTTCATTAAGGGAATTAATGTCATGCTAATTGAATTTCAAACCCTTAATGGGCCCCTCTCCTTTAATGCTTCATTAAGGGAATTAATGTCATGCTAATTGAATTTCAAATCCTTTTAATTTCCCTCCAATTTTAATTAAATCTGAGAATAATTTCAGATTTGGAGTTTACCTCATTCTCTATTCCATCTAACCTAGCCTCCTCTAAACCCTAACCGTCTCCCTTCCCCTTACCACTCGCCGGCCACCCTCTCCCACCGTCCACTCCCTCTCTCTCTTCGCTCCCTCTCAAGGTGTCTTTCCCTCATTGATTTGAGATGGATGATCGATCCGGAGTTGAGTCTGATTTTGCGTACGAAGGTTAAGATTTCATGGATCTTCTCAACTTGCCTTCCTCAACTTGATTCCAAACATTGTTGAATGCAACGAGAAGGTCATCCACCACTTGCTACTCATTGTGATCAAGGCTAGGAAAGAGAAGCTACGGAAGGTTTATAGTGATTCACGTCATTTCTCCGAGAAGGTGATCTTCTTCCTTGATTCACTTACTTTTCAAATTCTACTTACTTTGTTGAGAGTTTGTGCAAGCAAGAAATTGTGTCCACTAATCGCCATCCATTAGTAATCGTAGGCTTGTTACTTCTTTGTGATTAGATTTCATTGTTAAGTCTTGGTTAAGTTGGAAACTATTTCGCATGCAATGTCTTAGTTTTCCTATGTGTTTTGATTTAGCTCGGTCTCTTGTGTGGCTTAGCCTAACTGAGTTGAACCTTTAAGAGTTTTACCTTGTTGTTTTAATCACGAATAATTAAAATCTGAAATTGCTCTTAACATATTTCGTGCAAGTTTCCGATTCATGCATGTTGTCCTACATTATCTGGTATCAGAGCATGGTTAGGCTAGGATTTTCTTTCTAGAATACTTCCTAGGGTGTTACCTAACTTTTGTTCAAGTTTCTGCATGCATAACATTGTTAGATTCATGTTAAAATCCATTTTATGCTTGCTGTCCAGAATTTCCTGCAACATTTAGAAAGCTGTAGGTTCATCGTTAGGTGCCTAAGTGCTGTCCATCACGTACCTACTTCATTAATTGCATAGGGAACATTAATCCATACGTATAGCTTGCTGTCCTTGTGTTTCCTGCACCTTAATTCATCAACTTAAGTGTATTTCTTTAGTAATTAGCTGCTGTCATCCTTCTAGAACTCCTCCTAAGTCTCCCATAGTGTTTAGGAATGGACCCGGAACAACTTAGCAGGACCTTAGACCTGTTGGTAGGTCAAATGGGCGCGATTAGTCAACAACTTAAGGAGAACCAGTCCGACCTAGCGGAACTTCAGCGCCAAACAACTGAACGGTTCGATAACCTAGAACGAGGTAGGAACCAAGCACCCCTCTACACACCTTCTAGACCACCTTCCATGTATGGGGTTGATACTTTTCAAGATGATGGGCCCCCACGTGCCCCTTATCGAAATCCTCATTACATACACGACACCAACCATGACCCCGACATACACTTGATGAAGAATATCAAGGTAGAAGCACCCACTTTCGATGGCACCTTAGATCCACAACTCTTCCTTTATTGGATCAAAGGTATGGATAGTTTCTTCAAGTGGTATAACATTTCTGAAGCTAGAAAGGTTAGGTTCGCGGAGATGAAGCTTATTGGAAGAGCTAGCCAATTCTGGTCGAACTTAGAAAGTCTTAGAGAGTCCCGCAACGAGTACCCCATTACTGATTGAGCGTCCATGAAACGTGAACTTAAACAGAACTACCTACCTCCTTATTTCCCTAGACTCCTCGACAGGTGGAACCAACTTACCCAAGGAAGCAAACCCGTTAAGGATTACATAGCATCCTTCGATGATTACCTGATTCGTTGCAAAGGGGAGACCTCAACCACCCCTGCGTAAATTTTGTCGATGTTTCGTACCGGGCTGCGTGAAGACTTACGCAATGAACTATTTGCCCGGAACGTCACTACACTATAGAATGCCTACAGCCTAGTGCTTGATCTAGAGGAGTCCCGTTCTCAGCATCCGAGTCGATCACATGATTCTCGACCCTCCTTTAGATCAACCGGTAGTTCCACCCCGCACACTCCTGCCTCTAGACCTACTCCGGGGAGCACGACCCGACCATCCACGGGTCCACCTGCACCTAGATCTGATTTTAGAAGTAAACCTCCCACCCTAGATGCCCCTCGGTCCAGTCCCGGGACCAAGTGCTTTCGATGCCAGGGGTATGGGCATATCGCTTCTCAGTGCTCCAGCCCTTATAAGGTTTCGATCGTTGAGGAAGTAACTGAGGATGATCTCGAGCCCGAGGTTGATCAGATCCACCAAGTTGAGGAAGAAGGTGAATACTTCGAGGAGGATGACGACACTACGGTCCTCAATTGCCTTCAAAAATTGGATACCCCTCCCATCTGCGTGGTGAGATGTGCTCTATCCCACCCGACACCCACTGATGACTAGCGTAGGACCACGATTTTCCACACCTACACCAAAATCAAAGACAAGAACTGCAAAGTCATAGTGGATAGTGGTAGTTGCATTAATGCTATTTCCTCCAGCATGGTATCCCAGTTGGGTCTATCTGCCGTTCCTCACCCCAACCCGTATAAAGTATCGTGGGTCAACTCTAATGCCTTGGAGGTGAAGGAACGAAGTCACGTGCCCATCTCCTTTGCCACTTATAAGGAGAATGTCTGGTGCGATGTGTTGGCTATGAATGTTGGACAAATTTTGCTAGGTCGCCCCTGGATTTACGATAACGATGTCCACATTTATGGGCGTTCAAACACCTGCGTGTTTGAACAGGCTGGCAAAAAGATTAAGCTTTTGTCATCACAGCCCCGGGTTACGGATACCGCGAAATCCAACCCAGCCAAATCTAAAAGGGGCGTGAACCTTGTCACCGCCAAGGTTCTGATTATTGAGTTTGCCCAAGGCGCCCCTCTGTTTGCCTTAGTCGGCTGTGAGATTCCCACCGAATCTGATGAGCCAATTCCTGAGGAGGTACAGCCTATTTTAGGACAGTATGCTGATGTCTTTCCCGATGATCTTCCCGATCAGTTACCCCCACTTAGAGACATTCAGCATGCTATAGACTTCATCCCTGGAGCCTCCCTTCCAAACCTGTCTCACTATCGAATGAACCCCACGGAACATGCTGAGCTTAAAAACCAGGTTGACGAGTTACTGCAGCGAGGTTTCATTAAGGAGAGTCTTAGTCCCTGTGTGGTGCCGGCCCTTCTCACACCGAAGAAGGACGGGACTTGGAGAATGTGTGTTGATAGCCGTGCTATCAACAAGATCACCGTCAAATATCAATTCTCTATTCCGAGGCTTGATGACATGCTCGATATGATGACGGGTGCCACATTATTCTCCAAAATTGATCTTAAGAGTGGATACCACCAGATCCGGATCCGACCCGGTGATGAGTGGAAAACCGCTTTCAAAACGAAAGATGGCCTTTATGAGTGGTTAGTCATGCCATTTGGATTGAGTAATGCCCCTAGCACTTTTATGAGGGTTATGACTCAGGTGTTACGCCCCTTTATGGGTAAGTTTGTTGTCGTCTACTTTGATGACATAATTATCTATAGCCATTCTGTTGATCAGCACCTGGACCACCTTAGGCAAGTTTGTGATGTCTTGAGGAAAGAACAATTTTATGCCAATCCTAAGAAATGTACTTTCCTCGTAGACCGAGTCATCTTTCTAGGCTTTATCATATCTGCACAAGGGGTTTCTGCCGACCCCGAGAAGGTTAGAGCCATAGTTGACTGGCCCGTCCCTCAGAACATCCAGGAAGTTCGCACCTTCCACGAGTTAGCTACCTTCTATAGGAGATTCATCCGAAATTTCAGCACCATAGTATCTCCTATCACTGATTGTCTAAAGAAGGGTGATTTTCATTAAACCCCGACTGCCACTAGAGCATTTGATGAGATTAAGAAACGAATGGTGGAAGCCCCTGTGATGAGACTTCCTGACTTCTCTAAAATTTTTGAAGTGACCTGCGATGCTTCGGGGGTCGGAATTGGAGGAGTCCTCTCCCAGAAGGGTCACTCTGTAGCATATTTCAGCGAGAAACTGAATGATAATAAGCAGCGTTACTCCACTTACGATAAGGAATTCTACGCCGTGATCCAATCCCTTCGCTACTGGCGGCACTACTTGCTCCTACAAGAGTTCGTCATCTTTTCGGATCACGAGCTTTGAGATACATTAACTCTCAAAAGAAACTTAATGCCTGACATGACCGATGGGTAGAATTTCTTCAGGAGTCCACGTACACTCTTAGGCACAAGGCAGGGGTCGAGAATAAGGTTGCTGACGCTCTCAGCCGACGGATGATGACTACTCTTGAGTTGAGAGCGGAAGTCGTGGGTTTTGATCAGATGAGGATGGATTATCTTGAGTGCCCAGACTTCAAAGAAATTTACTCTTCCCTGTCCACAGGCAGCACCCGCCTCGTGGACGATTTCCTTTTGGATGATGGTTAACTTTTCAAAGCCCAAAAGCTTTGTATACCTCGCACCTCCCTTAGGGAATTTCTTGTGTGGGAACTACACGCTAGGGGCCTCGCTGGACATTTTGGGAGAGATAAGACGATTGAGGCCGTTGAGTACCGGTTCTTTTGGCCAAGCCTTAAGAGAGATGTTGGTAGAATGGTTGATAGGTGTCACACGTGTCAATTAGCCAAGCAACGTAAACAGAACACTGGGCTTTACACTCCGTTACCTGTGCCTAATTGTCCTTGGCAGGACGTCAGTATGGATTTTATTTTAGGCCTGCCAAAGACACTGCGAAGGAATGATGCTACCTACTGCGTTCTTTGGTTGGGGATCATATTAGAGACTTGGACACTATCCTACCCACTGCTGAGTTTGCATACAATAATTCTGTCAACCAAACCACGGGTCTAAGTCCTTCTGAGATTGTATACGGGTTTAAGCCTAGACAACCATTAGATTTGATTCTTATGAGTTCTAGGTATAGGATTTCTGAGTCAGCATCTGCATTTGCATCACATCTGCATGAACTGCATAAGGAAATTGCACAAAATATTGAAAAGAGCAACAAAGATTATAAGTTATATGCTGATTTAAAACGACGATTTAAAACTTTTAAAGTGGGTGACTCCGTGATTGTGCGGATCCGTCCGGAACGGTTCCCGCAAGGAACCGTTAAGAAGCTACACGCCAAGAGTGCTAGGCCTTTCAAAATATTAAGGAAAATCAATGACAATGAATACGTGGTAGACCTCCCCGAGGATTTCAACATCAACCCGACTTTTAACATTGAGGACCTAGTTGCTTACGAAGGCCCTGATTTCAATCCACCCAATCCATTTTTGCAACAGCCTGATATACCCACACCATTGGAAAACCCGAATTTGCCCCCCCTTCCTACCATTCCCAAATTACCCATGGCTGATAAAGTGGACACAGTTTTGAGTGATGACATTATCTCTACAAAGGAAGGTGGAAAAGGAGAAGGTACTTGATCAGGTGGAGAGGAAAACCAGAATCGGAGGACACGTGGATAGACCACGAGGAGCTGCAGCGGATAGACGCAGATGCTTTGGAGTTTTACAAGAGAGATTCTTACTCGACGGAGTCGAGTTTTCTCCCACCCCGGGAGAATGATGGAGACATCAGTTGGAAAGTCTACCGCCGACGTGGCCGTAGATCTACGGCCACGATCTGCCCAATGCATTTATGATTTTAGTATGGTCATTTTATTTTGATGTATTTTATTTCTGCATTTTTCCCTTTTTACCCTTGCTTGAGGGATCGAGTCTTGTAGCCCCTTGAGGGTATTTTAGTCTTTTATGTTATGTCATTGTATTAGGCTATTTATAGCCTTCATCTTGTATTTTTGATGGTTAATGAATGAATGATATGAAAATTTTCCTGCATTTTCTTCTTCTTGGAGCTTTTGTGAGAGCTTGAGAGAGAGAGTTTGTGAATTTGGTGGAGCCTAGAAGAGGCCACCCGTCGTACCCAACAGTCACCTGGTGGCTCTTGGTTTATCTCCCCTTCTCTATTTTCTTCTACCCACACCCACCACCGACCACCCCCTCCACCAACAACCACTTCATAACCGCCCCTAGCCAAGCCTCACGACCTCCCCAAGATCCACTGCCCCCTCATCCCGCTGGCATCACCTTGACCGTCGGCCTCCCCCTTGTTGTTTTCCCCAGTCCCCACCATCTTCCTCTACACCAATTGTTAGTTCCCTTATTGCTTCTCCACGAATTTCAAATTCTGAAATTCAAAGTGGAAGTTTCCAAATTTGCCCGACGCCAAATTAGGAAAATTTTCAATGAGATTTCAAATTTCAAATTTTGAATTTGAGCGGATTTGAGATTTTCATAATTAATTAGGCGAAGCGAATTAGGAAACACATAACTCCTTTTCCCTCACTCCCAATCCCCTCTACATGCCGCCGGCCCCCTTAATGGGCCCCTCTCCTTTAATGCTTCATTAAGGGAATTAATGTCATGCTAATTGAATTTCAAATCCTTTTAATTTCCCTCCAATTTTAATTAAATCTGAGAATAATTTCAGATTTGGAGTTTACCTCATTCTCTATTCCATCTAACCTAGCCTCCTCTAAACCCTAACCGTCTCCCTTCCCCTTACCACCCACCGTCCACTCCCTCTCTCTCTTCGCTCCCTCTCAAGTTGTCTCTCCCACATTGATTTGAGATGGATGATCGATCCGGAGTTGAGTCCGATTTTGCGTATGAAGGTTAAGATTTCATGGATCTTCTCAACTTGCCTTCCTCAACTTGATTCCAAACATTGTTGAATGCAACGAGAAGGTCACCCACCACTTGCTACTCATTGTGATCAAGGCTAGGGAAGAGAAGCTACGGAAGGTTTATAGTGATTCACGTCATTTCTCTGAGAAGGTGATCTTCTTCCTTGATTTACTTACTTTTCAAATTCTACTTACTTTGTTGAGAGTTTGTGCAAGCAAGAAATTGTGTCCACTAATCGCCATCCATTAGTAATCGTAGGCTTGTTACTTCTTTGTGATTAGATTTCATTGTTAAGTCTTGGTTAAGTTGGAAACTATTTCGCATGCAATGTCTTAGTTTTCCTATGTGTTTTGATTTAGCTCGGCCTCTTGTGTGGCTTAGCCTAATTGAGTTGAACCTTTAAGAGTTTTACCTTGTTGTTTTAATCACGAATAACTAAAATCTGAAATTGCTTTTAACATATTTAGTGCAAGTTTCCGATTCATGCATGTTGTCCTACATTAGTAGGGCTCACCAAAGCCATGATATTACTTAAAGGAGCATACAGGGGGTGGGGGAAGGTTATCTGATGGAAATATATAGGCTGGAGTGGAACAAATTCGAGGAGGGCGGGAACATTCCTCTTTCAACACAGCTATTGATTCAGCAGTTCATTGAGGTTTTCCAGCTACCTCAAGGGTTACCTTAGGGGAAGGTTAGGGAGATGCTGGAAGCATGGATCATTCACCCCAGTATCAGTCTATTTTTTAGTCCAGTGTTATTGATCAAGTGCTTCAGCAACAGTTTCGTTCGTTCTACCTTGAGAACAAGTTGACACTTTATGAGGGGAGTATTGTTAGACCAATCCATTGGACTGGTCCAACCGGTCAACACGGGACCGGCTCAGGCGGAACTGACAATAGAGTTCCGCTTCTTCCCGTATGTGTCGTTCAAGCCGCCTGGTCCAACGAAGCTTTTTGGAAAGGATTTTTAGGGACTTAGTAGAGAAATTTAAATGTAGGGATTATTTAGGAGATTCCTTTTGCATTGTATACATTAAATAGTTTGTTTTCCTAGAGTTAGGACATCTTGAATTTAGCTGAAATTTCATATCTCTTAGTTTCTTTGGGCTCTAACAGCCTCTAAAGAATTGGGAGAGATTAATCCTCCTCTCGAATTGAGGATCAACTGTATCTTGCTATTTTTTGTTACTATTTCATCAAATAATACAAATAATCTAGTGTTTTCGTGATTTTATGTGGATTTTTGTGGAGAATTCTCGTTGTTTTCCGAACATTGGCAAGAAATACTTGAGATCTACAAGTGTTTCCTATCAGTTATCTCGGGTGAAATCTCATGAAGGGAATACCATTTAAAGGCATGAAGATGCATGCTACAAATGACTTGAATTATCCTACATAAATTTTCTGCATGCTTCAGACTTAGTGCCTAATTTGAATAGACCTACTCTACCGAGTCTAGTGAGTCTTCACCGCTTTCCAAACAAACCCAACTCAAATGATCTAAAAACATGAATAAAAACCTGCTACGTTTATACAAACATTATCTTTTCTATCAAGAACTCTGTACTAAAGATCTTAGGTATGATATATATACATATATTCAAAATATTATTAAATAACAAATAATCTTTTGATTTGAGAAAATTTTAAACATAAATATCCTGCCGAACAATAAAAATGACAACTTTAAATACTATAGAAACTGACATCGATAGATTTGAGCAATACTTAAACATAATTTAGCCTAAATCCTACCAAATAAAAAAAATAAAAGCTTTAAATCCTATAAAAAAGTTTTCAGATAAAATATTTTTTTGATACTTTATTATTTGAAGTTTAATTAATTAATAATTAATTTTGATATTAATATATAAATCTTAAAAAGTATAATTATAATTATAATTTCTAATTTGAAATTGATAACATATTAATAAAATGGTGCACGCTATTTGCACATTCTTCTATGCACCATGTGCCATTGTCCATACATGAGGCAAATAGTGCATCCCATTTTGATGAGCCGAGCCACACTTTTATTGATGATCGCCGCAGAAAGGTATGGGTGTACTTCTTAAAACACAAGTAAGATGTGTTTGATATTTTCAAGAAGTAGAAGGCCATGGTTAAAATTAAGACATGTTTAAAGCTAGAGGGTCTTAGACCAAATAATGGTGGCGCATATCATGATAAGAAGTGGATAATTATGCTTTGAATATGATCAAGCATGAGCTCACTGTTCCAAGAACACCATAGCATAATGGTTTTGCAAAGGGCATAAACAGAACTATCTCTGAGCACGCTAGGAGCATAGGGTTGTATGTTGGTCTACTCAAAATGTTATGGGCACAAGTAATGCAAACTAATGCATATCTGATCAATCTTGGACAATTGATTTCTCTGAATGAGGGGTTATCTGAGGAAGCTTGGAGTGGCAATGAGGAAAGTTTATCTCAGCTAAAAGTTTTTGATTATTCATATTGATGCAGGATCTAAGAGTAAGCTTGGTCCAAAATCCATCAAGTGTATATTTATTGGATATGGCTCGTATGAGTTTGGCTATAAATTCTAGTATTATCAGAATAAAAAATTTATCAGAAGCAGGGTTTTAAGTTCAATAGAAATGAAATGAACACATATAGAACTGAGATTGTTGTAGATTCTTCTAAATATGTTGAGATTGAGAATGATGATGATCAAGAAGATAAAACTGATGAAGCACAAGGTTTCTTAGACACCTGCAATTGAAGGTAAGAGTTTCAACAGAATCTCAAAGCCGATACAAAAGTATTCTCTTTTCTTATACTATATATTGCTAATAGATGGTGTCGACCAGAGAATCCTTGTTAGCAACCATGGTTACCTCATTTTGGATCAATTATTAGATTTTTTTTCTTTTTCTTTTTATAGAATTATGTATAATTTTTAATTAATCTTTTTATTTCATTCATTTTTTTCTTTTTTTTAATTAATCTTTATTAATTATTAATGGATTATTAATGAAATTTTATTCAAAAAATTCATTTAGATTTCAATTGTTAATCTTCAAATTTTATTTTATTTAGTTTTTTATGTATTTTGAATTATTTTTATAATATATAATTAATTATGAATGAATTTGATTATTAAATGAATGAAAATTTAATCTTTTATTTTTATTTTTGGCATTTAAAATTTCTAATTTTAATTTATTTTTGTTTGAATATTTTTTTATTTTATTTCATTTTTAATGAATTTATTCAATTAATAGTTGATTAAGGGGTAATTAAAATATTAATTAAATCTTAATTAGATTTAAGTTTGAATTTATTTATTAATGATTATGTGTATTGATTAGGGTTGATTAATTAAGGTTAAGTATTTTTATGCGTTTTATTTTGATCATTATTAATTGGTAGAGTTTTCAATTTTTAAAGATTGATTAATGATTGATTGATTTATTTATTTAAGTTTGATTGAGGTCAAGTTAATAGTGTACACTAATCTAAAATAAGGTGTCACTAAGTTTTTTATGTTTACTTTTTTTTCCTTAAAGGGTATATAAATCCTAATTTTAATATAAGTTTTTTAAAGCGGGTCCTTAATTTTTATCTTTAAATGACACTACTATTTTATATGTTTACAATCACTGTTACAAACCCTTTGGACATACACGTGAATATAAGCTAATGGATTTTGGGTTTAAAGAAAATAAATGCAAATTAAATTTAACAGGCAACTACAAGTACCTAAGGCTAAGGAAGCACACATTAAAAAGGTGTAAGAGCCCTAAGGTCTTTTGAGTTTCAAGAAAACTTACTTCACCGGCTAAGTAAGCATCAACACTATTCCTATTTAAATAACAAGAGCCTTCATTAATTTCCTTACCAACAAGATCTTCAAAAACAACCAAGAACATAGGTGCAGCCATTGTTTATTTCATCATAAAAAAAATGCCACAGAGAAAGAAAAAAATGTAAATATTCACAGATTACGGAAATTATTCAGTGGCAAAACCCAGGCAAACAAATCAAAGAAATCTCTTCCGATTTCCAATCAAGAAATCTTGAAACCCTTCAATATTAGGCTTATCAAACCAACAGGTTAATGAGTGAAATGTTTGAGAAAGAAAATCAGGAAGATAAGGCAAGAAATTAAGAACGCATACATAGAAGGAGAAGAAGATGATGATGGAGAAAATGAAATAGAAGGTGAAGAAAAAGATTGAGAGAATGAGGAAGAAGATAGGGAAGACGATTAGCAAGGAGATTACCGTATCCCAATCGACGAAGCTCTCTCGAACACCAGTCCGCCTCCCACACCTCTGTCGGCCTCCCTCTTTCTCTTTCATTCACGCTCTAGTTTTTGGTTACACGAACAAGAAAGCCAAGCCAAATGAATATGAAGACCCCACCCAAAGAGGAACCCCAAAGAGCCCTCTTATAGCTAGAATCTTCTATTGAGATGCAAAAGACAATCCTACCCCTCACTTGATTTTAAAATCAAAGGCTTAGATTAAATCTTGATTTAGGAAGGGATTTAAGGGCTGAGATTGAAGCTAAGTTTTAGAGGAATTTGGAGAGACGATTTTGGATACCTAGAGTTGAATCGAACTTAGTAGAAATGGATTTGAGTTCAATTGGTCTGATTCGATTTGAGCTAAATGATATCAATTTGATCAAAATTAAGACAGGTCATATTAAATTGAGTCGATTGAAATCGACAAGCTTTAAATCGAGTTTGACTCGGAACGAATCAACTCAATTTTGCTCCTTAGAATTTATTTAATTATTAACCAAATTATTTTTCAATAATTTTGACCTTGAGCCAAGTCAAATAGACTTATCGAGACCCAATTAAATTTATTTGGTTATTAATTATATTGATTCGAGCTCGGACCAACTCAACTTTAATAATTGATGACGAAGTCGAGATCAAATCAAGCTCGGGTCGAGCCGACTCAGACTTCGCCGTGTAAAATTAAATTTATGCAATCTATACAACTTTTACTTGAATCAAATTCGGCTCAATTTAAAACTTTTTGATGATTAGCAGGATGATTGGCCGCGACGTCGTTTGGGAATAATGCTATTAGTTTCCGCAGGTATCATTCGATCGTCCTATGAATCCGGATCAGACATTTATTTTGTATTACATTGATTTTATATGGTCTTTATTTTTTTTTTTTGGGACATTCAGGTCAATACATATGCAAGACTGGAACCCAAAACCTCTTAGTTGGTAGTCAATGCTTTTGTGGAGATCTGATGAAGAGGAGACATCTAATAGGAAGCTTAAACGAAGCAAGAGAGAGCAGCCGGCAGAGGGTCAGTGGTTTTGCAATTAGGGCATAAACAGCAGATCGGTTGCGGCAATGACCTTCAAGCGTAGAAATGGCGGGCGTAACAAGCACGGCCGCGGCCACGTGAACTGTATCCGCTGCTCCAACTGCGGAAAATCCTGCCCGAAGGATAAGGCTATCAAGAGGTTTCTGGTGAGGAATATCGTGGAACAAGCTGCCGTCAGGGATGTACAGGAGGCCTGTGTCTATGAAAATTATACTCTCCCAAAACTCTATGCTAAGGTTCAGTAGTGTGTTTCCTGCGCTATTCACTCTCATGTTGTAAGAGTTAGATCTCGCACTGCCAGGAGTATTCCACAGCGGTTCAGGCGCAGGGAGGATTTGGGAAGACCTGGTCCACCTCGCCCTGGTGTTGCTGGCGTTGCACCTGTTCTCCCATGAACCAAGAGTGTCCTGGTTTCAATAATTTATCAACAGCGTCAAAAGCTAAGTAGGAAGTTACAGCTGTTGAAAGATCCTAAGAGGAAGCATTGACTACCAAGTTGTAAAATATGAACCTTATTATCCTCATTCTCCTTTACCCCCTCATGTCCAACTTCAACATGAACTGTTGAGCTCATTATCACTACTCATATGTGAGGCACAATCTACAACATATTCTCATTCATGTCGCTATATAAAACTCTAAACAAATTGCTTAATTTTTACTTCAACCTCAGTCCATTATTCTCTAAAATGAGTCGGTTAATCTTTAACACCCAGGGTGAAAAAAAAGTTTCTTGAACTAATCAGAGAAGGAAATGAAGTGCTTAGCTGAGGGTGTGAAACATAGAAATCTGAAGAGCATTTTAGATGACATCAGTTGATATTTGCTTGATAATTGTAAATAAAAAAGCAACATAGAAATCTGAAGAGCATTTTAAGCAATATAATTGAAAGTTATAGTCCTGCAAACTACAAGCTTCATAGCTGGAGCAGTATTAAACATTGCATTCGTCAATGATAGAATGATTTTTCATGTATAACACTCCATTCCAGAATGCTCATCTTTGTTTCCTTGAACTGGAAAGTAAGTTCCCTAGAGGAACTTCAGCTAACATCCTTTTGAAATCAACACCAGCTTTAAAAAAGTTTCAAGACATTAAATCCATTTGGAGTATATGAAGCTATTTGTAAAAATAGCTATAGTTACTATGAGAAGACTAATTTCTTTTAAATTATGATTATTAGAAATAATAGTTTTCTTGAGTTACGTGTTGGGTTCGGTTTGACCCGGAAACCCGATAATGACCCGGAAATGAGTCTGTCCGTTTCTGTTGCCCGGCGTGCCCGCCTTCCCCGCGAAATGACCCGACGCGTCGAGTCGCAATCCCAATCGCATCACTGGCAGTCTGGCGTAGTCTGGCTCTGGCGACTGGCGCTACGTCGCTTCGCGAATCGCGAATCATGAGTCTCGGCGTTCGCGTGCTATCGCTGCCTCCTGTCGTTGTGTCGCTACTGTCGCGCCACCGGAACCGACTGGCGTCGCCGCTGTCGCTGCTGCCACGCCGTCGTGCCGCCTGCCGTTGTGACGTGTTGCCACTGCCGCCTGCCGCTACTTCGCGACCGTAACCCGCGCCTTTGAGATTTATTTTCAAAATTCTGTGTCGGTCGTGTTGACCCAAACCCGATTCGGGTTGAGTTCGGGTCAGATACAATCGGGTCAAATTCGGGTCTGACTCGAACACGACCCGCCGACACGAATCGACAGCCCTAGTTGTATCTATGATGTATAGACACGGGCCAACGATACAGATACGACCTGACACATGTTGACCTCATTTTTGTATGAGGTCATTCTTAACTCTTCCCTGAGTCCTAGATCCTAGGATCTTCTTAGCTCCTAGCCCTTAGGCTCAATTTGAATCTTAATTCAATCCAAACCCAGAATCCTTAGGGAAAAGACTTAGGTTCTAAAGCCCTTCCTAGGTGATTTTTCCACCACCTCGAAACCCAGTCAATTGACATCTGATTCAGGGTCTGTCACTTGCATATTGATGTAACATGTCTCTAATGTCAACCCTCCAAATTTGAGCTTATTTGGAGGACTCTAACCCCATAAACTCAATTCAAATCCAAAGACTATAAAACCTTCAGATATTTACAGTCTATGCCACTCAACATACCATTTAATAGATCTTGACCCAAGAGCTTTCTCCAAAGCTTCTAATCACCTCCAGGCCTTTGATTATGACCCATTGAGCAGTAAACTGTATTTTTCTAGACCCATTTTGACCCTTGGTTGACCATGAGGTTAAAATGACCAAAATACCCCTATGGGATTTAAATGCTCATTTCAACTCAAATGAACTCCAAATTACTTGGAACCATTTCCAACAAATTTCAAATGTCAAACCCAATCTTTTGGACCCAAACCCAGACATTGGGTCAACTTGGTTGACCAAGTCAACCTAGTTTGACCAAATGACCCATACACCCCTCTCATCCAAACTCATGGATCTAAACCACTTCAAATCCAATTGAACCAAAGGGATGACTCCTTTGGGCATCCAAGAGACCCCTCTTGGAGGCCCAAGACTTGGGCTCACTTGGGTTAGCCATTTGGCTTGACCCAAGTGACCAAAGAGAGGTCTCTCTTGAGCCATCTCTCAACCTTAATCAAATTAAATCCAAATCAAGGTGCTATTGGGTTCCCCTTGACCCAATGCACCACCCTTGATCAGCCCATGCCTTGAGCTCACTTGGGTCAAGAGTTAGGTTAATCCAAAGTGCCCAAAACCACTTGGGATTGAGCCAATTCTTAACCTAAGTCAAATTGAATTTGACCAACACTTCCATTGGGTTCCCCTTGACCCAATGCACCACCCTTGACCAGCCCAGCCCTTGGGCTCACTTGGGTCAAGAGTTAGGCTAACCCAAAGTGCCCAAAACCACTTGGGATTGAGCCAATTCTTGACCTAAGTCAAATTGAACCTGATCAACACCCCTAATAGGTGGCCCTAGGTCCAACACACCTCCTCCAGCCAGCCCATGTCTTGGGCTAACTTGGGTCAGGTTTTAGGCTAACTCAAAGTAGCCAAAACCACATGAACCCAAGCCATCTTCCAACCCAGATTAAATTGAACCCAATTGCCCCTTGCATTGGGTGCACCAGACCCAGACCCACCCCCCATATCAAGCCCATGGTCTGGCCTGACCTGGGTTGAACCCAAATCGACCCGAACCGAGCAGATTTGGATAAACTCGAGCCATTTTTTTATCCAGAGCAAATCGAACCCAATTGCCACTTGCATTGGGTGCACCAGACCTGGACCTACTTCCCACATCAAACCCAGGGTCTGGCTTGACCTGGGTTGAGCTCAATTTGACCCAAACCGAGCAGTTTTGGGTCCAACCGAGCCACCGGATCCAACCAGGCCTCCCCAGGCTCAATTGACCTCACCCTTGACTCCAGTACGTCCCCATCGATCTTCCCTAGTCAACCCGACCCAAACCTCGGCCGGCGGTGGTCGGAACCAATGGAGAACAAGCTCCGGTGGTCCCCCCAGGCCGATCCTGACCGAAAGCCTTCCAAAGGCTGTGGCTCGCCGGCTTGACACTCACGAGCCCTTTGGGATGGTGCCCCCTTCCACCTGGCATCAATCCGAGACCCCTCCAGCTCAATCCCAGCCGTCCAAGCTCGCGGGAGACGGCTGAATAGGGTGGAGCTCCCCAGACCTCGCCATTCGATCCCAGACGATTTTGAATTGCTCCCAGAGTTCCTTCGACCTCCCAGCGTCTTCCCCCGGCTTCCTAGATCGTCCCGTCCATCTGTTCGAGCGAACTCCGGCGAAAGCTCATAGCCCTCCGCTCGAAGTCGTACCTCCAGCCGTCCTCCAGTCCCGACGTCCGAAGGAAGACTGCTCGTCATCATCTCCTGAAGCTTCCTGATAGAGCAGCTCATCCGTTGAGACTGTCTCTGCGGTAATCCCTCCATCCCGAGCTCCCTAGTTAGGTAGTCCGGTCAAGTGTGAAGGAAACATTTACCCCAACGGATTTCAACCGTTGGATGGAAGGTTTCCTCCGTCGTGATCCTCCCTGTGAAATTTCGTCGAAGTTCACAGGCGGGATCGTCCTGATCACGCTGGAGAAAGTTCACGGTCTCGGGCTCGCGCGGGAGGTTGAAGATGACATCCTGGCCGTTGATTTAGATCAACGGCACGGATTAAATCCCGCGGTCTCGGAGTCCGTTTGATCCTAGTCGTCCGATCCGCCATCCGACGGCTACGATTAATCCGACCGTTATCCAGTCAGCGCGCCAATGATTGCCCTGCCAATCATGGCGCGCCGCGTGTAAAGCACCGGCTGACTGGGTAATTAAGGAATTAAATTTCATAAGGAAATTCATGAGAACTTCAAAAATTGATATCTCCCTGCACACTTGACCAAATTAGGTGTTCTTAGGCTCATTGGAAACGTCTCATGGAGACCTACAAAAGCCCTATAGTCTCAGCTCCTGGTTGCATCTGTGTTGAGCTTACTTTTAGTAATAGTGTTTTTTGAATTATTGCATTTATGGCTTATAGTTAATTCCCCAGGACTTGAGACTTTGGGAGATTGAATTTGGGCATGTTTCTGACATGCCCAAATTTTATCCCCCCTGTTTGAGATGTTTAAGGGCTTCAATTTTCAATTTCGAATTCAATGGTCATGATTTGACCCTCAAATCCAAATTGAAATTGTGACCTATCCAATGGGATTTAGGGTCTGATTTTTTGTGTGATGATGATGTGTAATATAGGGAATATAGGGCCAGTGATTTTGCCCCAATCCAAGCCTAGTATAGCTCCCTAGGAATTTTTTAAGGTGACTTAGAGTTCACCTTAGATGGCTTGGTTAGTCACCTTAGGATGCTCCATTTGAGCCCAAACTTGGTGGGATTAGTCCTTAGGATCAGGTGATCCTATGGCAAAAATTTCATCAGATTTGGAGTTCATTTGGTTCACCAAATAGGAGCCATAGTATTTCCCCCTTAGAATTGACCCTTAACCCTAATAAAATTCTAATAAATCAACTTTAATTCCCAAAATTCCACAAAATACTTCTGATTGACCTCAATTAGCCCCTTAATCAGTGAAAATTGAAATCATTTGAGTTTGTCTTTTAAATCTATTTTAATTTAATTTTAAGTTAAAACTAATGTTTGATCAATATTAATTAATTAAAAAATATTAAAAATCCCAAAAAATCTGTAAACACTTGTTGATCTCTCCTTAGATCATTTATAATCTTTGGAGTTGATTTCAAGAAGTTTAGGACTCATTTGGGTTCAAATCATTAAAAGGGCCCTTAATTGAAACAATTTATTAATTCCAATAAATATCCCAAACTTCCAAAACTCATAACTAATTATAGAAAATTCTAAATCAATCAAACTCAGTGGATAATGATTCTAATTAAAATTTAGTATTTTCCAAAAATTTCAAACCTCCAAAATCTGGTCAAAGTCAAAAAGTCAACATTTTGGTCAACTCTAGATCAAAATCGGGTCAAAACTTCTAAAAATCATAACTTTTGATAGAAAATTCCAAATTTAATGTGTCACCTGTCTAACAACTCATAATAAGGTCTAGTATTTGTTAAAAATCTGAAATCTTCAAATTTTCCTTTGATTTTAAAAATCAAATTTTGACCCCTTAGTTAACATATCTGGATAACCCTCTAAAATTTATTAACTCCCCCAAATTCCAGAATTTTCTTAATAGGCTAATAAAATTCTCAACCAACCCATTAAAATCAGTAACCAACTCCTTTTTATATTAATCTGTTGAGTCTAGTGAATAGGTTGTTAAACCTAAGTTAATGTCCCAAGGCTACCAAGAGGGAGGGTGAATTGGTATTTTAAAAAATGAACCCTCTTTAAAGTTGTGTTGAACCGAAATGAAAATTTTTATTAAATTTTTATAGAAAAAGTTTTTCAACCACAGAGTTTTTTAAACAAAAGAAAAATGCGAAAAATAAAAAGCAGTAAAGTAAATGACACAAAATTTATAGTGGTTCGGTCTAAACCAGGCTTACATCCACTCCCCAGAGGCACCCTCTGAGTATTGCACTAATACCAATAGTGTCTCTCCTTTTGCACCAACAACAAGGCAGAGAAGCCTTTACAAGCACTCTTTTCACCACTACCCGGTGCGGCAGAGAACCGTCGTCCTTTTACACAATCCACAGTGTTGGCAGAGAACCGTCCGTCCTTTCACACTCTCCTAGTGTGGTCAGAGAACCCTTCATCCTTTCACACTCTCCTAGTGTGGGCAGAGAACCCTTCGGCTGTTCACACTCTCCAAGTGTAGGCAGCGAACCCTTCGGCATTTCACACTCTCCAAGTGTCGGCAGCGAACCGGATCTCCTTGACAGATCTTCTCACAAGAAATCTAGAAGGAAGAAAGAAAAGAGTGAAGTAATCCCAATTCACAAGTAGAGATTCTTACCTTTAAACACCAAGTGAAGTCTTCACACTCCAGTGGTAAGAATCCTCCTTTGAATGCCCTCTCACACTCTCTCCTTGACTTTTCTCTCAATAGGCACGAAGATCAAATGGCAAAAAGATTGGGTGGTAGTCTAATTTGGACTATTTATACAAAAGACAAGAAAAACCGCCAAAAAACTGTAAGTTTTCAATTCTGTACGCAGTGAATCGTCCCGTATGATCGTGGATCGTCCCGTACGATCGTAGATCGTCATGGACGATTTTACTTAAATGGTTACAAACGAACCTTATGTATATTGGTACGAAATATTTTCGTAAACGCTATTCGTCCCGTACAAACCAAGTTCGTCCGGTACGAAACGATTATTACATAAGTAGGTTCACAAAATTTTTTAGGACGTAACCAACTGACGTAAGTCGGTTCAGTTCGTCCTGGGACGAATAGGGTTCGTCTGGACGAATGGAGCGAGCCTCAAGACAGACAAGATCGTCCTGGGACGAACATTATTTTTCGTCTGGACGAACAGAGCAAGCTTCAAGACAGAGAAGATCGTCCTGGGATGAACATTATTTTTCGTCTGGACGAACAGGCCATGGTGAGAATACAGAGACGTTCGTCCTGGGACGAACATTAAATTCGTCCTGGACGATTAGGACTTAGAAAAATTTTCTCTCCGCCTGTTCGACCCATTGCTCTTCATAGGGGTAATTGATATGATCGTCTCGTACGAACTAAGTTCGTCCTGTACGATCAATTAAAAAAATTTCCAAAGTGTGTATATTGTGATTTTTTTCACTCAATTACAATCACTCCCTCTCATATCAAAAATTATGAACATTTGTTGAATTTGATTATAAGTCTTCAATATCTTGGAGTTGATTTTCCTGAAATGTTAGAACACACTAGAGCAAGAAATAAATGTTCCAAATAGTGTTAGGAGATATATGTAAAACAATAATAATTGAAATCATCAAAATAATACAAGTTGCAAGAATGTAAACAAGCAAAATAGCAACTCTCTTAACATAATCCACTCTATTAATTCCAACCAATTTAAATCAACTTAATTAACCATGATTGTTACTGGGTAACTCAGGCCTATGAGGCTATTAGCTTAGCCCCAAGGAATGTGAAATAAACTTCACGGTCTCGGTGTGAAACAAAGGTAGTAATCAATTAACTCTTAAAATATACTTAATCAAAATTCTTAATATATTAATATTTAAACATTAATCTAAATTTCCCTTTTAAGCCTTAACAAATCCAGAATTTTAAACAACTTTAACTAATCACCCACTTTAGGACCTGCCCCAGCCACATGATCTTTTACACACACTTTAGATGGTTTGCTATGACAACCAACTCTAGATCTAGGTTAGGCCGGTGTTTACTTTACTGCTGTGTGCCGAATTTTTCGTAGTTTTCACTGCATGTTGTGGATGAAATTGTTTTGTTATGTCTGTTTACTTTTTACTACACTCTGTGGATGGATTGATATGTTTGGCGACTAGATTACCCTTAAGTTAGGTACAATTTGGATGTTCACACAGTTTTCTGCAAGTGGCCACGCTCATGCATGGCAATAAAAGGGGGCTAAGTTAATAAAAAAATTAATTATTATAATGCTTGCACAGGTGCTTCAGCTGTTAAAGCCCCCAAATAAAAAAGGAGCGTGGTCAGTGTGTTTACTTTCTTTTCTGCATATATATAATTGCTTGGGAATAACTGCTTCTTATTTATTAACTGTTTAGGATAACCCTGCAGATGAGTCTAGATTTTATTTTTCAAAAAAAAATGTAATTTGTGTAATTATTAAGTGTTGTGAAAGTTATTTTTGAGTTGGGATATATAGGTCCAAAGCTTGGACTCCGAAGAGAAAAGGATGCCCCCTAGGGGAGTAGACCTTTTCTATTTGGAGATCCAAATTTAGGTCACACTCCTTCCCTACCCAAAGGGGAAAGAGTGGCCTTCCCCTTAAAGGAAGTGTCCTCTTATCCATTTGGGTAGTACAGTACAAAGAACCCAATGAGCTTGAAGAAAATGAGCCCAAAGAAGAACAAGACTGAAGACTTAAAGATTGAGAGTATCACACTCAAAACTACTTGCATCATTAATAGGCTTAGAAACCGGGTTGTTGTCAGTGGTGCCCGACCACTTTACTTTCTGCAAAATTCTGGTTTGTAATAAGCAAGACAACTTTGCCTATGAACATTTATTAATTAATTTATGTTCAATGTGTTGAATTGATTGCCTATAGAATTGCCTGCTTTTCTTAGTTTTTTGGCGATTGTGTGCCGCTTTTGTTTTTGCCTGGACTCGTGAGGCTCGTGAGGGTGTGAAAATTTTTATATTCATAACCTTAAAGTCTAAAATTTTAGTGAGTCTAAATAACATAGAAATATAACGAATATAGGGAATTAACCGGGGATCGACCCTAGGGTCACATGCATATTTCTGCATTATTCTTCCCTTGTTTTAGACCCTTCCCCGCCTGCGAGTAGAGTCCGGATAGTCTGACATATGAGGACGAGGTGCCGGACCTGGGGAAGCCCAGTCTTCTAAAAAATTATTTTCTAAGACTATTTTTAAAATTTCAAGCATATTTGATTTGAGGTTGTCAACTAGCATGCATTGCATTAGATACAAATTAAAAGAGTCAAGATTTTAATTGCATAGTCCTTAGCATTTTGCACCCAACATAAGTCAAATGGGCCAATTAGGAGAATCTCTAGATGTCGGTCTCGACTCTCCAAAAACTTTAAATACAATGTCCCTACCACTCTTTCATAAAAGATCGGACTCATGTATTTTAAATCGATTAGGTGGTTAGCTGGCTCCCCAATCCAGGTCGGGGTAAGTCTAGACCATGCACTGCATTAGTTAGGATCGGACGACTGTGGTCCAGTGTCCAAATTAGATTTAGGATTCGGGGCAGATCTTTGATTATAAGACCCCAAATTTCGGGAATATAGTCCTAAATTTCTAATAAAATACTCAACTCTAATTAAAGCTTCATTTCAATCCTAAAACATAAAGCCCAACACTTAGACTAAGTTGGGACACTTTCGGATGGTTCTGGAATCTCAAAGTGTCCCCTACCTCTCCTCCTTTAACTCTGTTAATAACTACTCAATTTTGACTCATTCCCTTTTGAATTTTCAAAATTCATCTCTTTTTGATATCACTCCTAGAAAATCTAACAAAATTCTGCCACTATTTTAATCGGAAGTTTTCGTAGGAGATTCTATCTACCTACGATATAATTAACTACGATGGCTTGCGCTCGTAGGAGATTTGGAATCACACACGCACCTGATTTTAAAATTGATTTTCCAAAACCTTATTAGATTTCTTTGGGAAAAGATAAAAAAAATGACTGTCGTTATTACATTAGGAGGATTATCATTGAATGGTGTTATCTCCCTTCGGGGAGATCCATCCTTCTTTGATAAGACTTTGGATGTGGATTCGACGACTACACTTCTTAAATATTATAATTGGATATTTAGTTAAATTTCATTCTGTTCCCTCGGGCCATATGAAATTTTTCTTTAAAATCCTATCATAATATTTAAGATGAGTTCCATAATTTTAAGTCTGAACGTCGCTATGAGGTTTTATTTTCATCCTTCGAGGTGATATAATTCTTCTAACGAGTTGATTCGACCTTAGAATTAGAATTAAATCTTAATTTTAAAACCCCCAAAGAAAACTAATATTTTTCAAAACACATTTTTTCCAAAAATTCCACCAACAACACATACACGTTAATTATTTTAAAAAAATGGATGTACCTTAGATGTAGTGGTGGAGCCGCTTACGCAACTGGGAGTGTTCCATAAAACCAACAATCGAACAAATTCAAAATAAATTTAAAGAAACCGACCAAAAAATGAAGGATTAGAATATATAATAGGATGAATAAAGGATATAAATGGGGAAGAACAGCATAATCTCCAATGATAACTTGAGCAAGGCTGCATCCAGGGATTGCAAACTTCCAAAAATTGTCGGCGGAGCAGTAGGCGTGGTTGGTGAAGTCGAGCTCCAGGCTCGGCGAGTTCACAACAATCATTGTAGATGACTTGTGGCCAAATCCTGACTCCATATTTCTCCTTATATGCGAAAGCCAGGAAAGAAAAATTGGAGGCATCAAGGATGGGCGAGATTAACTTGGGATACAAATTTAGGGAACTGTTGAATTTCACATTGAATCAAATCGCTCGTAACCATTTTGTTGTAAATCCTTTATTTATATCCGAGAGCTCGGAGAATTTACGGAATTTGGCCGAAGAAGCACGTGAAAGGAAAAAAGAATGCCATCGTCGCAACGAGCAAGCTCTCGTCATAATCGCCTATTTCTGATCCTACATAAAGAATTCAAAATTATTACGTGCAGTAAAATTGCTCAACCAAACGAGACCCATGTTAAATCCTACTTGAGTTTGGGCTCAACATATACCTATCACCTTTCCAAAATCCCAAAATTCACTTTTCACACACACACACTTCCCACACCATTCCCAAAATCATACGCATTTCATTTTCCCAAAATGTTACACCTCATCCCAAAATCATTCTTTAACTTTCACAACCATCACCCTTCAAAACAACTTTTCACTTCCAATATTCATCCTCTCTACTATTCAAAACCACACATTTAAGAAAGAAAACTACACCTTTTTTTTACCAAGCAGCAAAAACAACCATCCCACTTGATGTTGAAAGTTGAAACTCAACATTTATACTAAAATGCCACCTTAAGAAACAGATTTTGATGTCAAACTATACTCTTCACATTTCAAGGAAATACTCCAATAACATGAGCAAAAGTACATAAGACTTTTCCAACTTAACACTTATACCAAATGCAATTAGAAGAAGAAAGAAGTTTTCATGCAACTTTATTCTTTCCAAAGATCTCAAAAATCATCACTTCTTCATGAATGCAACTCACCGTCTTCAATAATTAGGCCAACAAAGATTGATAAAAGAAACATAAATTAATGCAACTTTATTCCCTTTTAACCATTCAAGCAACCATCCAATAATAAATCATGATTCATGCAACCAACAACTTTCTTATATATAGCATGCAACTTGGAGCCTTCGTAAGGAGTAATATGTTTCTAATCCAGCAAATAAAGTTCTTTTCTATCAAATATGCATGTATATATGAATGTGTGAAACATATACATAAACTTGATTTAACCACAAACATATACATGAACTTGATTTAACCATAAACAATTGAAATACAGGATATATTTTCAATATGAGTGTACTCTTGCATCAAAGGTTTAGAGTGATTTTGTAACATAGAGCACAAACATATACAATTATACATACACTTGATTTAACCACAAACATATACATAAACTTGATTTAACCACAAACAATTGAAATACAGGATATATTTTCAATATGAGTGTACTCTTGCATCAAAGGTTTAGAGTGATTTTGTAACATAGAGCACTCACATGTGTTCAACGTAACTAAGAATTTTATATTGGATTCCTGTAAAGTGGTTGAAACTCAAACCATTAATGCTACTAAAGCCCAAGATGTGAATATAGGCTCTTTGTCAAGTTTCACTAAATAAAGCATCATTTGCTAAGAATTGATTACATGTCTCATAACTAATGTACCAAAGGGCCCAACAAGAAGAAAATCTCTATAGAAATCGTTAGTCTCTAAAATATAGGAATCTAATTTATAGTTTCACTGCATGTGTCTACAATTCCCTTCAAACACAAATAAATTTGTAGGGACATTAAAGAAACAGTTAGAAAGCTCAATCTTGTCATTATCACAACAATTCCTTGTTTCCACGGATTTTTTTTTTTTTTAACTTCTTACACAAAGCAGTCAAAAAACTTCTCAAGCCCAAACTCAAAGAGATAAAATCGGATAACATGCTGCCCATTGGAATGAGAGATCTATAAGGAGGTTTCAATGCAATACGTTTTATCACTACACAGTAGATATTAAGCAAGCCATGAAATCTTTATGAACATTTATTTCTCATATCTTGAGTAAAAAGAGTGTAAAGAGAGGGAGATCGTTACCTTCGTACGTAGCAATGAAGTTCCTCATCAACTAGAGGAAGACGGGAGCAAGGCTAAAGCTTCCTAGGGGTTTCGATTCTGTAAACGGGCATTGTTAGTGCAGGGAAGGGCTTAGTCTGCTGTCCATGCGAGCAAGGGAGATGGAGGATGGGAATCCCGTCTGGAGCTTCTCACGCAAGAGAACAAGGAAGAAGAAAGGGGAGTTCGACCTTCTTGCGAATGGGGGCTGGCGGCTAGCTCTACTCGGGCAGGAGAGAGAAGAGAGGATGGGGGTTTCGGTTTCGCCCTTCTTGCAAACTGGGAGAGACGAAGCCAGGGGGTTTTCGCCAACTGCCCAGGAGACGGGGCACCTAGGGTTTTCGCGAATTGGGAGGGGCATGCGAATTAGAGGGAGACGGAGTCACGGAGAGGAGTTCGGGTGGTTATCCGAATGGGGCTGGGGTTTTTTCCGGAAAATAGAGAGAAGAGGGAGATCGTGGAACAATTATTAAGTCCTCTGATATGACGTAGAGGTACGTTCGGCCGTCAATAACATGTCGCCACGTGCTCTTACTCTTTACCGTGCGGCCCGACAACTTGATCTGGAGCGGAACACGGGAATGCTATGTTCGCGATTTTCTCAGTATTGCTAGGTATTTGCTCGGTATTGCTAGAAAAAACTAGGTACAACTCGGTACAACTCAGTATTTGCTCGGTATTGCTAAGGATTTGCGGTATTGCTAGAAAAAACTCGGTACAACTTAGTATTTGCTCAGGATTTGCTCGGTATTGCTAGAAAAAACTAGGTACAACTCGGTATTTGCTAGATATTTGAAATATATCCAAAAAGTGATGGGATGTTGTTCGGCTCGTCAAGTAATTAAAAAAACGCACGCGCTAGAACCCAAAAAACAGCGGGTCGGGTCGGCGACTTTTCTTCATGCTACGTGGCGCTAAAACGTTGGTGGCCGAACGTAGAGGAGCGTACGTTCACCGAACCAAATAAAAGTTCGAGATCGTGGGGAGGATTTTGGTTAAACCGGACAAACTCCTTCATTTATTATGCTTTTAATTGAATTAGGTTTTATTTAGTATAGTTCGTTAATGAAAGATATTATTTAAGTGTTTTACTCGAAAATTTTAAATTTCACTAAACAGTTGTTGACTTTTAAAAAAAAAAGGAGAACGAAAAAATTTCAAAACAACCGACATACCTCCCAGCCGGCCCCACTTTGCCAGGCAACGCATCTCTTCGGAGAGATCGGCAATCCAAAACGATAAAACGATGGAATACGGAGAGGAGAAAAATATAACTTACTCTCGTTTCATTCGACTTGGTGGTTTCATAGAGGCGCCTAGGGTTTGCCGTTCATCTTCTCTCTTCGTCATTGCTGTTCGACTCCGTTGCTTTGCAAGAGGTACAAATATTGCACTCGTCACTCCTTCGGCTTCACCCTTGCCGTTCGACTTCGCCTCCGCCGCTCGTTCGCCCAAATCCATGAAACCAAGCTTTGCTCACGGTTGCCTCCGAGGTGACCGACTCGTCGGCTGACTCACCCGCTGTCGACCAGCATCCGAGCCCCGCTGAGCTCGTGTGTGCTTCCGACCCGAGCTGATCAGGCTCTGCCCTAGCCCGATCCTTCTCCCCCTATATATATATATATATATATAATGATAATAATAATTTATTATTATTATATATATAATAATATAATATTATATGTAAAAAAGATAGGATTTCAACAGGTGTAGAAGACCCCGGGCGTCGTACCTTAGGTCTGACCGGGATGGTTTGAAATTGAAGACCTTGTACAGTCGACTTTAAGTCCAACCGAGATAGTTTTAAATTTTGAAGACCCGCGCATCGATCTTAGATCTGGGCGGATTGTTTTGCAATTCAAAGACCCCACACAATCGATCTTAGATCATGGTGGGATGGTTTAAATTCGAAGGCCCTACGCCATCGACCTTAGGTCCGGGTAGGAAAGAATTCTGGCAAAAGCCATCCCGATTTCTCCCTCGGTGTGGAGGTGATGCCGGGAGACTGCAAATTTTTTTTTGGAAAGTTTGGACTTAGTGAATTTTGGAAAAAGCACGGATCTCTAAAAAAACATTTAAATTGGAAGAGCAATCAAATTTTGAATGTTAATTAATCAATTGATTAATAAAAAATTATTAATTGACTAATATTAGTTAATCAAAATTAATTAAAATTAATTGATTGATTAAATTGTATAAAATACAAAAGTTATTTAAAATATAAAAATTATTTGAGAGCAATTTAAATTCAGGAGCATTTTAATTGACTAATTAGAGCAAGTAATAAATAAAAAAAATGCATTGAATAAAATGGAGAAAGGAGGAGGGGGATAGATCCACTAATCAACATATGTTGCTCTCTAAAATCTTGTACAAATTGCTCTCCAAAACTCTTAAACTCTCCAAATCCCTTATACAAACTCGCTCAACCTCTCCAAACAACTCTACCCATTCAAAATTGAACTTCTTGCAAGCTCTTCAAAGCTCCCCTATACGAGCTCCTACAATTACTTGTGGACTATCCCTTGAACTGCTGCAAGCACTACTTGCCTGCAAACAAGCAATAAAAAAAATCAGTGCATCATAAATAAATTAAATCAATGCGAGAAAGTGGTAAATCTAGCTACTGCAAGTAAAACAGAGTACTGAAAAGCAAGAAAAAGCTGAGTACGAAAAAAGCCAGTAGTGTAACAGTGCTGAAAAGACGGGTAAAAAAGTGAACTATTGTAGTAAGGAAAAAAACTACAAGCACAAATCAAAACAACTACACTAGCACTAGTGTCAAAACTCCAAAGTATCAAAATCACAAAATCAACCAACTCAAACAAGTTCAAAACAAATCTCCAAACAATCAAATTTCAACTCTCTTAGGCAGCCTGATTTATAAGAATTAGGTTGTAAGACCCACTACCCGGCAACTTTCGTAGGAAAGTCGTAAGTCCGGCCTTTGGGGAAGTTTTAGGTAAAAAATTGACCTAACTCCTAACCCCAAATTAAAACCTCGACCACTTCTAATAGAAGCCATAAGTCTGCAATCCGAGGGAGGTGTTTAGGTGATAATACAAACTTAGACCTCTCATACGGGCATCCTAACCTATAGGGTTAGGTTATAAGACCTACCAACAGGCCACTTCTAAGTAAAGTCGTAAGTCCCATGTGTTAGGGATACTTTTAAAACAAAGTATAACAATGCCAACAATCCTACAAATAACTAACGAGCTACTTTCTATGAAAGTTGTAAGTCCCAATCTAAATTTAAATCTTCGGGCATCCTAGTCTAAAGGACCAGGTTGTAAAACCCACAACTCGGGCCACTTAGCTTAAAATGTTAGGTCGTAAGACCCATCATTAAGCAACTTCTAAGGAAGCAATAAGATCTACCTAACTAAAATATTTGGGCTACCTTCAATTGAGGTTGTAAGTCCCACTAATTCGGGCTACTTCCTTTAAGAGTTATAAGTCCCAATCTAAATTCAAATCTTTGGGCATCTTAGACTATAGGATTAAGTTGTAAGACCCATTTTTCATGCTACTTCCGAAGGGAAGCCATAATTAAAATTCTCAGGCAGCCTCACTTTAGAGGTAGGTTGTAAGACCCATCCTTGGGCTACTCATAAATAGAGCAATAAGCCCCATTCTAAATCAAATTCTTGGGCAACTCCTAATTGGAGTCATAAGCCCAAAACTAAATAAATTAACGGACAACTTCTAAGAAAGCCATAAGCCCCAACCCAAATTAAATTTAAACTAAAACTCACATCTAACCACTTCAGTTTACTCGGGATCCCTGAGAGGAGGCAACCCCTGGCTGCTAATCATATTCCCTGTATACTACGATCGATGGTTGTTAGTGTTGGTAGACTGAATACACGGTATACCCGGGACGACGGAACCATGAGATCTTGATCGAGTTTACCTCCATTTTTCCCATAATTGAGACTAAACTATATAACCTCCATTTAAATGGCTTATGATGAGTCACTTTTATGCTAATGGAATCTATTGACCCCTAAGTTGAACTCTACTCGAGTGGTTCAAAGTCAGTATTGAGTTAAATTTTTTTAGGTTGAATTAGAAAGTGAGTCAGTGCTATATCATCAGGTATCCACCTAAGGGTAAATCCTAAAGGCGACATCTATGATAGATTATAAGGACCTAGTCACTAAGAGTCGCACAGGGAATATTGACCTCGAATAATGAGGTCAACAAGAGTAAATTTGTGCATTTAATTATATTTATTTTTTACATTCAATTATGATTAATTAATATATTTATTTTAATTATTTCTAAATTAATACATACTTTGACAATTAATAATATAATCCATTAATTAATATTCATAATATATATATATATATATATATATATATATATATATATATATATATATATATATATATATATATATATATATATATATATATATATATATATATATATATATATATATATATATATATATATATATATATATATATATATATATATATATATATATATATATATATATATATATATATATATATATATATATATATATATATATATATATATATATATATATTATAAAATTGATTTATAACTCTTCTCATATTTAATTCTTGCCCTTAAATTTATGATGAATATCGAATCCTAATTTTAAATGTATGATTATTATATAAAAATTCGAATTAAATTCTATCTTTTTAATACTCTCATTTTTAAATCTATTTTAATTAATATTATTATTTACTTATTCTACATGCTATCATTTAACTGCATAATTTATTTTAAAAAAAAATTTAACATAAATATTAAATTATTTAAAATTATTATGTTAAGTCATAAGTTATATTTGCACGGCTCACTATCAAATTTATTATAAAAATGTTAACTTACCATTCATCTCCCAAAATTAAGCTTGAACAATATATATCTATTAGTATAAATGTTACTATTATAAAATCCACTTAATTTTTTTCATAAACAAAATCCTAGCATTCCATATTAACTATTAAAATAGAATTCTAATAGTTATTTTTATTATCTTATTATGATTAATTAATTATATGAAAATAATTCATTGTAATTTTTTTTTATTTAAACAAATAAATTAAAAAATATATACTATGAATTCCCTAATATTTATGAGTCTTCATTCACATTTATTGAATACCCTTTCGTATTCTCATTTTATTATCTCATACTCTTCTTATTCTTTTTTATCATGATCTTAATTATTATTAATTAAACATCCCTTCATATTTCTCTCGTTATAACTCCTTTATATTTATTATTCATCTTCATATTTCTCTCTTTGTATTATGTATAATTTTTATTCATCTTCATTCCTCTCGTTATAACTCTTTCTATTTCTTGTCATATTATATATTATAACTCCTGTAACTCATCAAACTCTCACCCTATATGAAACTCTACACAATCCTTTATCATCTCTCCTATTCTATTGTGTTGGGAAGATGAACTGACTGCAGTGCTCCTAATAACTCCTTTGTAATAATGGTAGTATTGCAATGACGAGAAGATTATATCAACTTCTTGCAGCTCGTTTACTGCATTAGTAAGGCTTTGGTTGCCAAAGATGCTTCAATTTTTTTTGTTTAGAAAATTTTTTAATTGCAATTATATTTTTATCTATAAAAAGAAATATATTTGCATAGTTTTTTTATCATTTAATTAATTTTGTAGGAAATTTTTTGGATGTTGAAGATGTATTTGATTGTTTATGTTGAAAAATCTCTCTAATTGCAATTGTATTTTACTTCTATCATGAAATAAAATCTCTTTTCCTAGTTTTTTTTTGTTTGATTTATTGAGTTTAATTATATTCATTTAAATTTATTTATTGTTTAATTGAATTCTTAATTTCAATCACTTATATATTTTTATTTGTTTGATTTATTGAGTTTAATTATATTCAATTATATATTGTGATCATTTATTTGATTTATGGATTTTTTTTTTTAAACATATTGGTTGTACTCTCTTTGAAGAAATTAAATAGAAGAATTTTTAATATCACAATAAAACGGTGATTCTCTTAGAGTAGGAGTTGAATTCATTTCATTTGCACATTTCTTTCTTTCTATTTTTATGTCTATCTGATGTATGTTTTGTATTTCTTAAGATATTGATATATATTTTATAATCCTAAGATAATGAATTTATTTCATTATTTTTATTGCTTAAGATAATGATATATGTTTTGTTTTTATTAGTCTAAATTTTAAGACGTAAATTACGTTCTTATGAATATGTGTAGTTTAAATATTAAAGTTGAACTTGTTATATTTGATCATTTGTTTTAATTATAATTCATAAGAAATAGGTTTTATGAAGGGAATTCAGATACTATCATAAGAAGTACGTTGTAATTTTTTGTTGAAAGGATCAATCTCATCATTTGAATTGGTAATTTTTATAGTTTTAATATTTTGTCTTTTTCATTTACTAAATCAAACTTCATTCATCTGATCTATGTTATTTTTTTATATAATTATTAAATATTTATAGTTTTGTTTTTATTATGATGCATTTCTTTTAACATAAATTATAAAATATTATTAATTAAAATTTGGAACTACAATTTTATAAAAAGTTTAATAGTATTTATTTTAAAATGGATTTCTTAATAATTTATAAACATATTTAATACTGAATATAAATTTTATAAAGTTTTGCTTAATAGTTACAAGAATTTATTAAATGGATATTTGCCATATGTGCATTTAAATTTGATCTTTCATATAATAAAATAATATTTCAATTAATTCTTTTTTAAATTTTAAGTTATGAATTATGATTTACCATTAATCAAAAATAAGTTTTTAAATTTATTTACATAATTAGACTAGTAATTATATAAATTAGTATTACATAATCAAATAAAATATGTAAGTTTGTGTTATGTAATCAAATTTCCCACTTCTTAGCTTCTCCTCTTCGCATTTTCACATTCTCAAAAGTCTTAAACTATACATTTTTTTTTTCCGTAACTTTTCCTTTTGACTTTTTCTCCCCTATGTTCGTAATCTATTTGTCATTGTTTAACTATTCTGAAAACAATATCGCTTTGAATCTTTGCCACTATCGACTGTAAATTAAATACAATAACTTTTAAACAATATTTCCACATGTGATTTTGCTTATATATTTACTCTAATGGAGTGTTGGTTATTTCTAACAATGTTTTCTTTAATTTCTCTACTTGTTTTAAATTTCTATTGGTTGTTTCGATATTTTATTTTTATTGCTTCAAAAAATTAAGTAATATTTTTATGTATTATTATAAATTCTGATTGATCTCACGATTGAATTGAAGGATAATATATATATATCTATTTTAAATATAATTTTCAATAAAATTGATCTAAATTCTATAATATACTTTACAGAAATAACTCAATATCTTATTTTGTTATACATATACGGAATATTCCAAAGTAAATTCAATGAAATTTATTTGTATTTTATTTCTTCAATAAATTAATTAGTATACTTTAATGTCAATTTTTTATAGTAGATAATCAATTTTTAAGGAGCAAAATATGATTTATACGAATTAAATTTATAATTAATTTCTTATGTTTTTTTCCCTATTCTTATCATTTTCACATTAAATTTAAAATATATCTTAATATATCTAATTATGATACATGCATATAGGTATTTAGGTGTAACCACCAGAAAAAAGTTTTATGTAAAATATATTTTGCTGGTATTTGTGGCATTTAAATGACTAATTTAAAATTATTTCTTATAAAATTACTGTTATTTAAAATGTCAACTTGAAAACTTCTTAATATAACAGTCTATTTTGATAGATTCTACAAAGAATAAAATAGCATGTAACTTTATTATTGATCATAGATGTGCTAAAAAATATCAATATATGCTCTTGATCGTTTGCTAATAATTTGTTCATTAACTATATTGCACTTGCAAAGTGTCTGTTTGTGATTTTTATTGCGTCCTCCCACCTGACGTAGAAATACATCCACTCATAGCTAAAATCGCGCTAAAAAATGAGAAATACCGAGCAAATACCGAGCAATACCAAACAATAACGAGGAATATCATCATGTGAAGACCAATATCGAGTTATACCGAGCAATACCGAGCAATACAAAAAAATACCTAGTTTTTCCTAGAAAAAACTCGGTATTTTTTTGTATTGCTCGGTATTGCTAGGTATAGCTCGATATAACTCGATATTGGTCTTCACATGATGATATTCCTCGTTATTATCAAATAATACCTAGCAATATCGAGCAAAAACTGAATTTTTGGCGGTGGGAGGACGTATCTCTACGTCAGGTGGGAGGACGCAATAAAATTGTGATCACTTTTTTTTTTTCTGAAAAAATAATGCTTATTTGATGTGTTTTTTAAATTATTTAAATTATTTTTTGCAATTTAAAATAAATAAATTATTTTTAAAAATACTCAAAATAATTTTGAGATATGTTCAATGATTTTAAAAATTACTATAATAATTGAAAGTCATTGGCCCCTGTCACAACCATCATTAACTCTATTGCTTCATTTACTCACAAGTAGCCACCACTTCATCTGTAAATTCAATAGATTATGTAAATATAACATCAAATATTTAGATGGATAAAATTTTGATTTCGTTTTATTTTTCATTTCATTTATATACTGCATTTAAAAAAAACATAGCTCATAAAATTATTTAAATTTTGGTATATTTTATTAAATAATATATTTAATTTGTTTATATTATTTATTTTTAATATTTAAATTATATAATTTAATAATAATATTCATTTAAGTTCAATATTCTTTTTAAATGTTTTACTCAAACTCATGTGATGAAGAAAAATATGTCTTTAGTAAATAAAAAAACTCATAGTCTTATGCAACATCAAACATCATAAAAAATATAAATTTTTAATTTCTCTCTTTCAATATTATTTATTACAAATAATAAATTTAAATTCCACTTTCATCTAAAATTTGTTTATAGAAATATTCAAAATAATGCAATGATTAATTATTTTGATTACAAAAATAAAATATCATTCAAATAATAAAATCAAATTATTTCCCCAATAAACAAATAATAATAATATGTGATCATTATATTTATTATAAATTATAAAAGGTGAAATTCCACCAACTTATTCAAGTGGACATGCCAAAGATTATTCTCATATATTATCAGTTATCTTTAATAATAGATATTAAAAAAAAAAAAATTAGAATCAATATTTTCAGAATATTCAACGCATTGTAATGCATAATTTTTTTAAGTAAATAAAAAAGTGCAACCCGAAATGGCATTTTAAGTAAATACATCATCACCCAATACATCAAAGAAGTAATTTATATCAACATTCTTCTCTTTTCCTGACAAAATAGCTTCTAATTTACATCACCCAATACATCAAAGAAGTAATTTATATCAATCTTTTCCTTTACAGTGGCAGCCCTGTTTATCACTGAATATAATTTCTTCAATGGCATCTGAAAAATAAAAAAAAGTGTTGAGGTCATTCTATCTATAAATAAAGAGTATTTATATACAAAAAAATAAACATTAAAGCTTTATCTATAGCTTCTAAATGAGAATTACTTTGAACGTCTATGTACAAATAAATTTTATAGAATTTTTTAATGTAATGAGTTCAAACAGATTTAAGAAGAGGTAGAATTTGAGGTCGTAAAATAACATAAATTTATTATTACTATGATTATGAAGTTTCAAAAAGTGTCTAGCCAAAAGCTTCTATAAAAAATAATTTAAGAAATAAAGCTCACCCCGTCTAATGATTCAGCAGCTGCATCAATATCATCCCTTGCAAAAACATTGAGATGTTCTAACACCTGTATAGAAAAATACATCAATCAAGAACCAAAATATTTTATGAATGAAACAATTATAATCTAACTCATTTCATTTATTCATGCTCACAAATTAGGTTGTTTATTTTTTAGTTATAAATTTACATTACATAATTATTATATCATATAAATATCATTTAAATATTTTTAATATTTACTTCATCCAAGGTTCAACTCTAGTTAAATAATTGAACTTTGAATCTACCAATTCTATGTTCAATCTGATTTTCAAAACCTTGGAAATAATAGTTGCACACCGCTATCAGACAACCAACACCTATGTTTGATACTTGTGTTCAAGTGATAATTAGGAAGTATAACCATTTTGAAATTAAAGATATTACACATAATATGATCACATTCATGGGTCGCCTTTCTTTTTAAATTGTTGGTGACTAAACAGAATTATATTAGTCAAGAGATTGAGAACAAGAGGATGAAAGGGTATTCAAAGTTTAGCTGAATTGCTAGCATAATAATAAACTTACGAAAGTAAAGACAATTTAATATTGTTGCGTGCAATAAAATTTGCAACCATAAAGTAAGACTTTTGTACATTAACATGATAAAAAAAAACCTATTCATACAGATAATAGAAGCTATAAAAAATGGAGATTTCATATCAACTCGAGGAAAGGAAAACAATTAAGTGGAATTGACATGTTTTATTTAAAAAAAAATATTTATTTGACAAGTGTGTGCATGCAAGGGCACACTCTGGCATGTGTAATAAACATAGTCGCAAACAACTTGTACTTAGTTTGACATGTTGATGTGGATTTGGACTAAAATTTGAGCCTGAATATGTTTTCTACGGCATTTTTGGCTCCCTAGAACCATTTTCCAATGTTATGAATTCAATTTTAATACTTTTCAAGTCTAATAGAGCTTTTAAATTTTGGATAGTTTAGGAAAATTTGAAGTCAAATCCTTATACTATACTTGTACCTATGTGTGAATATATATATATGATGTAAAACAACATGCGGTGAATCAAGAATTGCAATTGAGAAATTAATAGAAGCAATGACTTTTAGCTTGCTACCAAAACTCTTTGTTTGCTCAAGTTGAGTTTAAGAATAAAACATTGATAGATTAAGCAATGACAATAAATAACATTTAGAGATTAGAGGAGCTTCTCAAAATAACACCAAAATTTAAGAAATGCAAATAGCTAAGAATAACAAAGCCCCAAATTTAATATCTAGATCATTCACCTTGAAGTCCTTAAACTCGTTTTGAAAGTGGTGGCTAGCGGAGGAGGATCGTAAGTTAGCGATGCCACTAGTAGACAAGTGATCCCGAGAGGACTCGTTGCCGGGGAAGAAGACGGATTTGGAGGAGCGGGTGGGCGGCCATCAATGATCCACTCGGAGTTTGGACGTTGTTTGTCGATGACGTGTATGAGGGTCGGTAGAATCCGATCCAAGTAAGTTCCAACGGTTCGTCGTCGGAATCAAATCCTGCGTCGACGAACGGCGATTGTTGGATGTCGAGGTTGCCGTGAGCGTCGAACACAAGTCCCCATTCAAACTCGGGGTCCGCCATGCATGGTGATAGCGAGTGATGAAGCTGAAGAGAAAGAGCAAATATTTCCTAATCTGAAATAATGTCAAATTAGTGAAATTAGAGGAGGGAATTGGCTGAAGCAAATCAAACCAATGGCAGAAAGAGGCTCGGGTAGGAGAGAAATGCTTCAGGAAAATTCAGAATTCTGAAACTAAAGTCCAATGGAGAGAAGTGGGGGAAATTAATTTGAGAATTCCAATTAATTTCCAAAGGAGGCGGCGGGTGAAGCTATGGGGGAAATAAACAAAAATCTGATTTAATTCAGATTCCAAGGGCTGCAGCTTTAATTTCAATTTTAGATTTGAATTTTGAAATTAGAGAAAGAGAGGGAGGGGAATTAAAGAGGCATTTAAGTAGCAATTAAGTGGGGATTGGAGAGAGAAAAGAGGGGGAGGTGGCCGGCCCCATGGAGAGTAGAGAGAGCAATCAGATTAATTGCATGGCTTCTCATGAGGAAATCATGGAATTATTAAATCTGACAATTGATTATCAGATTTACTAATACAAGAGGGTTTCCTAAATGACTTGCTGCTAATCACGCTGGAATTCTTCCGTTAACTGAAAGAAATAAAACAAGCCACATTTTCTAATAGAGGGAGATGTATAATAGGAAATAAATTAAAGCCTTGGCATGGGATTTCAAAATTTGAAAACATACGGGTGAGTTGGGGCTGCTGGGCTGGCCGGCGGGTGGTTGCAGCCAGGAGGCCGACAGATTGGGCTGCTTGGAGTAGGCGGCGACAAGAGCAAGGGGAGAGATGAATTTGAATTTTCTAGGGATTCGACAACTACGAATCTATTAACCTCAATTGTCTTCAATTTGAATTTCCACAAGATTAGCTAGTACGAAAACTAGAACTTACAAAGAGATCTAGTTTTCTCCGGCGAACTCACTAAGAAATTTTGGGGGAGTGAACTCACAAAGAGAACAAGGAGCAAATTTCATTTCATCCAAAAAACTCCCTCATTACAATACATGATGCCTCATATAAGGAGGCCCAAAAGTAATAAAACTGGAAAGACAAAAACGCCCTCTGGGCTACATAAGCGAAACAATGCCCTCAGGGGCAAACTAAAGAAAAGTACACATGACATAAGTTGTAAATAAATCAGAAATAGAGACTCTGAATCGTAGCCGTCGATCTACGCCGCCGGCGATGGTACACGTGTCGAAATCTGATGTCCCCATCAATATATATATATATATTTGTACCTGTGTATATGCATTTAGACTTTTACATACGCATCTATGTAAAATATATATCAATGCCTGCGTGTATGGTAGAAATGGAATTTCCCTAAAAAGTTTGTGAAACTTTTTTTAAAGAATTATTGCTTTTGGCTCAGATTGGGCTCAACTTGAACAGCGAGCAAGTATGCCATGCCTAACTCAAATCGAGATCACATTGAGCATGTCTATATCTAGACATGACGTCCATCAAGATTGGAGCAAATGGCTATGAATCAACCTTAAATCACAATCAAATTCACATATAGAACAATGAGTTAACAACATTACCCTTAACAAGCATTCCTAACATCATCTCAAAGAGTTGTATGGGGTTAAAGAAAAGTTAAAATAACTATTATTCTAACGAGGCACAAGTCCAAAAATTTGCCTACAATAATGCTATTTAAATAATAAAGAAACAATTATGCAGTGTTGATAAAATGCAGAATTAGCCAATCTAATTTAGCTCCAAATAACTTCGTAAGAAAAAAATACCTTTATGGCATCTGCCTTGGCCAATGCCGGGACATGATAAGTAACAAAAAAGGCACTGCACAATGCAATAGACTCAAGAAATTCCATCTTACTTGTAGTTCCAATAACAAACATATTCTTTCCCTGTAAAAAATTAAAAAAAAAATTCCCTATATCCTTAATATAAGATAGTGAAGGCATCAAAATCAATATGAAGCAATAAAATTATATATGCATGATAACTCTAGACATAAAATAATAAAAGTAAATGGTTAAGGATAGAAAAAATGGAAAAAAAAAATATCAAGGACTTAAAACAGTTAAAGTATCCTAGAAAAATATGATTTGCTCGAAGGATATAAAGTCATTGAAGTAAGAACAAAAGACAAATACAAACGATCGAACTAATGTAAAATGGTGCATATTTGTAGCTGCTGCTGAAAATAATGATATAAAAAAAAAAACAAAAGATACTTCCAGTTCATGAATGCAATTTCTCAATTCCTTTAACATAAGAAGAAATATGTATAATAACTACAAACCTTTGGAGGAGGGCTTTCTAGATAGACCAGCAATGTTTGTAAAATCAGATTTGAAAATCGAGGACCAACGACAAAATAATCCAATAGCCTAAGAAATATATTATGTCATTTAGTAACTTGAAGTAGATATAATACCATCATGTATATTGAACCTACTTTTGAAGCAACATAAGCAAGGTATACCATCATGTACATTGATTAAGGGGGAAAAACATTCCTTAATGAAAGCTATCATTAATAAATTTTAAAGCACATTGAAAATAAAATAAGTATAAACTACATAAAACAGTGAATCAAAATGGAAGGTTCAAGACCTACGCCTCAATGTCATCAAGAATAATGATGCTCAACTGAGACATATACGCATCCTCAAAAACCTACATAAGGAAAACAAAGATTCTTGAATTTAGAAAACTTGGCAAAGAACTTGAGCAGAAAAGAAATAAACGAGTGAATTTTGAATAGAATAGGTACAAAATATAGATTGATCAGAAGACCCAACAATCTAAAACTTATTACCAAACAAATAACACTAAGAACAACAATAATTCTTATCCCACTACGCGAGGTCAGCTACATGAATCTTTTTCTTCATTATATGATTTTAAGAGTCAAATTCTCATTTATATCAAATCAGAAAACGTAAATCCTAATATTTTATAAACAAGACTTATATCTACCTTTTTAATATAAGTCAAATCCAATACATATACCATAAGGCTGACGTTTTATGGACAAAACCATCTAAGGTGACTCTCTCTAATAATTCTTCCATCGAAGCTATTCCAACCTTGTGACATATATACGTGTTTCGCATTCTATTTCTACGAGTGAAGCCACTCATTCACGAAAGAAATAACACTAGGATTAGAAAATTAACAAGTTTTTTAACTGATTTCTAAATTCATAACATTGAAAGTAAACAAACCTGAACAATTTTTGCACATATACTGCTCTCGTTTAGACCTCTTATCGACTCAGGTGAGACCTGTGATAAAATTAGTTTGTTTATAATCTAGAAAACTTTTAAGGTGTTATACAACAAAATGAACTTACAATTTTGACATAAGGAAAATCACTGTCAATACCAATACTTGCTGCTATTGTTGTCTTACCACTGTCAAAGCATAAAATTTTAGGAAAAAAAATTTAACAAAGAACTACCATTACAAATTAAGATGCTAATACCTTCCCTGAGGACCCTCCAGGAGACAAGCAAATAGCTGGACACGCTTGTTCTTTTTAACTTGACTTACAAGAAACATGATTTCTTCATATACATGCTTATGTCTTTCTCCACAGTCAATCATTCCATTAAATCTGTAACATATTTTAATTCATAGATTAGGTATGATCAATAAGAAAATAAGATATATATCTTACTATAAGAGAGTTACACCTGTAACTATTGCAAATGAAAGCGCTTTCATGTGTTATACAAAAAGGATCCACTTTCAACAAAAATTATTAACAGATACAAAATAATTTTCAGAATTTTTCGAATTTCATATAAATAAAAGACTTGCACATCAAAATATCTAAAAAATGGAGATAATTAAGGCTATAGATAATATATATATATATATATATATATATATATATATATATATATATATATATATATATATATATATATATATATATGTCTATAGTATATATGAAGCATCTCATCCTCTCAAAGACCATGGATTTAAGTGCATTACATAGAATTCGAAAAAACTAATTTATGTACCTTACAAACAAGGATCTACCCTAATTTGCTAGGATTTTGTAGATGAGTGAAACCAAAGATTGGTGTATGCATGACTTCTTAATATATTGAAAGAGGTTTACTCATTCTTAGCAAGTCTTACTTTTAATGGAATTTGGTGAAACCTATGAACCATATGCACCTACATGAGGCATGCACACAAGATAGAAACCCTGCAATCCAAGGGCTGATAAGACACATACCCATAATCACTTTGTGGATTAAAAATTCAAATCAGTATTCAAGCCACTCTTTATGATGACCTTGACGTACAACTTATTCAAATGCAAATCATACTTAAAAAAGTCATTAAAATAGAGTGTTTTATCTATATGTGACTGTTTATGTTCTTCTTCATCTATTTATCCCGGTCTATTTAACAAATTATGAATATAATTTTAAAACTAAAATTTATAGATAGAATAGCATAAAAAATTTATATGAAATATTATAAATCTACCGTCTTAAATACATGAACTTGAAATTTTGTCATGCTTTTGATGTAAAAAAAATAAAATATGATGGTAAAAATAGAGTAGAAAACCTCCAATACAACTCTATAAAAAAAAATAAAAATTTATTAGCCCCACAACGCTTTAAGTGGCCACTACTAATTCATGTTCTTTTCTTTTTTTGATATCAAATTTTAGAAAGGAAGAGAAAATATATCATCCAAATATTTTAGACTTTAAATTATTGGATAAGCTATTTCTCCTTGCTTTTTGAAATTTTAAATCTAAACATAATAGAATGACAATTAAAAAAGAAACATTCTTATGGCTCATCTACTTTTAGGGTTCTCTCTCCACTTTTCTTTATTACATAATATATAAAGGATCCAGATATGAGGACAAAACATACCTTGAAAATTTAAGATGTGGTATACTTCATTGTTAAAACTCTTCTTATATAAATTTCTTATTCTCATATATAATATTAATATTCCAAATTAGCATGGGTTTCTTTTAAAATAAATAGGAGATGTTAATGCTGTTAGACTCTCCCAACCATCTGTAACTTGAGTTTGGTTTGAGTAAGACATTCTTGTTAGAATCGATTGGACTATCCCCTAACTAAAGCACGGACAAGGCTCAGAGCGAGTGGGCCAACACGGATGAGCAGACAAACATGGGATCACATGAATGAGCAAACAAATGCAAATGAAAGTATATAACGTGACTCCTTGTATGAGATATCAACTTTCGTTCTACCCAAAAGTGTTGCACAAACGAAAGGAGTTGAGAGGAGGCGGGAACCAGGAGGAAGAAAGGAAATTGGGTGCGAGATTTTTTTGTTATGGAGAAAATTTGGAAGGAGGGGAATTTTTTTATTGTTGAGATTGTCAAAAGAATAGAACTTGTTGGAAGGAAGAAATAAAGTAAATGATAGGAAACACTCGAAGACTTCAAGTAAATCCTATCAATTTCGAAAAAACAACGAGAAAACTCTTCCAAACTCCAATGAAAATAAAAAATAGTAGATTTTTTATTGCAATAACCAAACTAATGGGAGAAAATAGCAAGATACAATTGATCCTCTATTCAAGAGGATCGATCTCTCCCAAATCTTTAGACGCCGCTAGAGCCCAAAGAAAAATAAGATATCTCAAATTTCAGCCCAATTCAAGATGCCCTAACCCTAGCAAAACATACTACTTAATAAATAATATTCATTTAAAAAATAATAATAATACATAAATTCAAAAGGAAATCTCTAAACATCCACTACTTTAAAATTTCCGTCATAATTCCCTTAAAAATCCTTCATAAACTGCTCTTTCCAGTTGGGGCAATCGAATCGTGTGTGCAGGAGACGGACATATTCCATTGTTTAGCTCGTAAGTCGGTCCCGTATGAACCGGCTGGACAGGTCCAGGGGACTGATGCAAGCAAAAATTTGGGAGAGGGCCCCAAATTTTTGCTAACAAAAGATACTCTTCCTAGATAATAGAATATTACAAGATCTCACAAAAACTAAACGAATTAGACAAAAACAACTTTTTATATCATAAAGACTCTTACAAGATGCTTACAAACGACACTTAGAAAAGGACTTACAAACTTAAGAAATAAAGACTTAAACGAAACGACACCCTAAAATTTCTTTACTTAGAGACGAAAGATACATGTGGGGTGGATACATGCGGCGAGAAGAAAGAGATTAGGAGCCAAGAAGAAGAGGGAAAGAGCCCGCAGGATTTCCATAGAAGAGGAGAGGAAGAAGTGGCATAGCTCGCAAGCTATCCAAGAAAACCCTCAGGTTTTGTCTCCAAAAATCACTTACATTCTCTCTACATCTCTCTTAAAACAGCCACAAACATTTTCTATTTATAGACCAAAGAATGGAATACCAATAGCCACTAAAAGCATTAATTAAAGAAGGTCAAAAGGCTCCTAAAACTGCAGTAGAAAACTGCACAGAAAACAGTAAAAAACCTCTTGAAATTCTTCCCAAACAGCCACCAAACAGCCCCAAAAACTTTGCTAAAACAGCCAACAAAACAGCCTACAGCTTTACCAAAACAGCCCACCAAAAACAGCCAAAAGTTCCCATGTTTTCAAGAAGAAATAAAGAGCCAAGAGACATTCCCGTTGAAGTCCAAGAGGCACATTTGCTAAATCCCAAGAGCCAAAGAACAAAGCCACGGAACCAGCCAGGGACAGCCAATACCGTGGAATCAGCACAGGAAACCAGGTGGCAGCAGCCAAAACAAAGCCACGGAACCAGCACACCGTGGAATCAGCACAGGGAACCAGGCGGCTGCATAAAGTTCAGTCAACAGAGGGAATGCCAAGGCAGAAAAACAGCACCCAAAGAGCCATATCACTTCCCAAAGCAGCCAGCCGTGAGAGAGGCTTTTCCAGAGGAGAAAATAAAAGCTGCAGCAACTCAACTTCAAGGGGAATGTGAAAGAACAAAGTTCCATCCACCAAATCTTGTTTCCAACCTTAAATTTTATAGCAAGACATCAGCTCATAATGAGCTATTTCTTTACTAGAAATTAATGAGCTTGGCACAACTAAAGTTTCAACAACTAACTTAAAACCAAAATCAGCCAAGGCCCATATGAAACCATCAAGCAACAAGAAGACCAAGGGTCATAAAATTTTGAGTTTGATTTGACCCCCCCCCCCCCCCCCCCCCCCTTGCCTACATCAGGGACCGATCTAACTGTACTCTCCTCTCAAAGATCCACCTTGTATGCAAGGTGGAAAGATAACACCTTCATCCATTTCCTCGTCATCACAAACAATAAGAACCTGAAGAGTTCGGTCCTTACATCTGTGTCCTGGAGTATACTTCTGGTTGCATCTGAAACAGAGCCCCATCCGCCCCCTTCTCCTATAATTCCGTTTCTGTGAGCTTCTTAATATTGTCTCCAATTCTTACTCCTACAGTCTTCTCCTTCTTAGTTAACAACATCAACTCTTTATCCCACCATGCGGAGCGAATTACATGAATTATTTTTCTTCATTGTGTCATGTTAAGAGATATTCTCATCTAAATCTAATTAAGAAAGATCATTTATAATATTTTCTAGTCAATCTATTTAGTTCTACCTCTATCTTCCTTAACATGAGTCAAATCTAATACATCTACTCTCCTAACTCGGCTAGTGAAAGGCTGACGTTTTATGTGACCAAACCATCTAAGGCGAATCTCTAATCTTATCTGCCACTGGAGCTACTCCAGCCTTTTCACATATATGCTCATTTCGTATTCCGTCTCTAAGAGTAAAGCCACTCATCCACCCGAGCATTCTCATATCTGCAACACTCGACTTAATTTTATGCTTGTCTTTTAATGAACAACATTCTACGTCATAAAGCATTGTAGGTCTCAATCACCATCTTATAAAAATTTTCCTCAAGTTTAAGGGGTAATTTCTATCACATAACAAGCTCGATGCATTCCTACACTTCCACCATCCAACTTAAATTCTACCAATAATATCCCCATCTATTTCACCATTACTTTGAACAATAGACCTGAGATATCTAAAGTGAGTAGTATATGACTGCTCAATAGGAAGAAATCAAATTGCAGAAGTCTCAATTCAACAAGAAGAAGAAAAGTTGAAATAAAAGATATAAGTTATTTAGGTAAAATGTTCGATCATTTTAGGGAATTAGAAAATTTAATTTATTATGTAGAATGCTTGATGTTACCTTAATGATCAAATGATGTATTTTATGTCAACTTTGATAAATTTCATTCCATCTGATGTTGTCTTTGGCAACATTCAACACATTTTATATTATAATTGATGATGTTTGTAATATTAAACATTGTATTAGCGACTTTGATTTGCTAAAGGCAATTTTTATAGTAATTTAAAATTGATTACTTTTATAGTAATTTAAAATTGATAATTGCTGTAATAGGACTGGGAGAATCAAGCATTATAATTGAAGCAAAAATCTCACATACAAGTATTTTCAAAGAGAAATTTGGTAACAAATTATTTAATGAAAATTTAAATTGTATTTAATGAGTAATAAATTCCTAATCTATCTGTGAAGATAAACATGTTTGTACCCTTGATGCTTAGATTTCATTCAAGGAAGGTTACTTAAGAATTGAAGAAAATTGTATATAATTTCAGCACACGGAAAGCATTAAAATGGGTGATTACATTTGTTTTATAGCAATTTCATTTCTTTATTTTCATTGCAATTATTTAATATTATATCATGTATGCATACTTGTTAAAATTTAAGCGTTTATTATGCACCAAATTGACGAATAGCATATTTGTACTTAAGAGCTCTCTTCTTGAACTTATGCCTTCTTTCCAAGGTATTATTGTTTTATTGAATGAAAGTAAGTCATGCACGGTTGCACCTTAGCACCATCATATATGAATGTCGGGCATGCTGATACTTCAAATGATCTTGTTTTAATTAGATTTAAATGAGAATTTAACATTTTGATAGGACAATATGGAGAAGAGAAAAGTAACCAATCCCACATAATATGATAAAGGCTTGATGTTGTTGTAATTAATAAATCAGTTCATTTGCAATCAATACAATGTAAGATATTAATCTTTTGTTTAATAGTATAACCTAATGAAGTAAAATAGGTTTAAGGAAAAATTGCAAGCACCATCCTTGAAAGGATTGATTTTAATTTTGGAAACTAAAAATGATTTGGTAAAAATTAAAAAAAGAAAAAAAGAAAAAGTAATCTAAGCCATCAAATTTTATCCTGATGAATTACATATAAATATACATACATATATGTATATACACACACACACACAAATAGTAAATATATACGAAATATTCAAATAAAAAAATATCTATATTATTTTTTAAAGTTCTTAAATTTATAATCATTTGTTCATTATAATTATCTTAAAATAGATTCTGAATTTCTAAAGATTTATTTTACGTATAATTTTGATTATAATATACTAATAAACTTTTTTAGCCAATTTTTTATAAGTATGAAATTAAATAATAAGAAGAAAAAAAATCTAAAATAAATAATGTAGTCTAACTTAAAAAAATTATAATGTAAATATTATATATAATTTATAGGTGCAAGTTATATATAAATTAAATTTTAATTACATATGAATTAAAATAAAAGTTTTGACATATTTATATTTAAATTTTAAATTAGTAATTATGTATATTTAAATATATAACATAACTTAATAAATATTTATATTTCACTTTAAATTATGGAATATATTATTTATGTATGGATTTTATTTATTTTTAATCCAAAAATTAAATTATTTCATAATTATTACAAAGTTATCTTATCATTTAAATATCACTTAAATACTAATAATATTTATTACATCTGAACCTTGAACCTCTCTTGTCCGGTTCTATCTCTAGTTCAATTTTTACAACCTTGATATATATACACACACACACAACATATTAATATATATGAAATGTTATCAAATCCAAATAAGCTAACTTAAACTTGGAAAGCTCTTATATATTCCACATAAGGCAAGGCATGACTTTTCAAAAGAAAAAACTATCATGGAAAAAATAATAGTTCATTGAGCATGATATAATTTTTCATGTAAACATACAAAAATATTATAAAATGAGTGATACCTGCACCGCTGGAGATCATATGTGGAAACACCTAATGCAGGGATAATTTCTTGAAGGCTATTCAATAAGTCATTCATCGTAACTTTTATGTTTTCTTCATCCACTTCTTTGTTGAGATCATCCATGTTTATTTGTCTATTCGAGGCAAATGAAACAGCACATTTTACAACACCTTCAAGCTCAGCTCCACTATAATTTTTTGTCAGTGCAACTGTGTTTATGATTAAAAGAAAATAAAAAAGGTCAGCAAACTTTCCTTTTTTTAATAACACAATAGCCTATTTGCAAAAAAAATTGTTCCAAAATAATAATCCAGATTCATTTAATACAATGATTTTAGAAAACAAATAGAAAAAATAAATTATACAAGACATAAAAAACTTTTGGCATCCTCAATTAGACATGTTGCTCGATAGTTAACTTGGAATGCAAGGGATGAAATTTTGACATTTAATGCATCAATCATTGCCAAATTCATCTAGGAGAACTAAAATGTGATGCTAATTGAAACGAAGCTGAGGAAGAGTGACCAACAACATTCTTTTATTTGCTACAAGTTAGTTCTAAAGTTCATAATCTCTGACTCTTTCATAATCAACAATATTCTTATTAATGACTTTAATGTCTATTGAGACTTTTAAGTAAAAAAAAATTTTAAAGAACATATTAAAGCCAGCAAATTATAAATGAACATCCAAAATCAATGCCTCAAAACATTACAATAAAAAAAGTTGTGGAAAATTCATATTCCACACAATTCTCATTTGGTCATTATAAACATTAGCCTTATTCCAAATATTTCGAGTCCCCTTTATGAATCATATTCGACCTTCATTTCTATTGTGAAGACCACAAAAATTCTGTATTTAATTGATAAACATCAATATTATTACGTAATTTTTTCTGAATAAATTTGATATTTGATCAAGCCACTTAAATTGAAATAACAAAGTATTCAAAATAAATGATTTATTACAATTTATATAAAAGACAAAACTTTTAGAAGTAAATCTACTCATAAAAGATTTGTCCAAAATTTATTTTTCATGAATAAAATAAATGCATAAAATATATTGTGAAGTGTCATATAATATAAGAAATTAATACGAGAGCGCCAGCAAAGAATGAGTGGCAAAGCTAATGAGGCAAAGGCCAGGAAGCAAAAGAGATCTATCATTTGAACTCATAAGAATGCATAAAAGATTATGATGGCTTAGATTATTTTCTATTTTTATGAAAATATGAAAGCGTTTTGATAATATCATAAATATTAGTTGACAATATCATTGATGATTTATGAAATCATATATTACATTATTTTATAATTTATAACTAGACAATTATTTTTTATAATTAAACATGTAATTAATATAAATCAATTGATGCCAACTTAAATAAATTTAGAATACGCTCAAAATAGTCATCCAACTATTAATAAGCTTTCAATTTGGTTCTAAGTTTCACACTATCCCAATTTATTCCATCGATTATTGAAAATTGATCCAACTTTGATCTCTCAGTTATAAAATTTAATGAAATATTATATGAATCTCCCATCTAAGTAAAAAATTTTAATTTTTTTCTTTTCATTAGCAAATTTCTTTTGTAACAAATAATATTATTTTTGTAGCAAATATTTTGAAAATTTTTAATCAACGACAATATTTTTTTATAATAAGGATTTTGGAGTTTTGTATGATTTTTCATTTAGATTTTTCTTAAAAATAATATTTATTTTAATAATTATTAACCCTTATTATTTAGTAGGTTAAATTTTATTTTGATTTTTTATTTATTACAATTTAATAAATGAAAAAATAAAACAATATAAATGATGTAATATCATATACAATTGCACTATCTAAAATCACTCGCATTTAATTTGTGTTAAGTGAACTATTTTTGGCCCTGAAAACAAATTAGATCAATCTTTAATAGCTCAGTGACTAAATTGATGCAATAAAAGATACTAATGGATTATATGTAACTTTATTAAGTGTAAGCTAAATAAAGAGTTCAACTTAAAAATTTAAATTTTAGCCAATTTAAATAAATGCACTTATTTAAATAAATATCTAAAGATATGTGTTATTATTGTATAGCTTGTAGCCATTATATATTAGTTATAAATAAGGTTTGATGTATTATATAATATAGATATGAAAATAATCATGATAATAATATTGATGCATACATTTTATTTAGGGTAAAGATTTTAATTATAGATTGGATTGAAATTGAAGAGTTGAAGTGTGGAGCCAAGTTTAAGGAGAGCCCAACTAATTCTCGGAAGATCAAGGTCTTAGGGTTAGATCATTATCTTAGAACTCCGGATGATGTAATATGGATAATCTCATTTCTAGATAGTCATAATGTTTTCTTTCTCATAAACGCATGCATTTACTTAAGATATTTATAATTCTTACTCTTTTATAGGCAAAAAATATGTATTATTTCTATAAAATTTTATCAAAATAATTTACAATGATTTATCTCTCTTGCAAATGATCTTTTATATATATTGCAATGAATGTCGTGTGCCCAATGTTATTTCAATTATTTAAGTAAAGCATATACCATCATATGTATTGTTTCTTACAAATAGATATCATATATTTAGGAGAATGAGAAGGAAATGATAAATATAAATGCTTGCTTATGCATTTTGAAAAAGATAGAATTAGTCATCTTATAAAACTAGCTGGTGATGCTAATAGATTATTGAGTTGTTGACTTTAACTTTTCCACCATAGTAAAAAAAAAGTTATGGCATGGGGGCAGCAATGAGTTCAGCTAGTTTCCAACATAAGCAATAATAAACTTATTATCTATGCTCAGTTGTGCCAATGGGGGATGTATCAACTTGTGGCAAGTCATGCCTACATTTAAAAGGTGCTTCTAAAAAGGAATGTATTAAGAATAAGCTATGATAGGACAAGTTTCAGCTCATATTCATGTTATTAATGCTACATTGAATGACCTCTAAATAATATTTCTAATCATCATTATTATTAAAAGAGGAAAGCTAAGTTTCTTAGTAGTTAAAATGACGACTAAAATGCAAAATGATTCCTTTTCTTTTGAGCTACTATAGTTTATAGTTTATTTTGTGATATAGTCATTAGTATATAAATGTTCTTCAATAAAGTCCCTGATGGAGTAAATGAATGATATAAATGTGGGCTCCAAAAATTTGCACCCCAACATATCTAATTGGGAGAGTTTGAAAGAATGTACTAGGTCAAATTTTCATAAGACATTAGATTTCAAATAAGATACTACCAAATTATTTCGGCCTCATTTTGTGAGCTCTTTATTAAATGTTACCATCTTACAATTACAGTTGATAGTAAGGGGAATAATGACAAACTCAATTAAATTCCTTTTCCTTGAAGATTTTTTAGCCATTGGGAACATACATGCTCTAGCCATAATTATAATTCTTGTTATTTTGTGTCAAAACCTCTAGATCAAAGGTCTTTGGTCATAATCATTGATATATGATGCCATTTGACATCAAAATCATTGATATAGAATGAATGAAAAAATTTTCTACTACAAATTATAGATATTAGGCCAATGATGATAGCTATAAGAAGAGGAGAAATTATTCTAAGCGGATGCTGAATGGTGTCCGGAGCCCAATGAAAATATGACATGTCACCCAGTACTCGGTGGTACCGTGGCTCGGTACTGCTCAGTACCACTCAGTACCGGGTGACATGGCGTATTTCCATTGAGCTCTGGACGTTAGCTGTGTCCAGTATCCAACAACAACAACAACATCAAGCCTTTATCCCACTACGTGGGGTCGGCTACATGAATCCTTTTTCTCCATTGTGTCCTATTAAAAGTCAAATTATCGTTTAAATCTAATAAAGAAATGTCATTCCTAATATTTTCTTACCAAGTCTTTTTAGGTCTACCCCTACCTTTCTTAACATAAGTCAAATCTAATACCTCTACTCTCCTAGCTGGGTCATTGGAAGGCCGCCGTTTTATGTGACCAAACCATCTAAGGCGACTCTCTCTAATCTTATCTTCTACTGGAGTCTGGAGCTACTCCAACCTTTTCACGTATATGCTCATTTCGTATCCTATCTCTAAGGGTAAAGCCACTCATCCACTTGAGCATCCTCATCTCTTCCACACTTAACTTAGCATTATGCTTCTCTTTTAATGGCCAACATTCGGCACCATAAAGCATTGCAGGCCTCACTACCATCTTATAGAATTTTTCCTTAAGTTTAAGGGGTACATTTCTATCACATAACAAGCCCGATGCATTCCTCCACTTCAACCATCCAACTTGAATTCTGCTGCGGCGTGATACTGATGTTAACAAAAATATCCGCAGAGAATAATTTCTCATATAAGAGAGAACAATAAATTTAACATCAACATGGCTGACGTTCAAAAATAATAATCAACATAATGCTTATTCATAAAAGCTCAAGAGGTATTGGGAACATACATGCTCTAGCCATAATTATAATTCTTGTTATTTTGTGTCAAAACCTCTAGATCAAAGGTCTTTGGTCATAATCATTGATATATGATGCCATTTGACATCAAAATCATTGATATAGAATGAATGAAAAAATTTTCTACTACAAATTATAGATATTAGGCCAATGATGATAGCTATAAGAAGAGGAGAAATTATTCTAAGCGGATGCTGAATGGTGTCCGGAGCCCAATGAAAATATGACATGTCACCCAGTACTCGGTGGTACCGTGGCTCGGTACTGCTCAGTACCACTCAGTACCGGGTGACATGGCGTATTTCCATTGAGCTCTGGACGTTAGTTGTGTCCAGTATCCAACAACAACAACAACATCAAGCCTTTATCCCACTACGTGGGGTCGGCTACATGAATTCTTTTTCTCCATTGTGTCCTATTAAAAGTCAAATTATCGTTTAAATCTAATAAAGAAATGTCATTCCTAATATTTTCTTACCAAGTCTTTTTAGGTCTACCCCTACCTTTCTTAACATAAGTCAAATCTAATACCTCTACTCTCCTAGCCGGGTCATTGGAAGGCCGCCGTTTTATGTGACCAAACCATCTAAGGCGACTCTCTCTAATCTTATCTTCTACTGGAGTCTGGAGCTACTCCAACCTTTTCACGTATATGCTCATTTCGTATCCTATCTCTAAGGGTAAAGCCACTCATCCACTTGAGCATCCTCATCTCTTCCACACTTAACTTAGCATTATGCTTCTCTTTTAATGGCCAACATTCGGCACCATAAAGCATTGCAGGCCTCACTACCATCTTATAGAATTTTTCCTTAAGTTTAAGGGGTACATTTCTATCACATAACAAGCCCGATGCATTCCTCCACTTCAACCATCCAACTTGAATTCTGCTGCGGCGTGATACTGATGTTAACAAAAATATCCGCAGAGAATAATTTCTCATATAAGAGAGAACAATAAATTTAACATCAACATGGCTGACGTTCAAAAATAATAATCAACATAATGCTTATTCATAAAAGCTCAAGAGGTATTGGGTTAGAATCTTGCGTATGTAATGCGTGTGTGAGTTTGTTATTGGCCTAAATACCCCCAACCCCCCCACCCCACCCCCCCCCCCCCCCCCCCCGGAAAAAAAAATGTTCATCTTGATCACTAGCTATTTGACAAACAATACCAAATATAACAACACACACAATACATAAGTTTACTATTCTACTTTACGACTCAAATATAAAATCATCGATGGACATACCGAGCTCTTGAAGATTTACGTCTGCAGCTAGAAAAGAGTTTCCTTTCATTTTATTCGTGTAGATTTGTAGGATTTGGAGACGCCCATTTTCATCAGGAAGGTTGAACTCAACAAGAATCTCCAATCTCCCAGGCCTATATATTAATAAACATTAAATAACTTTCTAAAATAAAATTTAAAAGTAATTAACAAAGGATGAACGAAATAACATGTTTCCACCTGTCAAAATCTACAATTATTTCAATACAATAAATGATGAGGACATCGATCCAAAGTCCAAACATGTGCATCACCGATCGATGGCCACGATTCAGAGCTTATTTTTCTAATTGTTTATGCATTTTTATTTTTATATTTTCCTATTATACCCTTATGTTGAGTTGAGTTATGTTGGGGCCCTGAGGGCAATTTAGTCTTTATTTATTCATGTATGCTTGAGACCTATATATATGGGTCTTTCCTCTTGTAATAGCTAATGAATATTTTTGAATGAAAATTTGGCTCTTGTGTTCTCTTTGTGAGTTCCGTCTTGAAGATCTCTTAGTGAGTTCTTCTTCTCCTAGATCTCTGTGTGAGTTCTATGGAGAGCCCAAGGTGAGGGCAAAAGCAACACCCACCAGTCATTGGAAGAGTCCGTGGCTCGTGGTCTATCCCCCATACTCGATTTCCCCTCTTTCTCTCCAACCCGCCCACCTCAACTCCCCCGCTTAGCCGCCGGCCATCATACCACCAACATCCGGCCGGGAATCTTCCAACCATTGACCCAATCTCCTCTTCCATTCGAAGCTAAATTTTGAAATTCGAAATTCGAATGCCAAAATCTTTCCTATTTTAGAATTTACAAATTAGGAAAGTTTTTGAATTCGTTTTCATGACGAATTTCAATTTCAAATGGATTTTGTTTTAACCCCTTTTTTTTTAAACATCATGCATGCAATTTTGGAAGCCACCCACTTACACCCACACCAAATCCCCCTTCTAGAAGCCGCCGGCCCCATGCTTGGGTGGAACCCCATTAATGCTCCATTAAGGCATTGATTTCTCTTGAATTAGGAGTTAACTCATATTAATTTTCCCTCCTAATTCACTTAAAACTGAAATCTAATTTCAGTTTTAAATTTTCAAATCCCTCCCTCTCTCTATTGACCGCTTTCCTAATTTGGAAATCCAATTTAGGAAGGTTTTCATGAGGTGATTTAATTTCAATTTGAATTAGATTGGAGTTATGAGATCAATTGCCATGTCATCACCCAAATTTGGAAACCTCACTATTTGATTTCCCCAATTCTCCCTTGAGCATGCCGCCGGCCTAACCTAGGTGAATCCACAATTAGTGCCCCCTTTTATGTCATTGATGGCACCTAATTTGAATTCAAATCCTGAATTAATTCCCTCCAAACACCATTAATTCTGAAATTTATTTCAGATTTATTAAGGAATTAACTAGGATTGAATTTCCCAAACCCTAATCCTCTCCTCTTGGAACCCGCCGCCCCATCCTCCTCTTGGACCCGCCGCCCACCCCTCCTGAGAAATCCCGCCAGATTTGCTCCTCCCTCGCTTTCCTCCTCTTCTCAAGACAAGGAGTCTCCACTACATTCCCCTAACCCTTTTCCACTTGAAATTTCTACACGCCAACCATGCATGGCGGATCCGGAAGTTGACAGTGGATTGGTGTTCGACGACGAGGGATATATTCACCCCATCCGCTCTCCCTTCTTTGACGTCGGGTTTGGATTCGACGAAACGGTGGAGAACTACTTGAACCGCATCCTACCCACACTCATCGACATCATAGACGAGCGGTTCGAAGATTACGGGTGGACTATTGAAGGCACGCCGCCCGTGTGTCCTCCACCACCGGCAACCTCTCCGTGGCTCAATACCCTTGGCATTGCAACCTTCCTCGTGGCATCGTTTGGTGTGCTGAAAATCTTCTCCCGCTAAGCCTAGTTTAGTTGAGTGGTTAATCCCCAAGGTGAAATTCTCGTTATTAAATTACGGATTGTTGTTTAATAGCTTCAGGTGTTGCTACTATCGTTGTTTATCCATGAGTTTTGGTCAATCTACGCATACTTCTTCGCCTAAGCTAGTTAATAACACGATTTCTTTAATGATGTTCTTGTTATCTCAATAAGATATTAATTGAAATTACGTTGTCATTCACTTTTAATTTTCTTAAGAAGCTCCTTGCATGTGGTTTCACATCAATAAATCTCAAAATAAAACACAAATTATTTAAACTAATAAATTAAATAATTTATTTAGATAATAAGTTCTTCTAATTCTTAATTTACTACCTTTTAAGTGTGATTATTAATATCATATGACTCATGGTTCCATATGTAGCATATCATTAATTATATTTATGCAACACAAGCACATGCAATCAATTGTGAAGCTATGCAAATTACTAATTTTTAAGGGAAAAAAGGAAAATGTTCCTATTTCTAGATATTATATATAATGTTTAAAGAATAAGGCTTTTCAAAATTTCTATGTAACAAATGCTATTTTTTTTTAACTTCATGCATGGTAAATGTCAAGGCTAAGTTAATGTGTTAAATTTTCAAATTACAATTTTATTTAAAATAGTTTTTAAGATTTTTTTTTCCTTATTTTAGGAACGTGAATGCACTGCCTTTTGTCACAAGTGAATCCAAGCTTTAATGGAACCTTTCGGTTTAATAAGTATAATGTGCAAGAAGACAACCAACTCTATATGGTAGTTGCATACCTTAATAATGCTTCATCCAGTAAATCTCTCTTGTTGGTTATTCCAATGAGGAGGACATTGTTTAAGGCCTCAACCTCATCAATTTATAATACAGACAGTTAGCCTATAAGACAATTCAAAGAAATGATATTCTAACTATTCTTAGTAGAATGGAGCTTGAGAAATATCACCTTAGTTAGTAGCTGGTTCACAATAGCATCTTGAACATCAGTACCATCCCACGTTGACCCTCTAGTATATCAAGGAAAAAATAATAGCCTTTTTAAGAAAATGAAATTTTGAAAAGAAAGGTTGTGAGGAATACTTACAAAAAAAGGACCCAAAGTACATGTGAAATTCAAAGCAAAAAAATAAAAATAAAAATGAAGTTAAATTCATAAATTATCAACATTAGGTTTATCCCAACTTTGGGCCCATTGTTAAGAATCCTCATTGAAGCAACACAAAAAACACGATCATCATCAACAAATCCCTATATTAAGATTACAAAATCAACACCAACAATATTACAATTCTCAAGAAAATGAGCATGAGGTCCGCAGCTTCGTGAAAACATTCAAGCATGTGCCATGAGTAGGGAGGGAAAATTAATTTCATGCTCACTCTCCTTGCATAAATAGTGGTTGATCTTGGCATTCTCATCTCCTTTATTTTCTTATATTCATTGCTTATAAATAGACCCCTCATGTTCTACCTTGTGATTCATCAAGAAATAAAATAAATAGTTGCTTGTGGGCAATAAGTAAAAGCTTGGTAGTTGAACATCCTCTCTCGGAGATTGGTAAACAAGTTATCTATTGTGTGTAGTCCCTCTCTCTCTCCCTCTTTCCCTCTAGGTTCTCTCCTAAACTCAAGCAAGCCAACACCCATGACCCCTCTCAAATCCTAAGAGACGTCTCCCATAACCTCCAAAGCCCCTGACCTCACCCCTAAATGAAAACCATAGCAAAAAACCATCTCAGATTTAACCCACAAATCAAATTTTAAAATCTCATCCAAGCCATCCAACACCTCCGCAATTCCTTCCAAGGTACACATAACCCTACCACAACCTCTACACCTCTTGGATTCACTAAACCCAAGTCAAAACCGAGCCCATCTCAACCCCAAAAAACTCAGAAAACAATCCTCTACAAGAGACATATTTGCCAACCTCCAGGCCTGCAAAAAAATCAAACCATACCTACACCTCACCTCTCAAAAGCCTTTTGCATACAACCCAAAGCCATCACAAAGAATGAATATAATGCCTTCCCTTGCAGGAACCTACAAGCACCTTACATCGCTATATTTTATCTATTTACATTGAGATATTAAACCTATCTTTAGTAAATCTTTTTAAACAACATTTATCCATATAACATTAAATCTGCCTATCTTCCTATAATTATAACAGTAATTTTATCAATTTGTCTAATAGCACATTTTTTACCCTTCGTTTTACATCTACAAATCACCTAAATTTGATTTCGGCCATCTCATCTTTCAATAGATGCAACTCCAAACAATTTTCTATTATAAGGTTTTTGTAGAAATCTGCTTAACTACAACTAAATGAGAACAAAAAAAGTAAATGTCAGAAACATAAACAAAGATTGCATGGTTATGAGGCTAATAAATTGAAAAACCAATACTTTGGAAGTGAAAGTTCAAGAAAACCCGAACATAAAGGAATATTAATGGTGAATGCAATAATAAGGACAACCAATGTTAAAAACATCATCGATAGATGGAAACAAGTCCTATACATGAAATGGAATTAGAATTCATCAGTTGAGAAGAGTTTGTCTATTGGAAAACTAATAAAAAGGGATTCTAGTCATATGAATAATATTAAACAGGATAAGTTCATTTAGAATGATTATTGGAGACAATTACTAGAAATAAAAATTAGGCAACAAAAAGTTTAATTGCAGGTGCATCTATCTGAGAAAAAACCTACAGTTGTCATTATAAATTTAAACTATTACCATTGACTATTTCATAAGAATTAGTATCCTAATTTATGCTTGATCCTAGGCTAAAAACTCAAGTTGAGAATATAGAACCATAGATCAGGACAAAATTATGATGTTTATGGCCAACCTTCACAAAGAATGAGCACAAACATCATAAGATTCAAAAGCATAAAAAAAGCCATGAAAAAGTCATATTAAAATATGAATTATAGTTTAAAAGACAACCTTTAAATGGGGAAATGAGTTAATAATTTCAATCGTTTATGAAATTTTGGAACTTCAAAAAAGTGCTTTTCCATAAATTTGTCAAAAGAGGTCAAAAACATATCAAAAGGATATTTTACTTTGCTCATACCTTACAAATAACATCAATTTTATCAAATATGATGACATGTAAGTCACTTTGATCACCTGAATGCAAATCAAATGAGAAGAAACAATAATATAAAAGACAATATTATTGCCATCGAATTCATCTATAGTATTAAACTGTTGGTTTTTTACCTCGTGCCCTTTGTTCCTGTTCTGCATCGGCAAATAAATCCCTCACATTTTTCTTTGTTTCTCCAACGTCTTTGCTCATTAATTCAGGCCCATTAACAATCTAAACATTTAGAAATAGGCATGATTTATTATTAACAATATATCAACATACAAACAAAACATAACAAAAGCTTGAACTCTGGACTCCCTACAAAACTAAAGGAACAAGCAACAATAAGTGAATAGAGCATTAACGATAAGTAGAAGCTAAAAGCATTAAAGGAAAACTGGTGAAACTACTAACCATTGATAAATTTAGCTTCTTTAGTCTGCATGAACTATAAAAACAAACACTGATGAAGAAAAAACAACCCCTTAATACCAATTTGGTAATCTAACTATAACAACAAAATGGACCTTGATAAATCGGAGAACAATAGACCTTTTAAACACAAATCTTTACAACTTACATCAGCACCAACAACAATTGACATCCACCAAAAAAAATTACAAATCCAAAGCACCATTAGAAGGAGCTACAAAAAAAATCCTTTTTAGGTATCTACAAACCTAAATGTTAAGCAAACATGCAGAAAATCATGTACAAACTACAAGTTGAGAAAAGCTCCAACAAATATTTGTTAGTGAAAAATGTGAGGTAACTCCTTGCCAAATGAAGATATTACTTTATAACATGTGACGTGTATTAAGCATAAATAATCTATGTCGATAGTAATATTCCATCATCATCATTAAACGTCACCTATTTATGCACCTATTTTATAATTTACTAATGTAAATGTCAAAGGGATTAGAAAGAATTCTGATCACTTGTAGGTTGATTAAGATTATTCAACTCGGATTATTTTTCCTTGCACAATTAGGTTGATCAAATTAAGAAGAAAAAACATTGATATTGAAGGTGTAGCGACAAAACTCAATGGATAGCTTAAAGCCAGCTAATTAACATAAAGACAGACACACGAGTATAGATATGCAGCATATATATATATATATATATATATATATATATATATATATATATATATATATATATATATATATATATATATATATATATATATATATATATATATATATATATATATATATAGTTTTGTTATGCCAAAGCACTTCTTTTTTTAAGGGAAGGCATGTCTGCACAGCATTATTCAAGTTCCAAATACTATTGAGCTGTTCAATTAAGGATGCACCTTTGGTTCCCTTCCATTGAACAATTTTACGATCTGTCGAGCCATAAGTGTTTTTCCAGTGCCCGGAGGCCCATAAAGCAGCATGCCCTTCACATGCTTGATGCCCAATCTGTTATGTAGAACAATAAGAAAGAGTGATTGACATTCAAAATACACAAGAGGATACCAAGATTATTCATTAAAGTAGCTGCAATTAAGTCACATACTTATTTATAACATGGGGAGGGAAAACGCGAGAAACAAATGCTCTACGAAAGATCTGACCAAATTCTTCACCAAGTCCTCCTATTCCAAGTTTTTGGAGATCAACATTTTTCAGCCTGAAAATCTTGCTATTTGCATCTTCACGCTGATTAATAATCTGCATGAGGATCCATGGAGGAAGTCATGTTAATTAAAATTACAACGAATAGTCATTTTCTTGCAAAAAAAGTTAAAATATGCTAAGAAAAATAAAAACAAAACATTAAAAAAAAGCATAAGAAATTGCATAAGTTCAGTCAAAATGGTCCATCGACTACTTATAGTGGATTATTTTAGTCCAAGAATATGACTAAACTAGTTTTTTGACTCCCCAAATCTGATCTAAAATAAGCTAATAGATAGAGTATTCTGGATCATGTTTGAGGAATCAAGGGATTAAATTAAACACATTTATAGTTTACGACAAAGATGATCCTATACAAAGTCTATGGACCATTTTGACATTTTTCTCTAATAGTAATATGAACAAATAAGTCATGTGAAAAATACAAATATACAACCTTTATCCCTGAGCTTGAATCAGCTTCAAATACAATATAAGTGCCATTGGTAATTATCCCTCTTTCAATGTCTTTTGCTTTTTCTTCATCCTCTACCAAAGCTTGGTTAACATTAAAGATGTAATTGGTTCCTAGAAATTCAAACAATACCTTTTGTCCAGTTGTCATAACCTGCATTCCACAATTGCTTCAAATTTGTAAAGCAGTAAAAGTTTTAAAACTCATCATTATAAGAAAATCAAAAGGTAAATATAATTACATGCTTGATAATGGCATAACCCTGAAGAAAAGAAATTATTTATATGTTCTTCAATTTTACATCAACTTATACTTTTATCAATAATTTTAAAATCTTTACATCATATAACCATAAAAAACTTGTGCATGGGTTCATGAAGTTAGGTCCTACTTAATGCCAACTAATGCATCCAAGGATTAATCTTATGTATACATCACTAAGGCTAACTGTTAGCCTCCATTAAGTAAATAGAAATTAGCCAAAAAAGTGGGATCAAGAAATGGTGAGACTAGTGGAAAGCGATGTGGTGTGACATGGGGAAAACTACTAGTAAAGTTTGTGTGGGAGGGAGAGAAAGACAGGCATTTGTTAAAATTCAGCCTTGGTTAGGTGCTGCTTATGTGAGTCAAGATGAGGTCATAGGCATGCTAAGTTGTGCCTGAAAAAAGCATTGCCTAAAGGCACAAAGATTAGAGGCTAGCATTTTGCCCTGACATTTAGGTGCTAATATTTCAAATGGTGAAGCTGAGATAATTTTTTATAATAATAATTTGACATATTATGATGCAAAATGGCATTAAAAGTTGGAGAAATAAGGGAGTGATAATAGAAACAAGTTATAACAATTGAAGTCATAAGAGCTTGATATTCCAGAATATTAAATCTTGAAAATGAAAATAATAAGTTCAATGTGGCAAACGAAGAGGCAAAGTGCTACAAAATCAGTGGAAAACAGGGAGCATAGATGGACGAAGTTGAAAATAAATAGTAGCAAAGAACAGTCTTTTTAAAAGCATTAAGTTCTCCCAAGCAGTACAAGTGTTCATTCCAAAAGTGTTCTGTGCCATCTTAGGTGATTGCCCAAGAAAAATGTGTCAAAGAATAAAGAGTTATGTCTCTACTGATTTTTAATATGATGATTATTTTTTAAGAGTATGATGAGTTAATCATAACATTCATAGGAAAAATTTATGAATCTCAAAATTTCTGTATTCTAAGTTCAAAAATTTTTGTAGATAGATTATCTCAAAAAATAAAAACAAACTACTTTAGTTTATTTCATGCATAGTCTAGGATGAACCAATCTCTCGACTTATCTAGTCAATCTCCTTATAATTTGCACTCTTTTTTGTAATTGACACAATCTCTTAGTGTATATCCTCACACTCATCTTAATCCTAAAGTTTTACCACTGCGTAACTTAAATTCTACAATTTCCCTTGGGATTAACTTGTTTGCTAGTGCGTGTCATTATTTCTCCAATAGTTAAAGCTCTTTTATACATCGACTCATATCAAATTCTCATAGTGAAAAGAAAACCCATCTTATGAGAGTGAAATATTAGCAGTGTCTATTCCATCAAGGCCGCTCAATTTATTACCCAATGCTCTTAGTGTATATCCTCACACTCATCTTAATCCTAAAGATTTACCACTACGTAACTTAAATTATGCAATTTCCCTTGGAATTAACTTGTTTTCTAGTACGTGTCATTATTTCTCCAATAGTTGAAGCTCTTTTTTACATCGACTCATATCAAATTCTCATAATGAAAAGAAAACTCATCCTATGAGAGAGAAATATTAGCAGTGTCTATTCCATCAAGACTGCTCAATTTATTACCCAATGTTATGAGAAATGACACAACCATCCAATTACAACAACATCAAGCCTTTATCCCACTCCGTAGGGTCGGCTACATGAATTCTTTTTCTCCATTGTGTCCGGTTAAAAGTCAAAATCTCATTTAGATCTAATAAAAAAAATCATTTCTAATATTTTCTAACCAAGTCTTTTTAGGTGATTAGGTCTACCTCTACCTTTCTTATTATAGGTTAAATCTAATACATCTACTCTCCTAACCGGATCATCGGAAGGCCGCCGTTTTATGTGACCAAACCATCTAAGGCGACTCTCTCTAATCTTATCTGCCACTGGAGCTACTAGAATCTTTTCACATATATGCTCATTTCATATCCTGTCTCTAGGAGTAAAGTCGCTCATCCACCTGAGCATCCTCATCTCTACAAAACTTATCTTTATATTATGCTTCTCTTTTAATGGCCAACATTATGCGTCATAAAGCATTGCAGGTTTAACCACCATTTTATAGAATTTTCCCTTAAGTTTGAGTGGTATTTTTCTATCAAACAACAAGCCTGATGCATTCCTCCACTTCATCCATCTAACTTGAATTCTACTAATAATATCCTCATCTATTTCACCATCACTCTAAACAATAGACCCAAGATATCTAAAACGTATACTCTTATTAATGATTTGATTGCTCAAACTAACAAACCACCCACTAAATCTATTACTACTAAAATTACACTCCATGTATTCAATTTTAGATCTACTCATATAGTCATATGATAACCTTTAGACTCTAAGGGTGACCTCTATAATTCAAATTTACCTTCAACTCCCTCTTTAGGTCTTATCAACAAGAATAATGTTGTCAGCAAAAAACATATACCAGGGAATATCCTCTTGCAAGTAAGAACATTCATTACTAAAGCAAAAAGATATGAGTCTATTGTTTTAAAGTATGACACATCAACTTAATTCCTCTATAATTTGCACAATCATGTGCATCACCTTTATTCTTAAATATAGGAATCAACACATTCATTCTCCACATTTGGCATCTTTTTAATCTTCAAAATAATATTAAAAAGTTTAGTAAGCCAAGAAATTCATTCATCTCCTAAGCATTTCCACTCCTCTATTGGAATATCATCAGGTCCAACAATTTTCCCACACTTTATTTTTTTTAAAGCCTATATCTTTGTTTGGTTAGTTTATACATATATCTTTTGCCCTCTTTAGTATCTAATCTATAATATAAATCATTAAAAGCTAAAGTCTTTGCATCGCAGAATGCTTTCTTAGACTGATTACGAACAATTTTATATATTTACCAACTTTTATAACAGAGCTTCTTATTTTTTATCTTATCTTGCACATTTTGATTCCAACATCAATTATTTTTAACATTAGAAGCACTTCCTTTTGATGTTCCAAGTAAATCCTTTGCATGTTTCTTAATATTACAAGCTACTATTTCCCACATAACATTAGCTTCCTCATGTACCGAAAAAATCTTAAGATGATAAATATTGCTCTCAAAGATAATTTTTGTTTGAGTTCTTTAAATGACACAAACTAATCTTAGAACAACGATATACTATATTTTTAATGCTCTACCTCTTTATTTTTAAGTTCAAAACTAATAAGCGGTGTTGGATACATAAACTTTCATTTGAAATAACTTTAACATCTTTACAATCTAAACAATCTATTTTTCTTACAAGAAAATAATCAACAAGAGTTTTACTATATCCATTCTTATAAGTGATGACATACTCATCTCTTTTCTTAAATAAAGTATTAGAAATAACAAAATCATAAGCTAGAGCAAAATCAAATATAGTCTTATCACCTTCATTAGTCGCTACAAATCCAAAGTCACCATAAATACTACCAACCTATGATGCACCGACACTCCGTTTTAAGAGGCAGTGCAGTGTCGGACACGTGTCGAACACGGACACACGCCCGACACGGCGGGGACATGTGTCCAACACTGTCTGAGCGTGTCCAGGTTTCTTTTAAAAAAACTTAAGTCAGACACGCGTGTCTGGCTATTTCATATTTTAAATTAAAAAAAAAAAAAAACTTAAGCACCGGTTCACTCCCTATTCTGCCCTAATCCTGCATTTCCGCTGTTTGCTTCCATTCGAGCGAAGGAGCAGAGTCTTCACGTGACTCGCGAGCACTCGCACCGCACCCGCGCACTCGCACCGCACTCGCACCGCACCGCACCGCACCCGCATACGATAGTCAATCGATTGTAGGTTTTTTTTTTTTTTTGCTTTTGGTTTTGGTTGACAAGAACAAAAGAATGGCGATGTAGTAATTAGTCTACGCATGAGGGTATTAACATGAATGTTATGCGTATTAATGCTAATATATAATAAAAAATCCTATAATTCTATACAGCTAATTAAATGAATGTTGGTTATTTTATATGTTATAGTTATGTGGTTGCTGACTTTGGTATCCTTGATTAGCCTTCCTCTAAATATAATAAGGAAAGGATTGCTAGTTAGAGGAAACATAATCAGGGTTGATTTAAATTAAAAACTAATGGGTCTTTTGATGGGTCAGTTGCTACTTGCTAGTGTTGGTGGGTTGACTAAGGATTATAAGGATAAAGTGGTTTGTCTTTTTACTAGCCTCTTTTCAGCTACCTAAGCTATTTTAGCTAAGCTTCATTGTCTTAATTATGTTATCAATCTTTGTTATACTTTAGGCATTATTAATTATTGGGTTAATCTTGATGTTATGCTCCTTATTCATTATGTTGAAATTGGAATGATTCACAAGGCTGAGAATTTTTATTTGATTAGGGAATATAAAAAGTGTTATCCTGCATTAATTTTTCAATTACCCATACCATGTGAGAAGCTAGCATTTTTGCTGATTGCAAGCTACATTGCATGGTTGATTTTACTTGGCATACCCTGCCCCGTATATTGAATGGGTTAACTAATATTAACCATTTGGTTTGCCTAATTTAAAGTCAACCAAATGTTATCAAATTTCTTTATATTGGGGTCTCTATCTTGCCTAATTTAAAGTCAACCAAATGTTATCAAATTTCTTTATATTGGGGTCTCTATTTTCTAACCATCTTATAACAAAATAGATATAATTGGAGAAGAAGATTCCCTTGAAGATCCATTGATGAGATATGATTGCATTTTATGTGTTCTTTATACTTTCGGAGTTTTGTTGAACTAATATTTTGTGATTTTATACTTTGGGACATGATTTTATTACATCTATTTTGTTATAAGATGGTAGTGAGGCCTGCAATGCTTTATGGTGCCGAATGTTGGCCATTAAAAGAGAAGCATAATACTAAGTTAAGTGTGGCAGAGATGAGGATGCTCAGGTGGATGAGTGGCTTTACCCTTAGAGATAGGATACGAAATGAGCATATACGTGGAAAGGTTGGAGTAGCTCCAGTAGAAGATAAGATTAGAGAGAGTCGCCTTAGATGGTTTGGTCACATAAAACGGCGGCCTTCCGATGACCCGGTTAGGAGAGTAGAGGTATTAGATTTGACTTATGTTAAGAAAGGTAGGGGTAGACCTAAAAAGACATGGTTAGAAAATATTAGGAATGACCTTTCTTTATTAGATCTAAACGAGAATTTGACTTTTAATAGGACACAATGGAGAAAAAGGATTCATGTAGCCGACCCCACGTAGTGGGATAAAGGCTTGATGTTGTTGTTGTTGTTATTGTTGTTGTATTTTGTTACTTTCCACTATTTTCATATATTATTTAGATGTTTTTATTGTAAGATAAAATATTGCTATTATTATCCTGCTAAAACCCTTAATTTCTCATTTACGCTATTCTGTGTCCGTGAGGCTTACGCCTCAGATCGCTTAGAGGCTTACGCCTCGCCTTACGGACGAAAACCGCCTCGAGGCTTAATTACGCAATTTTAAACCTTGGGTGAATGTCATTGGATAACAATGGTTGCAGATAATGCTATTCTGATAAAAAATTTTATTATGAATCATTTGATGAGACTTTCAATGTTTAATGACTTCTCCCACTTGAGAATGTTAGTTGTTGCTGAAACTTGTTTTGCCTCTGTAATAATCATGTTGAGAATATTCAAGCAAATTAAAAATGCTCTTCAATCTATGATGATTAGTAAGAAGTGGTCTTGCTATCGAGAAGATGATGTTGGGAAGGCAAGGTATGTTAAAGAAAAGATCTTAGATGATTTGTGGTGGGATAATGTATACTACATTTTGGCTTTCACTAATCCAATCTATGATATGTTGAGAGAGGCTGACACAGATAAATCATGCCTACAATTGATTTATGAGATGTGAGATTCTATGTTAGCAAAAGTGAAAGAAATTATATACAAATATGAAAGAAAGTCACATGAAGAAGACTCAAGTTTTTGGAGTATTGTTTATATCATTCTAGAGGATAGGAGGAGCAAAAGCAATACACAACTGCATTGTTTAGCTCATTTATTAAATTCAAGGTACATTCATATTCATATTTTAAATTAATTTAAATTTTTTGGTTAATGAACATATAATTTTATATGTTTTGTATTATTTGAAGGTATTCAAATAAAGAATGACTTCTAGAAGCTCCTCAACGTGTCTCACCACAAAAAGACCTAGAAGTTTCAAATATGAGAAAGATATGCTTGAAACGATATTTTTCCCAAATAAGGATGAGAGAAAAAAAAAATTAATATAGAACTTGCAAAGTTCTTTGGATATTTAGAGGATTTTTGTGATCAATAATCTTTGGTTGATAGATGGAGGATGGATCCAAAAATGTGGTGGTTAATTCATGGAGTGTCAGCACTCTTCTTCAAACAATAGCAATAAAACTTCTTGGTCAAGTATCATCCTCTTCCTGTTGTGAGAGAAATTGTAGCACATACTCATTTATTCAATCAATAAAAAGGAATAAAATAACTCCACAATGAGCTGAAGATTTAGTTTATGTGCATACAAATCTTCGTGTTCTATCAAGAAAAACCCCACTTTATATGACAGGTGATAACAAGATGTGGGATGTTGCTAGAGATGGGTTCGAGTGCCTTGATGATATGGGATTATTGGAGGTTGCAAATCTTTCTTTAGATGAACCAGAGTTGGAAGCAATGATATTCAATAATGATGATATTGAAGGTCAAAGACCACCCTCTGAATCTAATTCTATCATTCCCTCTATTGAGTAGTTGAACTTTCATGTTATACAAAATGATTTTTTGGTTATATTTTTGTGGTTGTACTAGACATTTTGTATTAAACATCTTTATGTTATAAGCTAAACAAGTTATCATGACAAATTTATTATTGTTTGTCATTTTTAATATAATGTCACATTAATTTAAGCATATTATTTTAAAAATTTATTATGACGTGTCCACGCCGCACCCGTGTCCTATATTTTTTAAAAAATGTCATGTCCCGTGTCTGTGTCGTGTCCGTGTTGCCGTGTCGGTGCGTCCTAGCTACCAACATGTCCATTTAAATTTCCCCCAATAAAAATTCTTTCTTCATGAGGTATCTTTTATATTAATAATATTCTAAATCATTCCAAAGTTTTAATTTTAAGCATATATCCAAACTTATTTGAGGAATATAAGCATTTATAATATTAATAATCTTATCATCAACATTAATTTTTAAAAATATAATTCTATATATAATTCTATCATTTTTTATAATATTATATTTCAAACTCTTATTTATAATCACACATATATCATTTATAGTATGACTCATACCATAATACCAAAGTTTAAACCCTAAACCAGTGGCGGAGCCAGAAAATATATTTAAGGGGGGCCTAAATTTTTTTTTTTTAATTTTCCTTCAAATTTTTATATTCTGACTTGGGATCAAAATAGTCAGTTTTAAAAATGATAAAACTTTGATAGTGAATTCGTTTATTTTTTTTCTTCACAAAATGATTTCCAATCATCAAATCACTTGATTACTGCTAGAACGAATTCAATATATTAACTAAATATGTGACATTAAAAATCTCATTGCACAAAAACAAATCATAAAATCTCTTTAAGATCGAATTAATACATGATTAAGCTAATATCAACCTAGAAAAAAATGTAAATGAATAGGAAATTAAATAGTGAGTGATTTGAATGGACAACCAATCTTAAATCTCTTGATCGTGGACCGTCTATTGGACATTTAAATGTCATAGTGATATCAGAATTCAGCGATCTTGGGCTCGTTGGATTCGTCTCGTCTAGCCACTGAATTCAACTATAAGCATGTCATGTTTGAAAACCTTTTGATAATCCAAATTATGGTTTAAACCTTCTAAATATGCTTTGAGTCTTTGATTTGGAGTCATTTGGGTTCGGATTGAGTCGAATTTGGTGCCGTTGTGTTCGCATTTTCGAGATGTTCAATTCGATTGTAAGCTTGCTGAAATCGGAGTTCATATGGTCTCCGATTTAATTTTTGAAGTTTCCAACTTGATTTTATCTCTATATACCCTATATATATATATATATATATATATATATATATATATATATATATATATATATATATATATATATATATATATATATATATATATATATATATATATATATTTCTTCTTTTTTTTCATTTTTTTAAAGGGGGCACGTGCCCCCCCTTGGCTCCGCCAATGCCCTAAACTATCAATTTTCTTAGTCTTCTCTCCCACTTATTTAATTTTCTGAATGCATAGAATGTATCTTCCTATGAATCATAATATCAATTAATTTTATTAATTAATTTGTCTATAAGGGAATCTACATTCTACGATCCTAACCTAATTTTAGTTTCATGTACTAGCTTCTTTGCTCACATTCGTCCATAATGTAGAAACCCTTTGCCTATTTAAAATTACATCTGGGCGCTCGTTGTATTCAGGCCATACAACGCATCACTTCAGGGGAACGTCCTAACATTAACACATTATATTAAAAGATTCATGTCATAATTATTCAACAAGTTTTATGTTGGTTTTCGACTACCTAATGCAACCCTCCAATTATCTCATCTAGGACTTGGGACTTCGCAATTGTAGTGTTGCATGGCACGCCCATAAACACATTTTTATTATGGCACATGCATAAGAGATGTGAGAAGCGTTGTGGCCTTACCTTATCTCAATTAAAAAAACCTAAGCAAACACTTAAATCAACTTTAACAACACTTGTTAAATGTAGATTATTGCAAGGCTACATATGTTACAAAATAAATTGGTTTAATTAAATTTATTTAAGATAGTTTACTTAGCAAAATTTAAAGCTTGCATGCGATGGAATTTTAAGTTAATCATTTAGCCAAAAATATTTAATGGAAATATTATCATTTTATGCACTTCAACTATATTCCTTAGTTAAATGTATCTAGGAAATCCACTATATTGACTTCATTATATAATAGCTATTATTTTCAACATGTTGCCTTCAAATTCCTGGAGCTACAAAACAATTTGAAAAAATTGAACGGAGAAATGCATTTTTGGTTACATCAGGGTTTGGGAACCTATATAACCTCATAGTGGCACGATGTCTTGCTAGTAGAGAAAGAAAGAGCAATGCAATCATATCTTCCTTTTCCAACCTTGGGTTTAAGTTGAGATAGGAGGTTCAAAAAGAGAGATACATGTCTAATGCCTAATGAACTATAATAATTGTTTTTGACATAGATAACCAATAATTAAATTTAGTAGGATTTACATGCATACCACATAACTCTTATGCATTTATATATCTAATGCCTAAGCTTATATATTTACTTGTACAATACTCTAGTGTCTCCATCATATCAAAATATTTGCCTAAAAATATGTATTCACTTTGGAAAAATCCCCTTTTAATTTTTAAAAAATCCAAACCAAATTGTAAGCTAACATAAATGGTAAAAATATAAATAATCTTCCCTTATGTTATATTTTTATCATGGGATGGATTCATAAAGGCAGCAAACCAAATAACACCAGAGCTTCGTACACATCTCTATGCGTGCACAAAATTAGAAAATTGCATGCGTGCACATGTGAGAGAGAGAGAGTTTATCAAACTTAGAAAAAATAATTTTGATGTGGTAAAAAAACTGGCAAGGTTAAAAGATGGAAAAAAAAAACTATGATTACACTCCTCCAATATAACTTCAATGTAATATTTACTTTTTTGTCAAAATCTATATCTTAAAGTTCACAGCCCATGATCATCAATACAGGAATTTAGAAAAGGAAAATATGAACACAATAGAAAGGAATATGATTGTTTAACCTGATTATTATACTTCTTATGAAGATGTTGTGCAAGAACAACAGCATCTAACTGCAATAGAAACATCATAGCCAGCATCAAAGAATGAAATTCATTCATTTAGCATTGGCAATACAAAAAAAAAAAAATCATAAGATATTCTTTGGCATTTATGTTGTTTATATGCACACACCTCTTCATTTCTATTGTCTTTTGCTTTAACATAATCCAGCTCAAGATTAAGCAATGCCAGAAAAAAACTAGCTGGTGGAAAAAATCTGTACCATATCTCACAATGTTAAAAAAGAACACAAAGGTACACGCAATGCTAAGAAAAAACAGCCAAATGAAAACAAGATGTAGAGAAAAAAAAAAGCCTCACGTGATAACAGATATTTGATCCCCAACAGAGACTTTTGTGTTCCGACGCTGAACAGCATTCAGAGCAATTTGACCATCCATAATGTTACCATGGCTAGTATGAATTTATTAAGGATTAACACAAAAAAACATAATGAATCGTAAACAGATTAAACCAGCAATCGAATACATTTAAGGAAAAATTAAGGAAACCAACCAAAAAAATGAAGGATCTGAATGTATAAAAGGTCAGATGAAGGATATACAAGGGTAAGAACGACAGAATCTCCAATGATAACCTGAGCAAGCCTGGATCCAGGGATTGCAAACTTCCGTAAATCTCCGGTGGAGCAGTAGGCGTAGTTGGTGAAGGCAAGCTCCTGGCTCGGCCTCGGCGTGTTCACAACGATCATTGTAGACGAATTGTGCCCAAATCCTTGCTCCCGATTCCTTCTTATATGTGAAAGACAGGAAAGAGGAACTGGACGATTTACTCTTCTAGGCTGTCTGGTATCGGATTTACAGCGGGATTTAAGTCGGATTTACGCTAAATCCAGCCAAGCGGTTTCAGTGCGAGCTTTAAATCCAGGCATGGGTAAATCCCGGATTTACAAAATCCCTCGGTTCGGCCCATTTCTTAAAAGATATCATACTTTCAAATAATTTCACTTAGAGATAATAATTAGTTTAAAGCTCATTTCATTGCTTGTTTATAGAAAAAGTATAATTATTTTTTTAGTTTTATTTTTTGTGAGAGAATATATAAATATCATATTCAAGATAATTTTATGTCATAATTTTAATAAGATAAATAAATTAAGAAATTTGATTATTTATGTTTCTTATTCAAATAAATATTTATGTTTGGTTTAAATCTTTTTGATTTTTTTCAAACTAATTAAACACAATCCCTTCTCACTTTTCAATTTGAATGAAAAAGTTTATTGATATTTATTTATGTTATATAATTGCAAAAAAGCTTCTATGTAACTATTTTATTATCTTTTTTAATTAATTTTTATTTAATTAGTATAAAGTAGTTACATACTAAACCAATATTTTTTTGGATTGTAAATAAATTATAAGCAAAAAAGAATAATGGCAAATAAATTATAATAATATATTTAAAATATTATCCATTAAGTTTTGAATTTTTAATTGAAATTCGTAGTAAATTTAGAAAGAGAAAAAGAGAACATATAACTTAAAAATATATGAGAATTTTAAATAAGTAATAAACTAATTTAAAATATGACAAATTAAATCAAGAGCAATTTATAATTTATATGTTGCCTCTCATGATGATTTTATTATTTATAGAAAGGATAAATATTTGATATATGCTTAATATTGATAATCATGTTCAAAATGAATTTTTTTTAATAGAAATATTTTATATTTAAAATGAGCATGCATATCATTAGTGGTTGGAGGGGTAGTTATTGCGGGCGACTAAAGTCAGAGGGACCGTAGTTGACCAGTGACAGAGGTCGGAGGGATCGCAGTTGGCGGGTGATGGAGGTCGGAGGGACCATAGTCGTTAGACGACGTGGTCGAAGGGGGCGTGGTCGGCAAGCGACACGGTTTGAAGGGACCGTAGTTGATGACAACGAACGTTGGAAGGATCGTAATCGGCGCGCGGGCGACGGTAGTCAAAAGAACCATAGTTTGTGAGCAACGATGGTTAGATGTGTAATGCCTAAAGATCAAAATTTTGAAGAATTATTCTTTTTGTTTTTTAAAATTAATATCAGAGTTATTTATTTCTCTTTTATTAATATACTAAAACAAAATTAGTAATCAAAACATTAAAATACATATGTATTCTTATTCTAAATTCAAATACAATAAATATGATATATCATAATCAGTCTTGAGTATAAAAGAATAGCTAAAAGATTAAAAAAAAAAAAACAGTAAACCTAAAGAATCATGATATGATCATTCTCATACACCTGCTATCATCTTCCATGACCTAAAATCATTTAACCATGTATAATGAGCAAAAAAAGTCTATCAAATTCATATGATCCTACAACTGACAAGAAGCACAATAAAGAAGTAATATGCAGGTTCAAAATACAAGTAGTTATATGATCATGAAGCGATGTAAAAATAGTAAAATGTACATGCATAAACATTAAAGTCTATAGAAAAAGTATAATTATTTTTTTAGTTTTATTTTTTGTGAGAGAATATATAAATATCATATTCAAGATAATTTTATGTCATAATTTTAATAAGATAAATAAATTAAGAAATTTGATTATTTATGTTTCTTATTCAAATAAATATTTATGTTTGGTTTAAATCTTTTTGATTTTTTTCAAACTAATTAAACACAATCCCTTCTCACTTTTCAATTTGAATGAAAAAGTTTATTGATATTTATTTATGTTATATAATTGCAAAAAAGCTTCTATGTAACTATTTTATTATCTTTTTTAATTAATTTTTATTTAATTAGTATAAAGTAGTTACATACTAAACCAATATTTTTTTGGATTGTAAATAAATTATAAGCAAAAAAGAATAATGGCAAATAAATTATAATAATATATTTAAAATATTATCCATTAAGTTTTGAATTTTTAATTGAAATTCGTAGTAAATTTAGAAAGAGAAAAAGAGAACATATAACTTAAAAATATATGAGAATTTTAAATAAGTAATAAACTAATTTAAAATATGACAAATTAAATCAAGAGCAATTTATAATTTATATGTTGCCTCTCATGATGATTTTATTATTTATAGAAAGGATAAAGATTTGATATATGCTTAATATTGATAATCATGTTCAAAATGAATTTTTTTTAATAGAAATATTTTATATTTAAAATGAGCATGCATATCATTAGTGGTTGGAGGGGTAGTTATTGCGGGCGACTAAAGTCAGAGGGACCGTAGTTGACCAGTGACAGAGGTCGGAGGGATCGCAGTTGGCGGGTGATGGAGGTCGGAGGGACCATAGTCGTTAGACGACGTGGTCGAAGGGGGCGTGGTCGGCAAGCGACACGGTTTGAAGGGACCGTAGTTGATGACAACGAACGTTGGAAGGATCGTAATCGGCGGGCGACGGTAGTCAAAAGAACCATAGTTTGTGAGCAACGATGGTTAGATGTGTAATGCCTAAAGATCAAAATTTTGAAGAATTATTCTTTTTGTTTTTTAAAATTAATATCAGAGTTATTTATTTCTCTTTTATTAATATACTAAAACAAAATTAGTAATCAAAACATTAAAATACATATGTATTCTTATTCTAAATTCAAATACAATAAATATGATATATCATAATCAGTCTTGAGTATAAAAGAATAGCTAAAAGATTAAAAAAAAAAAACAGTAAACCTAAAGAATCATGATATGATCATTCTCATACACCTGCTATCATCTTCCATGACCTAAAATCATTTAACCATGTATAATGAGCAAAAAAAGTCTATCAAATTCATATGATCCTACAACTGACAAGAAGCACAATAAAGAAGTAATATGCAGGTTCAAAATACAAGTAGTTATATGATCATGAAGCGATGTAAAAATAGTAAAATGTACATGCATAAACATTAAAGTCTATAGAAAAAGTATAATTATTTTTTTAGTTTTATTTTTTGTGAGAGAATATATAAATATCATATTCAAGATAATTTTATGTCATAATTTTAATAAGATAAATAAATTATGAAATTTGATTATTTATGTTTCTTATTCAAATAAATATTTATGTTTGGTTTAAATCTTTTTGATTTTTTTCAAACTAATTAAACACAATCCCTTCTCACTTTTCAATTTGAATGAAAAAGTTTATTGATATTTATTTATGTTATATAATTGCAAAAAAGCTTCTATGTAACTATTTTATTATCTTTTTTAATTAATTTTTATTTAATTAGTATAAAGTAGTTACATACTAAACCAATATTTTTTTGGATTGTAAATAAATTATAAGCAAAAAAGAATAATGGCAAATAAATTATAATAATATATTTAAAATATTATCCATTAAGTTTTGAATTTTTAATTGAAATTCGTAGTAAATTTAGAAAGAGAAAAAGAGAACATATAACTTAAAAATATATGAGAATTTTAAATAAGTAATAAACTAATTTAAAATATGACAAATTAAATCAAGAGCAATTTATAATTTATATGTTGCCTCTCATGATGATTTTATTATTTATAGAAAGGATAAATATTTGATATATGCTTAATATTGATAATCATGTTCAAAATGAATTTTTTTTAATAGAAATATTTTATATTTAAAATGAGCATGCATATCATTAGTGGTTGGAGGGGTAGTTATTGCGGGCGACTAAAGTCAGAGGGACCGTAGTTGACCAGTGACAGAGGTCGGAGGGATCGCAGTTGGCGGGTGATGGAGGTCGGAGGGACCATAGTCGTTAGACGACGTGGTCGAAGGGGGCGTGGTCGGCAAGCGACACGGTTTGAAGGGACCGTAGTTGATGACAACGAACGTTGGAAGGATCGTAATCGGCGGGCGACGGTAGTCAAAAGAACCATAGTTTGTGAGCAACGATGGTTAGATGTGTAATGCCTAAAGATCAAAATTTTGAAGAATTATTCTTTTTGTTTTTTAAAATTAATATCAGAGTTATTTATTTCTCTTTTATTAATATACTAAAACAAAATTAGTAATCAAAACATTAAAATACATATGTATTCTTATTCTAAATTCAAATACAATAAATATGATATATCATAATCAGTCTTGAGTATAAAAGAATAGCTAAAAGATTAAAAAAAAAAAACAGTAAACCTAAAGAATCATGATATGATCATTCTCATACACCTGCTATCATCTTCCATGACCTAAAATCATTTAACCATGTATAATGAGCAAAAAAAGTCTATCAAATTCATATGATCCTACAACTGACAAGAAGCACAATAAAGAAGTAATATGCAGGTTCAAAATACAAGTAGTTATATGATCATGAAGCGATGTAAAAATAGTAAAATGTACATGCATAAACATTAAAGTCTATAGCCAATAAAATAATACAGTATAAAAGCCAGTAAAGTAATATGATGCATAAACCAGTAAATCAGTACATATGTCGAATTGATAAAGTAGTTATTGTATCAATACTATGAATCGTAAATAAGTCATATAAAGCGATAAAATCAAAGCATCAGTAAAGACTGTCGGAATCATATTAATTTAGTAAAATCCTATAATGATGTATAAATGCTATCCAATTATTTGATATCAATTTCAAATTAATATCTTAATCACATGCTCACCATATCATGTGCTTAGTATGTCACATGCTCAATATTAATATAATGTTGTCAATAAAACCATTGGAAATAACAATAAACAAATATAATAATAATAAATCCGGATAGTGACAATAAACTAGTAAATAATAACAGAAAGTAATTACTCAACCACATACTTATATTCATTTCTAATACATTATAATAAATAGAGCATAATTAGACTTAATTCAGAAAGTGTTAAAATGTCATTTTTGTAAGTAACAGAAAAATATACTAAGAAGATATATATTTTTCAAAAATTAACCAAATTATCAGAGATCACGCATGACAATAATATAAAGCTTTAGTTGAACTAAAGCACTATTTTTAGATATCAAAATAAATTTATGAACCGGTAAAAATCATTGCTAAAATCACTCGGTGAAAATTTTCAAAGAAATGCCGTATTGATAACATATCAAAAATTATGCGATAATATTTTGCTAAAAATCAAGGCATCAAAACTTTTACAAGTTTTGACTAAATTAAAATCCATAAAACACAAAATATATAAAAAACATTAAAATCAGAAATCATAAATAGAGAAATGATTCCTTACAACGAGACAAACAAATCTCCCAACAAAATCGACAGAAAAAAATCGTTCTACAGCCTTCAAATCTTAACTTCTATTTTCAATCTGCTCACTTTTCTCTCTAATTTCTCCTTACTTTGTTAACCAAGGGAATATGTAGTTTTTGACAGTGACTTAAGATATTTATAATAAAATAATAAAATTATATAAATATAATTATTTAGTTTTATTTCTAAAAATTAAAAAAACTCTTTTATGTTTTAAATTTTAAACTCTTAAATTTATAGAAAAATATCCCTAAAATATTCTATCAAAAAATGCATAATTTATAATATATGGTTAATACTAACAAAACATTCTCAACATGGTTGGATCCCACGATTTATTTATTTTGACTTTCCCATGTAAAAGACTCTCCTATAAACGAACAATTATTACGTCCTCCGACCGGACGTAGAGGAACGTCCGGACGTAGAGGAACGTCCTGTCGGAAGCAATTTCCCGCCAAAAAATGAGTTGTACCGAGCAAATACCGAGCAATACCAAACAATAACGAAGAATACCATCATTTGAAGACCTAATACCGAGTTATACCAAAGTTGTACCGAAATTTTCCCAGAAAAACTCGGTACAACTCGAAATTTCTCAGTACAGCTCGGTATAACTCGGTATTGGTCTTCAGAGAACGGTATTCTTCATTATTATCAAATAATACCTAGTTGTACCGAGTAAATACCTAGTTTTTGGACGGGAAATTGCCTCCGACCGGACATTCCTCTACATCCTCGCACCGAATGTAATAAAAGTTCCCTATAAACAACTCTTATTTTAAGTGTACTTAATTCCCATTTAATCCTAATATAATAAGCTCTCTTTCTAATGCTATAAATTTTATAACACCCAAAAAATCTCAATATTGAATATAAAGAATATAAGTTAACGCAGAAAATTATGATACATGTAATATTGAATTTAATCATATATTACATCAAATAGGTGAAAAACATATTGATGTAAAAATAAATACTCTCACCAATTAGATTTAATTTTTTTTTTAATAAAAATTGCCCCAAACCACTAACATATAATGTTGAATAAGTGTTTATTACTACTAAAATATCCATACTACAATTTGCCTTCGACCCACTCACATTAAAAACAATAATTTCAAACTATAAAACCACTTTGATTATTATTATCAAATAATTGTTTCAAATAAATGCCTTTAACATAGGGTTTCGTTTTTAAGAGAAATTATTCAGTGCGGAGTCCGTACGAAAGAACTGTATGATTATATGAGTGTGCACACTGTGAGACAATGTGTACACAGTGTGAACACTCACATGCCCGGATAGTTCTTCCCGTTCAAAGTCGGTACGGGATAATTTATCCATTTGTAGGCCTCTACCATTATGCTGATGACTACTTACACACTCATCCCTACACACTGAAATAGCATCATCGTAGTGTAAAATCTCACATTCAGAAATAGAAAGAACTTCACTAGAAGTCATTTTTGGCTGATAAGTTCAATCATAGAACACTTCTAAAAAACAAAACAAAAAGATATGAAATGTAAATAATACAACCGATGGAACTACCAACCTCTTCAAAACCACACTGACATTTCCAGCAACTTGCTACCAACATTGAATCTGCAACTACTTTTCTATCTCACTTAATTGCCTTTTGCATTTTAGTGGGAAACATTCTTTGGCGATAAAAGCGCAAGTCTTTGATGTTTTCCTTTCCAAATGACAAGTAAATTTCAGGAAATCGAGTTATATTGATCTAATGTAGCAAGTTATAAAGTTTCACTTGTATGCAACCACACTCTAGTTGTTGAGCACATAACTGGGAAAATAATGAACTTTTCCAACAAAGGAACAATAAGCACTAGCCGGATCTTCTTCCAGATATTTACAAGCAAATAATAAATCTTTAATCCGGAAAATAACCTTCACTTCTTGAAACAGAAGCAGCAGACATCCTGAAGTAATAACAATAAGGAGATAAAGATCGGATTTCCTTTGACAGGAAGCTCAAATAGCATCAAAGATTCTAAAAAATGGAATTCTGATGTGACAAACATATTTGAATACCAAGTTTAAAAGGAAGAATTTTTTTTTTTTTTTTTGCCTTTTTGTATGAAGTACATACAAGGTTCTAAATTACAAACAAACAAAAGAAGATGTTAATTACAAACAAAACAATGAAGTATACAAAATAGCTATTATGAATCCAAACAAGACATTATACATTAAACCTAAAAAAATTATAGAAAATACAAGACAATGAGGAAACTTAAAACTTACCTAAAACTCCAAATAGTGAGAAGGGAGAAGTGTGGGCCACAGTAAAAAGTTTTTTTTTTTTTTTTTTTTTTTTTTTTTTTTTGCGGGGTTTCTTGGTTTTTTTATTTTTAGTTTTTTGGTTAGCCAAAGCCCCATTTCTTCTGCATCATGGTTGCTACCCACTACTCCCTAAAAGAGAAGGAAGCCAAACGACCCACTAATAACACAATAATAATCTTATAGAACTAATTAACTGATACCTACTAGATCACCAATTTATATTTATTCTTAATATTACCCACCTCTTCGCAACAAACTTGCCATCAAGGTCGAGCAAATAATGGTGATATCAGGTAAAGGCAACAATAATTGCCATTGTGAAGGCGGAATTGTGGCTTGGAATGGCGGATCTAGAAAGGTCATGAAACCAAACACTCTTTATGAGAGAAGGATGTCAAGACGATGTTTAGAGATCCATCAATTAAAAGAATCAAGTGGAAACTACAATTTGGAATGACGTATATGAAAGTTTGCAAATTTATTGGTGGCGGGTGTTGTATCAAGAAGAACATATCAACAACATCAGGTTACGAACCTGTGACGATTTGGGGTTATGGTTTTAACAAGTGTAGGGGACGGAGAGATTGATTATGCGACGATAGTTCACATGATATATAATATTCTTGGATGGGAAGACAGATCTGGTCACTAGATGGAGACAAAATAGGATATGGGTATCCCATGGGAAATGGGGATTTGGAAGAGGGAGGTGGAGATATGTGATTGCAACTAGTGGTTTGGTGCGAAGCACCAGAATTGAGGCTAGGTCAATGAAAGCATCATCACTAAAAACAGAAATAGAAATTACACATTAAGCAAATAAATTATTGATAAACAACGTAAAAGCATGCCTACAAATCTAGATAGTGAGGGGGGCCAAGGGATTTGGAAGCTATATGATGACCATAACTCGAGATAAATTTGTGAGAGGTTAGGGGGGGGGCAGGTGATGCTGTCCAAAGCCCAATTTATTCTATATCTTGGTTGCATGCCCCAATTCTTCCTAAGGAAGATTATGTATATCATAAAAGGAAACCTAATGAACAACTAATAACCTAATAATAATCTAATAGTCATAAAAAAAATATAACAGACATAATTATCTATCGTGCATTTATATTTATTCCTAACAATGGCCTAACCTGAGTAGTGAGTACTGAGGCTCAATCCCCAATAAGTTCAATATGAGTTAAGTGCATGAAAGAATCTCAACAAAAAATGCATGCAAACTTTTATATATATATATATATATATATATTACAAAAGTCAAAAGTAGACGAAGCACCCATAATGAATTGAAGGGAGTCGACAACAAGGCATTTGATCGTACCCCCCTGATGAATTAAAGGGAGTCAACAACAAGGCATTTGATCGTACCCCGACTTATGAGAATGACTAACTTTATGCAATGACTTTCAAATTGGTAGCCAATCTTCATGTGAACACCAAGTAACACAGAATGAAGGAGAAGCCCATATGAATAACAAGAGATGATAATGATCTCACGTGGACTCAACTCTCCATTTCAAAATGAAGTATACTTTTTGCACTTTATTTTATACCTTTAGGGGCTGTTTGGCAAAAGTGGGATTTAACTTTAGTGGGATTTAATAAATACTGTAAAATCCGGATTTAGTAAATCCGAAATGTGTTAAATCCTAAAAACTGTTTGGTATGTTAAATGTTAAATCTTGTTAAATCCCGAGAAACTGTTTGGTAACATATATAAGCATTTATGGCGGTTAGAGATTTAAGTTTAAAGGAGATATTTATGAAATTAAGATCATTGCATAAAACATAATAAAATCAATTTTAGGTCATATAAAATGACCAAAAATTAAAAAAAAAAAAGTTAATTACAAACTAACATGGACCAAAATGAGAGTTGAAATATTAAGTTAGCTAATTCTATTAATATTTTATTACTAATTATATCATTAATTAATCAATTAAGTTAAATTAGATAATTAATTTATGCACTAATTCTACTATTAATTATTTAATTAAATAACTTAATTATTATTTGTTTAAATTATATAAATTAAGTTAATCGATAATAACTTTGAGGCATCTAGGGTTTGTATTTCATCTTTTCTTTTCGTCGTTGCTGTCGTTGCTGTTCTGCTTCGTTGATTCGCAGGAGGTGTACAGATTGCGCGCATCGCTACTTTGGTTCCTTCGTGGCTGTTCGACTTCGCTCCTTCGGCTTCGTTGATTCGCAGGAGGTGTACAGATTGCGCGCGTCGCTACTTCTGTTCCTTCGTGGTTGTTCGACTTCGCTCCTTCGACGACTTTCCCTTCTTGTCGGATCGGAAGTTACGACATTTTGATCGGAAGCAAGAACAGGAGCTTGCTGGCTGTGAAGTTAACTTTCTCCCTTTCGCGCGCTTCTAATGTTAAATCGCGTTAAATCCACCGAACCGAGGGATTTAGTAAATCCGGAATTTAAGCCGTAAATCCGTAAATCCGGGATTTACAGAATCCCGGGATTTAACGCGCGCACAAAAACCGTTTGGCTGGATTTAGCGTAAATCCGATTTAAATCCCACGATAAATCCGATACCAAACAGCCCCTTAGCTTTTTCTCCTCTTTTTAAGGCATTGGATGAGAGACTTACGAACTCTTGTTCTACTATTCAAACTAATATTTCTTGAAGGTAGGCATTAAAAACTCTTGAGTTTAACTTTCTAAAATAGGTTATTACTTTTTAATAGTTTTTAATTGTTAATGTTTGACTTAAAAATGTCATATATCATTTCAATTACATTTGTATGAAAATTATTGAATAATGCAATATTGTGTAATTTTCCTTATGATATATATGCTTCAATTAATGAAAAAGTGTGTTTCATGCTTCAAAGTGAAAATATCCCTTTTGTGCATTGCTTTGCACTTTACATGTTGACAACCTTGACCAAGACATACATATTTAAGAACGTCATCATCATAAGCGCAAGTGTTTGAAAGCTAAAAGAAATATAATTTACTAAGGGCTCTCCAAATTAAAGATTGGATGTTTATGACCATAGAAAATATATTATCAAATATAAATAAATCTCAGCGTCTTGGAGAATTATGGTTATATCAAAATTCCCCATATTTTCTCCTCAAGAACACAATAAAGAGAGTAATTTCCTATGATGCACACAGAAAAAAAATTTATTAGGTTCAATCTTAGTTGCAAGTTAGAGTAAGGCTATGGATCTACTTCAGCTCTGAACCTCGATAAAAAATAACGAAGACAAACCCAGTTTGTCTCATGATTTAAACTATTAATGTCAGAATCAAAACTTGTAAAATTTCGTGGAGGGCAAAAAATAGTTGTAAGCTTCATTCCAGTGATTGGTTATCTCAGATGAAATCTCATGGAGGGATTACCATTTAAAAGGATGAAGATGCATGCTACAAATGATTTGAATTATCCTACATAATTTTTTACATGCTTCAGATTTGAATAGACCTACTCTAGCGAGTCTAGTGAGTCTTAATCGCTTTTCAAACAAACCCAACTCCGATGATCTAAAAACATGAATAAAAAACTGTTGCATGTATACAAACATCATCTTTTCTGTCAATAACTCTGTACTAAAGATTTTAGGTACATGCAAAATATTATTAAATAACAAATAATACGTTGATTTGAGCAAAATTTAAGCATAAATATCCTACCAAACAGTAAAAATAAAAACTTTAAAAACTACAACAACAGACATCAATAAATTTGAGTAGTATTTAAACATAATTTAGACTAAATCCTACCAAATAAAAAAAAATCTTTAAATCCTATAAAAAGTTTTAAGATAAAATATTTTTTTGATATTTTATTAATTTTATGTTTAATTAATTGTAATATTAATTAGGGGTGTCAATTTCGGGTCACGGGTTAGGTTCGGGTCAAACCCAGAATTGATCCGGTACTATTTGGGTTCGAGTCAACCCGACCCGTTTTTTCGAATGGGTCGATTTTTCGGACCCTAACCCGACCCGTTTAGGGTTTAGGGACAGCGCGTCAGGCGATGCAGCGGTGCTAGCGAGAGTGGAGCGATGTCGGCGACGTGACAGTTGGCAATTGTGCGGAGCAGCGGGGCGGGGCAGCGGGACAGCGGGGCACCTAGGTTTCTGGGTCATTCCGAGTTCCCGGGTCAACCAAAACCCGACTCGGTATTGCAAATGGGCTGGTTTTTAGGACCCGAACCCAACCCACTTCGTTTTCTATTTCTGATTTATTTCACTTTGTAGTTTTACTTCCCTGAACAAATCTCATAGTTTTTCATAAGTTCACATGTATATATCTAGTCGTGCAAAAAAGATAAATATTTTAAGATGCCCTGTTTTGATACGGTGTCGGACATTGCACGCATGTTTGAGGAGAAGTGTTGGTGCATCATAGGGTATGAGAGGATCATTCTGGGTTTTGAAGGTGATCATTTGGATTGATCAGCTTTGTTGCATTCTTTCCCTTCCAGGCATTCTCAAAATACCGAGTATATAGAACACTGCCATCATTTCCCCACTTTCCAAATTGGGGCACCCGAGAATTTTGCTGCAATTAAATGGATAAATCACATGATCACTACAATGCAGACTAATTTGTGTTACATAAAGAAACAAATGAGGGAAACAATGAACAACCTGAGCAGTATTTCACAGCCAACTACAAACGGGTAATTTATTTTTTTACGCTCTTCAGCTTCTCATTTGCATTTAGCTATTTTTTGACAATTGTTTTGTGTTTTTCACCGAGTGTGCTCACCAAAATCTATCATATGATGTTTTAAAAAGAAAACTATCTATGTAGTTGACATACAACGCCTTAGGGTCCAGGATATTGATAGGAAATACTTGAGTTCGCAAGTAACCCTAATGCAAAATACTTGAGTTCGCAAGCAAACCTAACAATAATCAGTAAAACAGCGAGAAAACAGAAGAAATTTGGGTAGAAAAGCAATCAAAACGATTGATAGTCTTATAGAAAGCAAAGTGAATCAAGAATGAAACAAAGATACAATTGATCCTCAATTTGAGGGGAGGATCATTCTCTCCCAATCTCCAAACAAGAGGCCTAGAGCTCAAGGCACTAAAGAGATTCCAAAAGAAACCAAAATTTTGCATGCCCTAACCCTAGCATCCCTTCATCTTTAAATACAAATCTTCTTAATAAAAAGCTTCCTAACATAAACCAATTTCAAGAATCTCTCTTTATGCACTAGCCGCCCCATTCTCTCTCTCTCTCCTGTTGCCGCCACAAGGGGGTCCCACATGCTGGGCATTTTAATTCAAGGAGGCGGTTTAGCCCGCCTCCTGTAGAACTGGACCGGCCCCTCCTGGGCTGGTCTGGTTGGCTCCGTAACAATATCTCTCTCCTAAAGAACCACCTTATTGTTCGCTCGGGAAAATCTTTAAAAAACAGGCGTGAACCTTGCTCTTACGAACTTACGCGTTTCCTTTAATTTTTTCAAGAGGTAGATTGAGTTTAAAATTTAACCAGATTTCTCCTGAAAATAGTGTCAGGGTTTATTTAGATATGGGTTATGCTTCCTATGAGTGCAAACCCTCATAATTAATTACCCCTCCTAACGCAGTAAAAGAACACTTGATTAAGGATGACATAGATCTAGCTTCGTGCAAAGAGTGTGAGAATGTACAACAGAGTTTTAGACTTAGTTTTTTTTTTTTTTTTTTTTTTTTTTGGGGGGGGGGGGGGGGGGGGTGTAAAGGTACACCCGATCAAGATCACATGGTTATGTCGTCCCAGGCATACCGTGGGTTCAGTCTACCAACATTAACAACCATTTATTGTAGTGTCCATAGAATCTGATTAGCATCCATAGGTTGCCTCCTCTCAGGGATCCCGAATAAACTGAAGTGGAGATGTGTGGATTTTAATTTAGTTTAGTTTGGGTTTGAGCTTATGGATACTGTAGAAGTTGTCCATTAATTTGTTTAATTTGGGGCTTACGGCTCCAATTAGGAGGTGTCTGTTAATTTGTTTAGATTTGGGTAGAAGCTTACAACTTCCATTTGAAAGTAGCCCTAATAATGGGACTTACGACCTCTATTAGAGGTGGCCCGAAGATCTTGGATATGAGTGGGGTCTTATGGCTTCTATTAGAAGTAGCCAAGAGATTTTTGGTTGGATAAGTCATATGGCTTTCTTAGAAGTTGCCTAACGACAGGTCTTACAACCTAGCCCTATAAGCTAAGTAGCACGTATAGTGGTCTTACAACCTAGTCCTCATAAACTAAGATACCCGGATGAGAGGTATAGGGTTATATTATTACCTAAATATTTCCATCAAAGGTCGTCCTTATGGCTTCTATTAGATGTTGTCGGGTGGTGAGTCTTAGAACCTAATTCTTATAAACAAGGTTGCCCGAGCTTTGAGTTATTGGATTTAGGGTCGTTCACTTAGCAATTCCCTAACACAAGGGTCTTACTGCTTCGCTTGGAAGTAGCTCAAATGGCGGTTCTTACAGCTTAATCCTAGAAGCTAAGATGCCCACCTGAACTATTGAAAGTTTAGGTGGTTTGACTGGATTTATTTTGATTCAGCCCTATTAGTTGACGACTAATATAGTAAATGACATTTTCTTTGCCATCGGCATTATCATGTGCCTACAATGCTCCTAGTGATTCCTCCAAGGCTGTGGTATACAAAAATAGGGTTTTACCCGGAATAGGAACAACAAGAATTGGAGAATTCAACAAATATTGCTTTATGCTATTAAATGCCTCCTGACAAGCATCATCCCACACGAAAGGAGTATTTTTCTTCATCAACTGTGCAAAGGTTTGAAATGTACCTAAAAGATTAGATATAAATCTTCGAATATATGCCAATCTTCCCTGTATTGAACGAAGTTATCTTAGGGTTTTCGGATGTGGCATTTCCACTATCGCTTGAATTTTATCGGGATCAATTTCGATCCCTCCATTGCGTACAATAAATCCAAGAAATTTTTCGGACGACACACAAAAAGCGCATTTAAGCGGATTCAATTTTAGATTGCATTTGCGAATCCTTTCAAATACAATTTTGAGATCATTCACATGCTCAAGTTGATCTTTGTTTTTTACAACTAGATCGTTAACATAACATTCCACATGCTTTGGATAAGATCATAAAAAATGTGGGTCATCATCATTTGATAGGTGGCCGCAACATTTTTCAATTCAAACGACAAAACCTTGTAGCAGTATATGCCTATAGAAGTTTGAAAGGCAATGTGTTTTTCATCGTCTTGGTCCATCTTAATCTGATTATAACCCGATGATCCATCCATGAATGAAAATATATCGTGGTTTGATGTGTTATCGACCATAAGTTCTGCATTGGGGAGGGGAAAATCATCCTTCGGGCATGCTTTGTTTAGGTCCCGATAATCAATGCATATGTGAATTTGACAAATTTTCTTCTTTAGTAGGAAAATATTCGCAATACAGTCGGCATAGTTTTCTTCTTATATAAATCCAACCTCAATAAGCTTTTTAGTTTCAACAACTTGCTCTTCGATCTCAAGTTTCATTCGCCCGGGTGCCTGTTTGACAGACTGTATTTTCGCATTTATGGAGAGCTTATGCACTGCCACGTCTAGTGATAAACCAGGCATTTCAGTGTAGTTCCACGCGAAACAATCTTTATACTCGAGAAGAAGTTTTTTTAATCTCTTTTGTTTTATCATGCATAAGATTCGCACTAATAAAGGTTGGCTTTGGATCTTTTTCAATACCCAATTTTATCTTCTTGAGCTCATCCACAGTAACCTGACAACCTTCTTCGAATTTTTTTGGAGCTTCTTTCAGATCTACTATTAGACATTCAGCTTGATTTTCAGGTTCCGATGGTCCCTCCTTGTCTGTTATACTGTAGGAGGTTGCGTACGTAAGATGCAAATGTCAGGGGTATTCAAGATAGTGGTAGGATGCTGCTCGTGTGAGACATAACCAAGGTTTAAAATTGCGTAACTGCGCCTCGAGGCGGTTTTCGTCCGTGAGGCGAGGCGTAAGCCTCGAGGCGGTCTGAGGCGTAAGCCTCACGGAGACAGAATTGCGTAAATGAAAAATTAAGGGTTTTTGCAGGATAATAATGACAATATTGTATCTTACAATAAAAACATCTAAATGATATATGAAATACTTGAAAGGAAGAAAGTAGATGCAACAAAATCATGTCCCAAAGTTGAAAATCACAAAATATTAGTTCAACAAAACTCCCAAAGTACAAAAAACATATAAAATGCAATCATATCCCATCACTAAATGGGTCTTCAAGTGAATCTTCTTCTCCAATTGTATCTATGAATGCCATGCCATCTTCATCTTCAACATGACTCACTTTTCTCTTCCCTGTTCATTAAGATAAAACTATAAAAGATCATTATCATGTATTCATGTTCATTGCTCACTTGACATAAATGTAATGTAATAGCATATAAGAAGTTGTGGAGTACCTTTACTTGATTGTTGTGCTGCAGTACTAGTGGATGTGCCAACTGCAGTACTAGTGGATGTGCCAACTTGTAAAATATATCCCTAAACTTAATAAAAATACCTAAAATCCAATGTGGAGTACTCCTAGAGGGTGGCCGGAAGTTTCCACTTCGCCGGAGAGGGGCGGCGCCAGCGGGAGGAGCGGCGGTAAGCAAGGCCGACGACGTGCGTAAGCTGTTTTCGCGACCTGGAGAATTGCGTACGCCTCACAAGGAATTGCGCAATTGCGCCTCTGAGGCGCGCCTCAGCCCCTGTGAGGCGTACGCCTCTTGCAAGACCAAAATTGCGTAGGCTATGAGGCGTTTTTGGGAGGAATTGCGCAAAGGCGCGCCTCAAGGCGCGCCTCTCATTGCGCAATTTTAAACAGAGGACATAACTATAAAGCATATCCAAGCCCTTATGTTGTAGATAAATCATTGCCAATAGGTCTTTGTGCATGCTCGTTATGCCAGAGTTCTCTGAAATAACGAGCTCGTTTGTTTGTTTGCACAAAGAAAATATTTCTCTCCACGAGCTTTCTATTTCGTGAGCAACATGGTGTGGTATCACATTTGATTCGTAGAAAAGGGATCCGCGTTCATTGAGACCTCTTTGGGGAGGGACATAGAAAGTCTTTAATATTCTTATGTTTGTGTTTAACGAGGTAGTCAACATTTTGGAATGCGCCACCAGCATATATACTATTTTGATGATATTTGTATATATATGCTCTTCAGATACCCTTATCATCGAAATTGACATATTTTTCAATTTCTTAGATACATAACTGAATCCTGGTCCCCTTTCTATGGAAATTTTGTAGTACCTTTAGGCTGATAAAGAAATTATTCTTCTTCATCCATACTTGATTTGCTCGAACATCGCACTTTATTTGCATGATTAGTTTTGTAATAAAAAGGACGGGTTTCTAGCTCATTCTTTCTTTTCCCTATGATTAGGGGTTTAAAAGTTGTAGAGATATCATATTTCTCTTCGATATAACTAACGAGGTGATGCACTAAGCAAATTTTTCTTCAATTTATTCTTGCCCTTATCCTTCAGCTTTCCTTTATCCGGCGCAGCGGCTTGGATTCTCGAAAGATCGATGTTTATTGGCTTTTGTGCTATAAAGTACTTGGCGTCATCGTAGATTTTGACTTCGTGCACCATGAATGGTTGTTCATCACCATCAATGTGTTCCTCATTGTCTTGATTGTATTTCATACATTGATGAAGTGTTGAAGGCATTATACCATACACGTAGAGCCATTGTCTTCCGAGAAGTGTCTTGCATGATGTATTGGAATCAATTACATGAAATCTTGCCTCTGTATGTAGCCCTCCAAAGCTTAGAGGTAAAACCACGGATCCCAAAGTTCTTCGACCTTGTTCATTAAACCCTTGTAGGAATACTGTGCTTTAGTTAGATATTGAACGTCCAGGGCCAATCCTTTGAGCGTTTTTGAGGCTCATTAAATTAACAGAAGAACCTGAATTGATTAAAATTCTGTTAATTTCCATATTGTTACTTTCTGTCGTAACGTATAGTGGTATGTTATGGTCTGCAGTTCCCAAAAGTAAATCACTATTACAGAAAGTAATTGTAGCAGTAGTTTGCACATACAAAGCTTCTTTTAAACTTTGCTCAGCAAAGAACGCTTCATATTGCGCACGATTTTGCAAGGCTTTGATAAGTGTGTCCCTAAGGTCCTTGGACATGATAAGGGCATCATATATACTTAGCAATGCAGGCAGCTTGCAAAGATGAGATAAGATATTATAATCTACATTTGCACTGATATCTTTAAGCTTTGGTGGATCTCGTGGCATAGCTGCTTCGTTAAGCTAGATATTATTATCCTGCTCTTTTGCCTTCTTCTGAGACGTAGGAAGAATTTGTTTTCCGCTTCTAAGCTGAATTTGCATCACCTCTTCGGATGAATCATCCTCAGTGTGGTGGTAGTCTTCTGTATTTTCCACCCATTCGGCTTCTTCAGAATCTGAGCTGCTTCCGAGCTTAGGACATTTATTCTTATTGCTCGGAAAACACAGTTTTTCATCTGAATCCATAAACGGCATGTCGTACGGCACGTTTCCTTAGGACAGATTTTTGAATTGGCCTTCTGAGGATTGAGAGGTCCACATCGTTCCCTCCTATTTCTTACATCTCTTTGGCTTATAACTCGACAAATTTCTTTTGGAATACTTGTCTCCTCTTCGGATTCCGGGTTGAGGTGCAAGTTAGCCATGTAATCCTTCAACCTGATAGGTCGTTTAGGAGGTTTCTGGTATTTGTCGATAGAATCGATGTACCACTGGATTTTAGTCTTCTGTCCCAATGATCTCTTCTTCTTGCTTCTTTTAGATTTGGATGTAGAAGCCTTTCCTCCTTGGTCCTTATAGTATTTCAAGGGCTTCTTTTTAGTTGGCATAGAATCCTCAGTCAGTTTCTTTAAGCGAAGGAGTCTTGGATCCACTTCTAATTCTAAAGCATTCTTTTGACGAATGCCCTTGATAGCCAGTAGGACCTTCATCATTTGCTTGGTCTTTTTTGATATGTAGGTTTCCTAATCTCCCTCATCTTTTTGGTGTTCTTTCCCCACATCTTCCTGGCACGAACTGGAGGAAATGACATTGGCATTTTCCCGCTTCGGGTTTGTTAATACACTGTCTGACAATGTCAATTCACCACTCCAGTAGCTCATCTCCACCCAATCTTTGAACACAAAATAGTCCTCGATTGGTTTCATTGCCTGCTAATCTATTATGATCTGGTGGCATGGACAGTAGTTCAGGTCATTAATCATACCGACCTGTTCTGGTCGGCGAGACACTGGTAGCTGTAAACCAATCTTGAGTGCATGTCGAAAGATTTTATCAATACAGTCTCTCTTAAAAGAGTATGGTTTATTAATCTTCTCCTGTAAGGCAGGGACCGTTGACTTTTCCTTCACCTGTTTTGTCATTTTAGGTGCAGCCGTTTCTCCTTTCTCATTTTTATCAGGAGGAGAAGTAAATGTAGTATTACTTCATCCCGCTTTGAATCATAAATTATGGGTTGTTTGCCTTTAATAGCGCAATTGTTGTTGTAGTTGTAGGTGATGCCCCTAAGCTTGGGTAGCCTCTCGAACTTAGCTACATTATCAAATAATTCATGGAAAGTATTGACCGTGGCCATTGCTAAGGAGCTATATGATTAGAGCTGTCAATATTGGACCCGACCCGAAAACCCGACCCTAAAATTTTGGGTTTGGGTTGACCCGAACCCTAAGCGGGTCAGGTTTGGGTTCAGAAAACTGACCCGTTTGCAAAATCGGGTCGGGTTCGGGTTAACCCGGGAACCCGAGAATGACACGGAATGACGCCTGACCGGCCTACCCGCCTGCCCCGAGGTTGCATCGCGCCATCGCGTCCACGTGCGGCGTGACCGGCATCCGCGTGACTGGCGTCCGCGTGACTGCGTCCGCTTGACCGGCGTCCGCGTGACAACAGCCGTCGGCAGTCCGCGTGACTGGCGTCGACCGCGACCGGCGTCCGCGTGACTGGCTTCCTCGACTCAGCCGTCTGCCGTCCGAGACTCTTCGCGTGACCTTAAACCCTAAACGGGTCGGGTCGGGTTGACCCGAACCCGAAGCGGGTCGGGTTTGAAAAATCGGCCCGTTTGTATAAACGGTTCGGGTTGACCCGAACCCGAATAGTGCCGGGTTAATTCCGGGTTCGACCCGAACCCGACCCGTGACCTGTAATTGACACCCCTATATATGATCATCAAAATTTCCAAGTAGTTCCACAGGATGTTTCTCGGTTAGTTGCTGCTCACACCTCATGTTGAGGTTCCTCCATCTTGTGATATATTTGGTGACAGACTCATCCTTTTTTCTTCTTTCAAGGGAGAGATCTGCAATCGTCACCTTCTTTGTGGCACCAGCAAACCTATTGTCGTGCCTGTAAGGCTGCTAACAAATTGGCGGAACAATAAGGCGTCATTTCCTCCGGTGTTACCTCAGGTAGCCTTAAATTGGGCTAAATGTTGCCTAGGGTTTTCCGTTTCAGAAAATGTCTTGAACTGAGGTACCACGTATCCTTTAGGATATTTCACGTGGTCGTATTCAATAGGATACAGGCGGCCTGTACCCACTAAAGCTTCAGTAGTTTCAGCAGCGATAACTATTTCACTTTCTGATTGATGAGGTCTTCAATCTGAGTCTTGCTGACTATTTCTTCTTTAAGTGTTTTTAGTATCGACTCTTGTACCTCTATTTCTTGGTTAGGTACCTCTACATTAGGAGCGGCTCAAATAACTGAAGTACCCAAATTCTCCTGGGGGTTTACAGGCTGTGTTCTACCAAGCGTAGCCGCTAGACCAAGTTTCCCAAGTAGTTCTTTTATTATAAAGTTCATCTCATCAAGACAAACATTTAATTAGGCAATCTCCTGGTCTTTTCCCCATTTGAGAAATTGCATTTCTTGCTGCAATCTTCTTACAGTTTCGCTAGCCTCTTCCTCCTCATCTTCTACTTAGGGAGGTGTCATATTCGCAAGAATTGCTTGCTCTTGCATACCCCATGTTTGTTCTTCATTTTGGGGATTTGCAGCTGCTTTCTGGCGAGTTTGTATTCATTGGCTAGGATGCTCAGAGGTATGGTTGACCACTCGAACCACTTCCACGTCCATGTAGTCCTTTTATGTCATTTCTTCCTCATCATAATACTCATTGTTGGGGAGGGCCTTTTCATCCCAGCGCTCTTCCTTGTAGTCCTCATTGACCTCATATTCTTCTTCTAGCCGGCTCCGACGCCTCCAATGGATCATTGGAGAGTCAGGACTGTCTTCATACAAGATAGCCTTTCCCTTAACAAGCAGAGAAGGCTTGGCGAGGGATTTCTTATCAAAATGTGACCTCTGGTCACCGTTCTTAGGTGGCGCTCTACAAGCTGCAAATTTTCATTTATTTGGGCTCCTTAGGAACCCAAATCTGATGGTTTCTTGCAACGGGCTTCAAATAATTTGCCTTAGGCATAGGGCAACGCCAGCTATTTAGCCCCTCAAATTCTTCTGATGGAGTTGACTTATGATAAGGTTGTCGGGGCCTTTATATGTAGTTTTTGTTGTGAATACCACCGTGGGGTTTTTCCCATATATCTTCTTTCAAAACCTGAACATTGTCCAGGCTCCATATTCCTCATCATAGCATAACAAGAAAGGCCTTTATTGCATCCTCCATAAGGTTTCTTTGAAACCTCTTTCCTCCAAGAATTTTCAAAAGTTGTAATGACACCTTCGTTCGACAACTTCTTCTTCCAGTTCTTTATCAGTCTTTTATTCTTCACAGCCCTTAGTAGCTTATAAAGATAGGAGGAGGCTGATTCTTTCTTCTCCGATGATAGTGGTTGGTTAGAAGTCTCCCAGAAAGACTTCTTTAGCTTGCCCCGATCATTATTTCGTTTCACCCATCTTAATGGTTCAAAACTATTATTAATGGGTATATTGGCCTTTGGTTGAGGCCATGGCTTCTGGCTTGGGTTGGATAAATTCACCCATCCACTCGCTCTAAGTTGAGCATTTGCTTTCCTTCTAGCCTTCCTTGATAGTTCGATACAAGTGGAAGCTTCAGTATCCTGCCTCCCAACAAAAAAAATAGTTTCCTCAGGAACTTCAGCTTCGTTCCTCTTCAGATTGGTTGTATCAATGATAACAGATTTCAGCTTAGGCTCAGAAGCCATTCTTTTGGCCAACGGGGGCACCTTGGTGTTGATGTTGGAAGCCTCAAAATTGAGCTTCTCATAGAGAGTATCAGATCTGTTCACATTCTGGCCGGCAAAATCAGCAGTGATTTGTTTTGGCCTAGGTTTAAAAGCATTCTTTTTGGGCAGAGGGCTTGAGTAGTTGCAACCGACAATATTGAAAACACAGAAGGTCTGGGTGCAACAACATTCTTAGTCATCATCTCCCTGGTTGGTATAGTTTCACCAGGAAGGAACTCAAATACTTCGAAAATAGTTCCGAATTGTAGTGTGGCACCAGCTCGACTAGTGTCTATCACATTTTGGGGGAGTTGGACGCGCGATCCTTCCCCGAGCTTGATAGTCATCATACTTTTGACATGCGACATTTCAACAACCTGCAATAGAACTTGCAGGGATTAGAATTAATCTAACTTTTGTTGCATAAGAAATACGATTTTATGAAAAAAAAAACATGTATATATATATGTATATATTTCATCCAGAGATGGAAGGAGAAGTAATCCCCATCGGAGTAGTCAGAAATCTGTTCGCTCTAGAAAAATCTTTTAATAAGTGTGAACCTCGCTCTAACGATTTTAAGGTTCCCTTTAATTTTTCTGAAGATAGATTGAGTTTAATATTTAACTAGATTTCCCCTGAGAGTAACGTCAGAGTTTATTTAAATCTAGGTTCTACTTCTTATGAGCTCAAGCCCTCATAATTAATTACCCCTCATTACGCATTAGAATAACACTCGATTAATGATGAAATATACCCAGCTTCATGTAAAAAGTGTTAGAATGCAAAATATAATTTTAAACTTAGTTATGCGGGATGAAGGTACACCCGATCAAAATCGTATGGTTCCGCCGTCATATGCAATAAATAAGTTTATCATTATACTTTAGAACTCAAATATATAACCACTGATGAACATACCAAGCTCTTGAAGATTTACATCTTCAACTAGAAAAGAGTTTTCTTTCATTTTATTCGTGTGGATTTATAGGATATGGAGACGATTTATAGGATATGGAGACGTCCAGTTTTATTCGTCTGAGTCCTAAAGATTCTTGTTGAGTTCAACTTAGAACTAAGAGTTTCTCTTTTCATTTTCATTAATCAAGTGTGTTATGGATTTTATGAGGATATGGAGACGTCCATTTTACTCAATCTATCTTCAGAAAAATTAAAGGGAACCTTAAAATCGTTAGAGCGAGGTTCACACTTATTAAAGATTTTTTTAGAGCGAACATATTTCTGACTACTCCGATGGGGATTACTTATCCTTCCATCTCTTGATAAAATATATACATATATATACATGTTTTTTTTTTCATAAAATCGTATTTCTTGTGCAACAGAAGTTATATTGATTCTAATCCCTGCAAGTTCTATTACAGGTTGCTGAAATGTCGCATGTCAAAAGTATGATGACTATCAAGCTCAGGGAAGGATCGCGCGTCCAATTCCCCCAAAATGTGATAGACACAAGTCGAGCTGGTGCCATAATACAATTCAGAACTGTTTTCGAAGTATTTGAGTTCCTTCCTGGTGAAACTATACAAACCAGGGAGATGATGACTAAGAATGTTATTACACCCAAATCTTATGTGTTTTCAATATTGTCAGTAGCAACTACTCAACCCTTTTGCCCAAAAAGAAAGCTTTTAAACCTAGTCCCACAAATTCATTGCCTATAAGAACTAATGCTCGAAGCGAGAGCACAAGAGAGAATCATACCACATCCTTAAATTGAATCAAAATGTTCCAGAATCAAATTTGAGTGAGAATATACTATTTGGTTAATATACAGAATCATTTATCTTAATCAAATCCACTAAGAAAATATATATGAACTAATCAAGGATAATGAAATGAATAATAACTTGAGAAAATAAATAAGGAACAATGATATCCAAATAGAAAATATATAAAGGTGACAATAGTGCATCAACCATAACTTATTTAGGATGAATGAATATACCATAACTATAAAATGAGAATTAACAGTTCACATAAGAATAAACAAATTTATTGTAGCTCCTCTCAGTTTAATGATGAGAAAAAAACAATGTAATTTAGTTTGTGTAAAAAATGGATACATATAGAATTCCTTCCATTGTCTTTGTTGGTTCTGATCATGAAGAAATTTTAAAACTACTGAAATAAATTTGATGACAATGTAGAATGATAAAAAAGTAAAATAAATGTTCATCCCTTAACAATTGTGGTATGTTTGTTTCTTTTTTATTGGTCCATTTGTCTTTGATGTCTAGTATAATTTATTTTTTTCTATTTGTTTTCTAAAATCATTATATTGGATAAATCTGAATTATTATTTTAGATTTTTTTTTTTGTAAATAAGCTATTATATAATTGAAAAAAAGAAACATTTGCTGATTTTTTTATCATCTTTTAATTTTAAATATACAGTTACATGAACAAAGAATTATAGTAAAACTAAGCTAGAAGTGTTGTAAGAGATGCTGTTTCATTTGTCTTGAATAGACAACTAAGCATTGATGATCTCACTAAAATATTAAATGAAAATAACATAAAAGTTAATGACTTTTTAAATAGCTTTCAAAAATTATCATTGCATTTCATGCTTCCATAAATGTTCTCCAATGGTGCATGTATCACTTATTTTGTAATATTTTTACATATTTATATGAAAAATTATATTACGCTTAATAAACTATTACAAAATGAGTGATACCTACACCATTGTAGATCATCTATGAAAGCATCAAATACAGTAATAATTTCTTGAATGTTATTCAAAAACTCATTCATGATAACTTTTATATTTTCATCATCAAATGCTTTGGTGAGATTATCATGCTTAGTTGTCTATTAAAGACAAATAAAACAACATCTTTTATAACACCTAACTCAGCTTCGTTATAATTCTTTGTCTGCACAACTGTGTTCAGAATTAAAAGAGGATAAAAAATATCAGCAAAACTTTTTTTGATAAAAAATAGCATATTTGCAAAAAAAATTATTTCAAAATAATAATTTAGATTCATCCAATAATCAATATAATGATCTTATAAAACAAATATAAAAAAATCAATTAAACAAGATATCATAAACAAATGTACCAACAAATAAAAAAACTACCATTATTGAGGGATAAAAATTTTATTTTAGTTTTTTTTTATGATGCTACATTACCATCAAATAAACTTTATTTTTATAGTTTTAAAATTTTTTTTACAATCAGAACTAGAAAAAATAATAGAAGGCATAGACGTAAGTAAACGTGTGATTAAATATCAATCAATTCTAGTAGATTTTCTTTAATCAATGAGCTATTTTGCAGAAATTTCGATCAAATTCGTGTTTGTTTGCTGATTTCTTCTCTCTTGTCAGGTTATACTTGAATTCCTTCAAATATTTTCTAACAATTGGTGTCAAAACAAATTTTGGAACTATTGTGGTCTATTTTTTTAAATTTCAGCAACGATTTTCTATTCAAATGAAGGGTGTCTTGCTGATTTTGGGATCAATATTCATAATTTTATGGTGGCCAAAAAGGTAGATGAGTTGAAGAAACGCTTTAAAGGGGAGATGAGCCAAAAAAAAGGCACGGTGGAAGATCGAATCTTATCTGTAGAAGACAAGGTTTCATCCGTGGAAGGCAGTTTTTTATCTTCATGCAATGGTGAAGAAGCTATTGAAAAATCAAATTCAAACGGGGACATCAGAGGCAAAGGGGCCGATGGGAAAAACTACGAATTTTGATTTTCTTAGGAGGGAAAATGATGTGGAGATCATCGAGGAGAAGGGGGGAAGGTATGGAGAGGCGTGGATATGGGGGGGCAAGAATCAAGTGTGTTGATTTTGGAGAAATGAGGGGAGAAAGTGAAGAGGAGTTTGAAGGTGAGCATGTAAGGGAAGATTGGGAGACTTGGTGATGAGGACATCATCAGCAATTTCGATACATGTACCATCGGAGACACTGGAAATCGACGGCCACGATCAGGAGTTTTATTTTGAGTCTTTTTTTTTGTAATAGTTTATTTTATTTTTCAGTTTTTCCATTTTTGCCCTTATGGATATTTGGTCGCTATTGTAGCCCAAGGGGCATTTTAGTCTTTTGTTTCCTTTGTCATTTTGAGGCCTATATATATGGTCATTTCTTATGTAATGAGGATGATGAATATTTGAAAAGATTTCTGTTTTGTTTCTACTTTTCTAGCATGAGTGCTTGAGAGGGAAGAGAGCTCAAGGGGAGCAAATCGCAAGGCCCACTAGTCGTTGGAAGAGTCCGCGGCTTGTGGTTGTGAGGGTGAAGTAAAGGGAATGGAGGAGAAGCAGCACTTGAATGTGGCGGAGGTATCCCTGAACTGAGTGGTATGATTCACCCCAAATCATACCATGAAAGTGAAGGGAGAAATAGCAAATATGGAGGTGACAGTGCTGATCAACAGTGGAGTTACCCACAACTAAGCATAGGAGGGAAATTTGAATTAAGATTTGAATTAGGGAATTAATGTATTAAAAAGCACGAGTTGTTTAGGTTTAGTGTTACGCATATTTTGTTATTGATTTTGGGAGTTGTTGCATTGGATTCTAGGGATTGGGAGAGAAGATTCTTCTCTCAAATTGAGGATCAATTGTATCTTATTTCGTTTCTTCGTTCTAGTAGATTTTCTTCAATCAAATGTGCTATTTTGCTAAAATTTCTCATCCAAATCGTGTTCGTTTACTATTTTCTTCACTCTTGTTAGGTATTACTAAAATTCCTTTTGTATCAAACGAATTATTTTTGTAGAAAATATTTTGAAATTTTTTAATCAATGATAATTCTTTTATAATAAGGATTTTGAAGTTTTGTGTGATTTTTCATTTAAATTTTGCTTAAAAAATAATATTTATCATAGTAATTATTAAACCTTATTAGTAGGTTAAATTTTATTTTAATTTTTTATTTATTACAATTAAATAGTTTTTAATTGTTAATACTTGACTTAAAATGTCATACATCATTTCAATTACATTTGTATGAAAATTATTGAATAATGCAATGTTGTGTAATATTCCTTATGATATATATGCTTCAATTAATGAAAAAATGTGTTTCATGCTTCAAAGTGAAAAAAAACTCTTTTGTGCATTGCACTTTACACGTTGATAACCATGACCAAGACATACATAATTAAGAACGTCGTCATCATAAGCACAAGTATTTGAAAGCTAAAAGCAATATAATTTACTAAGGGCTCTCCTAACAGGGCGGGGTAATTAAAGATTGGGTGTTTATGAACATAGAAAATATATTATCAAATATAAATAAATCTCAACGTCTTGGAGAATTATGGTTATATAAAAATTCCCCATATTTTCTACTCTAGAACACAACAAAGAGAGCAATTTTCTTATGATGCCCACAAAAAAAAATTATTAGGTTCAATCTCAATTGCAAGTTAGAGTTAAGCTACAGTTCTACTTCAGTTCTGAACCCCGATAAAAAATAATGAAGATAGCCCCAGTTTGTTTCATGGTTTAAATTATTAAAGTCATAATGGCGGTGGACCAATTAGGATGGTGTTGATTGACAGTGGGGCTACCCATAATTTCATCTCCAATCAAGTCGTGAATCAATTGGGGTGACATTCGTGAATATATGGTGTTATTGAGTGATGATGGGTACAAGGAAGGTAGATATGGGTCAGGGGTTATACAGGAGAGAAGTGTTAACCATGCAGGGGATTTAGATGAGAAAGGATTTTCTCCCATTGGAGTTAGGGAGCACTGATGTCATCTTGACTGCAGACCTTAGGGGACACCAAGGTCAACTGAAGAGCATTAACGATGAAGCTGATGGTGGAAGGGAGAATGATAGTTATGATGGGGACATCAGTTGGAAAGTCTACCGCCGACGTGGCCGTAGATCTACGGCCACGATCTGCCCGATGTATTTCTGATTTTAGTAATGTCATTTTATTTTGATGTATTTTATTTCTGCATTTTTCCCTTTTTACCCTTGCTTGAGGGATTGAGTCTTGTAGCCCCTCGAGGATATTTTAGTCTTTTATGTTATGTCATTGTATTAGGCTATTTATAGCATTCATCTTGTACTTTTGATGGTTAATAAATGAATTATATGAAAATTTTCCTGCATTTTCTTTTTCTTGGAGCTTTTGTGAGAGCTTGAGAGAGAGAGAGAGAGAGAGAGAGAGAGAGAGAGAGAGAGAGTGTGTGAATTTGGTGGAGCCTAGGAGAGGCCACCCGTCGTACCCAACAGTCACATGGTGGCTCTTGGTTTATCTCCCCTTCTCTATTTTCTTCTACCCACACCCACCGCCGACCACCCCCTCCACCAACAACCACTTCATAACCGCCCATAGCCAAGCCTCACGACCTCCCCAAGATCCACTGCCCCCTCATCCCGCCGGCATCACCTTGACCGCCGGCCTCCCCCTTGTTGTTTTCCCCACCATCATCCTCTACACCAATTGTTAGTTCCCTTATTGCTTCTCCACGAATTTCAAATTCTGAAATTCAAAGTGGAAGTTTCCAAATTTGCCCGACGCCAAATTAGGAAAGTTTTCAATGAGATTTCAAATTTCAAATTTTGAATTTGAGCGGATTTGAGATTTTCATAATTAATTAGGCGAAGCGAATTAGGAAACACATAACTCATTTTCCCTCACTCCCAATCCCCTCTACATGCCGCCGGACCTCTTAATGGGCCCCTCTCCTTTAATGCTTCATTAAGGGAATTAATGTCATGCTAATTGAATTTCAAATCCTTTTAATTTCCCTCCAATTTTAATTAAATCTGAGAATAATTTCAGATTTGGAGTTTACCTCATTCTCTATTCCATCTAACCTAGCCTCCTCTAAACCCTAACCGTCTCCCTTCCCCTTACCACCCGCCGGCCACCCTCTCCCATTCCACTCCCTCTCTCTCTTCGCTCCCTCTCAAGGTGTCTTTCCCTCATTGATTTGAGATGGATGATCGATCCGGAGTTGAGTCTGATTTTGCGTACGAAGGTTAAGATTTCATGGATCTTCTCAACTTGCCTTCCTCAACTTGATTCCAAACATTGTTGAATGCAACGAGAAGGTCACCCACCACTTGCTACTCATTGTGATCAAGGCTAGGGAAGAGAAGGTACGGAAGGTTTATAGTGATTCACGTCATTTCTCCGAGAAGGTGATCTTCTTCCTTGATTCACTTACTTTTCAAATTCTACTTACTTTGTTGAGAGTTTGTGCAAGCAAGAAATTGTGTCCACTAATCGCCATCCATTAGTAATCGTAGGCTTGTTACTTCTTTGTGATTAGATTTCATTGTTAAGTCTTGGTTAAGTTGGAAACTATTTCGCATGCAATGTCTTAGTTTTCCTATGTGTTTTGATTTAGCTCGGTCTCTTGTGTGGCTTAGCCTAACTGAGTTGAACCTTTAAGAGTTTTACCTTGTTGTTTTAATCACGAATAATTAAAATCTGAAATTGCTCTTAACATATTTCGTGCAAGTTTCCGATTCATGCATGTTGTCCTACATTATCTGGTATCAGAGCATGGTTAGGCTAGGATTTTCTTTCTAGAATACTTCCTAGGGTGTTACCTAACTTTTGTTCAAGTTTCTGCATGCATAACATTGTTAGATTCATGTTAAAATCAATTTTATGCTTGCTGTCCAGAATTTCCTGCAACATTTAGAAAGCTGTAGGTTCATCGTTAGGTGCCTAAGTGCTGTCCATCACGTACCCACTTCATTAATTGCATAGGGAACATTAATCCATACGTATAGCTTGCTGTCCTTGTGTTTCCTGCACCTTAATTCATCAACTTAAGTGTATTTCTTTAGTAATTAGCTGTTGTCATCCTTCTAGAACTCCTCCTAAGTCTCCCATAGTGTTTAGGAATGGACCCGGAACAACTTAGCAGGACCTTAGACCTGTTGGTAGGTCAAATGGGCGCGATTAGTCAACAACTTAAGGAGAACCAGTCCGACCTAGCGGAACTTCGGCGCCAAACAACTGAACGATTCGATAACCTAGAACGAGGTAGGAACCAAGCACCCCTCTACACACCTTCTAGACCACCTTCCATGTATGGGGATGATACTTTTCAAGATGATGGGCCCCCACATGCCCCTTATCGAAATCCTCATTACATACACGACACCAACCATGACCCCGACATACACTTGATGAAGAATATCAAGGTAGAAGCACCCACTTTCGATGGCACCTTAGATCCACAACTCTTCCTTGATTGGATCAAAGGTATGGATAGTTTCTTCAAGTGGTATAACATTTTTGAAGCTAGAAAGGTTAGGTTCACGGAGATGAAGCTTATTGGAAGAGCTAGCCAATTCTGGTCGAACTTAGAAAGTCTTAGAGAGTCCCGCAACGAGTACCCCATTACTGATTGGGCGTCCATGAAACGTGAACTTAAACAGAACTACCTACCTCCTTATTTCCCTAGACTCCTCGACAGGTGGAACCAACTTACCCAAGGAAGATAACCCGTTAAGGATTACATAGCATCCTTCGATGATTACCTGATTCGTTGCAAAGGGGAGACCTCAACCACCCCTGCGTAAATTTTGTTGATGTTTCGTACCGGGCTGCGTGAAGACTTACGCAATGAACTATTTGCCCGGAACGTCACTACACTAGAGAATGCCTACAGCCTAGTGCTTGATCTAGAGGAGTCCCGTTCTCAGCATTCGAGTCGATCACATGATTCTCGACCCTCCTTTAGATCAACCGGTAGTTCCACCCCGCACACTCCTGCCTCTAGACCTACTCCGGGGAGCACGACCCGACCATCCACGGGTCCACCTGCACCTAGATCTGATTTTAGAAGTAAACCTCCCACCCTAGATGCCCCTCGGTCCAGTCCCGGGACCAAGTGCTTTCGATGCCAGGGGTATGGGCATATCGCTTCTCAGTGCTCCAGCCCTTATAAGGTTTCGATCGTTGAGGAAGTAACTGAGGATGATCTCGAGCCCGAGGTTGATCAGATCCACCAAGTTGAGGAAGAAGGCGAATACTTCGAGGAGGATGACGACACTACGGTCCTTAATTGCCTTCAAAAATTGGATACCCCTCCCATCTGCGTGGTGAGATGTGCTCTATCCCACCCGACACCCACTGATGACTAGCGTAGGACCACGATTTTCCACACCTACACCAAAATCAAAGACAAGAACTGCAAAGTCATAGTGGATAGTGATAGTTGCATTAATGCTATTTCCTCCAGCATGGTATCCCAGTTGGGTCTATCTGCCGTTCCTCACCCCAACTCATATAAAGTATCGTGGGTCAACTCTAATGCCTTGGAGGTGAAGGAACGAAGTCACGTGCCCATCTCCTTTGCCACTTATAAGGAGAATGTCTGGTGCGATGTGTTGGCTATGAATGTTGGACAAATTTTGCTAGGTCGCCCCTGGATTTACGATAACGATGTCCACATTTATGGGCATTCAAACACCTGCGTGTTTGAACAGGCTGGCAAAAAGATTAAGCTTTTGTCATCACAGCCCCGGGTTACGGATACCGCGAAATCCAACCCAGACAAATCTAAAAGGGGCGTGAACCTTGTCACCGCCAAGGTTCTGATTATTGAGTTTGCCCAAGGCGCCCATCTGTTTGCCTTAGTCGGCTGTGAGATTCCCACCGAATCTGATGAGCCAATTCCTGAGGAGGTATAGCCTATTTTAGGACAGTATGCTGATGTCTTTCCCGATGATCTTCTCGATCAGTTACCCCCACTTAGAGACATTCAGCATGCTATAGACTTCGTCCCTGGAGCCTCCCTTCCAAACCTGCCTCACTATCGAATGAACCCCACTGAACATGCTGAGCTTAAAAACCAGGTTGACGAGTTACTGCAGCAAGGTTTCATTAAGGAGAGTCTTAGTCCCTGTGTGGTGCCGGCCCTTCTCACACCGAAGAAGGACGGGACTTGGAGAATGTGTGTTGATAGCCGTGCTATCAACAAGATCACCGTCAAATATCAATTCTCTATTCCGAGGCTTGATGACATGCTCGATATGATGACGGGTGCCACATTATTCTCCAAAATTGATCTTAAGAGTGGATACCACCAGATCCGGATCCGACCCGGTGATGAGTGGAAAACCGCTTTCAAAACGAAAGATGGCCTTTATGAGTGGTTAGTCATGCCATTTGGATTGAGTAATGCCCCTAGCACTTTTAAGAGGGTTATGACTCAGGTGTTACGCCCCTTTATGGGTAAGTTTGTTGTCGTCTACTTTGATGACATACTTATCTATAGCCATTCTGTTGATCAGCACCTGAACCACCTTAGGCAAGTTTGTGATGTCTTGAGGAAAGAACAGTTTTATGCCAATCCTAAGAAATGTACTTTCCTCGTAGACCGAGTCATCTTTCTAGGCTTTATCATATCTACACAAGGGGTTTCTGCCGACCCCGAGAAGGTTAGAGCCATAGTTGACTGGCCCGTCCCTCAGAACATCCAGGAAGTTCGCACCTTCCACGAGTTAGCTACCTTCTATAGGAGATTCATCCGAAATTTCAGCACCATAGTATCTCCTATCACTGATTGTCTAAAGAAGGGTGATTTTCATTGAACCCCGACTGCCACTAGAGCATTTGATGAGATTAAGAAACGAATGGTGGAAGCCCCTGTGATGAGACTTCCTGACTTCTCTAAAATCTTTGAAGTGACCTGCGATGCTTCGGGGGTCGGAATTGGAGGAGTCCTCTCCCAGAAGGGTCACTCTGTAGCATATTTCAGCGAGAAACTGAATGATAATAAGCAGCGTTACTCCACTTACGATAAGGAATTCTACGCCGTGATCCAATCCCTTCGTTACTGGCGGCACTACTTGCTCCTGCAAGAGTTCGTCATCTTTTCGGATCACGAGCTTTGAGATACATTAACTCTCAAAAGAAACTTAATGCCTGACATGACCGATGGGTAGAATTTCTTCAGGAGTCCACGTACACTCTTAGGCACAAGGTAGGGGTCGAGAATAAGGCTGCTGACGCTCTCAGCCGACGGATGATGACTACTCTTGAGTTGAGAGCGGAAGTCGTGGGTTTTGATCAGATGAGGATGGATTATCTTGAGTACCCAGACTTCAAAGAAATTTACTCTTCCCTGTCCACATGCAGCACCCGCCTCGTGGACGATTTCCTTTTGGATGATGGTTACCTTTTCAAAGCCCAAAAGCTTTGTATACCTCGCACCTCCCTTAGGGAATTTCTTGTGTGGGAACTACACGCTGGGGGCCTCGCTGGACATTTTGGGAGAGATAAGACGATTGAGGCCGTTGAGTACCGGTTCTTTTGGCCGAGCCTTAAGAGAGATGTTGGTAGAATGGTTGCTAGGTGTCACACGTGTCAATTAGCCAAGCAACGTAAACAGAACACTGGGCTTTACACTCCGTTACCTGTGCCTAATTGTCCTTGGCAGGACGTCAGTATGGATTTTATTTTAGGCCTGCCAAAGACACTGCGAAGGAATGATGCCATATGTGTAGTTGTAGATCGATTTTCCAAAATGGCTCATTTCCTCCCCTGTTCCAAAACATCTGATGCCTCTCATGTCACCAAGCTTTATTTTAATAAGGTCGTCCGCTTGCATGGTTTACCCAAAACCATTGTATCGAATCGAGATGTTAAGTTCACTAGTTACTTCTGGAAAATCCTGTGGATGAAGATGGGTACTAAGCTACAATTTTCCACTGCCTTTCACCCACAGACGGATGGTCAGACAGAGGTAGTTAACAGAAGCTTGGGAAACTTACTGCGTTCTTTGGTTGGGGATCATATTAGAGACTTGGACACTATCCTACCCACTGCTGAGTTTGCATACAATAATTCTGTCAACCAAACCACGGGTCTAAGTCCTTCTGAGATTGTATACGGGTTTAAGCCTAGACAACCATTAGATTTGATTCTTATGAGTTCTAGGTATAGGATTTCTGAGTCAGCATCTGCATTTGCATCACATCTGCATGAACTGCATAAGGAAATTGCACAAAATATTGAAAAGAGCAACAAAGATTACAAGTTATATGCTAATTTAAAACAACGATTTAAAACTTTTAAAGTGGGTGACTCCGTGATTGTGCGGATCCGTCCGGAACGGTTCCCGCAAGGAACCGTTAAGAAGCTACACGCCAAGAGTGCTAGGCCTTTCAAAATATTAAGGAAAATCAATGACAATGAATACGTGGTAGACCTCCCCGAGGATTTCAACATCAACCCGACTTTTAACATTGAGGACCTAGTTGCTTACGAAGGCCCTGATTTCAATCCACCCAATCCATTTTTGCAACAGCCTGATATACCCACACCATTGGAAAACCCGAATTTGCCCCCCCCCCTTCCTACCATTCCCAAACTACCCATGGCTGATAAAGTGGACACAGTTTTGAGTGATGACATTATCTCTACAAAGGAAGGTGGAAAAGGAGAAGGTACTTGATCAGGTGGAGAGGAAAACCAGAATCGGAGGACACGTGGATAGACCGCGAGGAGCTGCAGCGGATAGACGCAGATGCTTTGGAGTTTTACAAGAGAGATTCTTACTCGACGGAGTCGAGTTTTCTCCCACCCCGGGAGAATGATGGGGACATCAGTTGGAAAGTCTACCGCCGACGTGGCCGTAGATCTACGGCCACGATCTGCCCGATGTATTTATGATTTTAGTATGGTCATTTTATTTTGATGTATTTTATTTCTGCATTTTTCCCTTTTTACCCTTGCTTGAGGGATTGAGTCTTGTAGCCCCTTGAGGGTATTTTAGTCTTTTATGTTATGTCATTGTATTAGGCTATTTATAGCCTTCATCTTGTATTTTTGATGGTTAATGAATGAATGATATGAAAATTTTCCTGCATTTTCTTCTTCTTGGAGCTTTTGTGAGAGCTTGAGAGAGAGAGAGTTTGTGAATTTGGTGGAGCCTAGGAGAGGCCACCCGTCGTACCCAACAGTCACCTGGTGGCTCTTGGTTTATCTCCCCTTCTCTATTTTCTTCTACCCACACCCACCGCCGACCACCCCCTCCACCAACAACCACTTCATAACCGCCCCTAGCCAAGCCTCACGACCTCCCCAAGATCCACTGCCCCCTCATCCCGCTGGCATCACCTTGACCGTCGGCCTCCCCCTTGTTGTTTTCCCCAGTCCCCACCATCTTCCTCTACACCAATTGTTAGTTCCCTTATTGCTTCTCCACGAATTTCAAATTCTGAAATTCAAAGTGGAAGTTTCCAAATTTGCCCGACGCCAAATTAGGAAAGTTTTCAATGAGATTTCAAATTTCAAATTTTGAATTTGAGCGGATTTGAGATTTTCATAATTAATTAGGCGAAGCGAATTAGGAAACACATAACTCCTTTTCCCTCACTCCCAATCCCCTCTACATGCCGCCGGCCCCCTTAATGGGCCCCTCTCCTTTAATGCTTCATTAAGGGAATTAATGTCATGCTAATTGAATTTCAAATCCTTTTAATTTCCCTCCAATTTTAATTAAATCTGAGAATAATTTCAGATTTGGAGTTTACCTCATTCTCTATTCCATCTAACCTAGCCTCCTCTAAACCCTAACCGTCTCCCTTCCCCTTACCACCCACCGTCCACTCCCTCTCTCTCTTCGCTCCCTCTCAAGGTGTCTCTCCCACATTGATTTGAGATGGATGATCGATCCGGAGTTGAGTCCGATTTTGCGTACGAAGGTTAAGATTTCATGGATCTTCTCAACTTGCCTTCCTCAACTTGATTCCAAACATTGTTGAATGCAACGAGAAGGTCACCCACCACTTGCTACTCATTGTGATCAAGGCTAGGGAAGAGAAGCTACGGAAGGTTTATAGTGATTCACGTCATTTCTCTGAGAAGGTGATCTTCTTCCTTGATTCACTTACTTTTCAAATTCTACTTACTTTGTTGAGAGTTTGTGCAAGCAAGAAATTGTGTCCACTAATCGCCATCCATTAGTAATCGTAGGCTTGTTACTTCTTTGTGATTAGATTTCATTGTTAAGTCTTGGTTAAGTTGGAAACTATTTCGCATGCAATGTCTTAGTTTTCCTATGTGTTTTGATTTAGCTTGGCCTCTTGTGTGGCTTAGCCTAACTGAGTTGAACCTTTAAGAGTTTTACCTTGTTGTTTTAATCACGAATAACTAAAATCTGAAATTGCTCTTAACATATTTCGTGCAAGTTTCCGATTCATGCATGTTGTCCTACATTAGTAGGGCTCACCAAAGCCATGATATTACTTAAAGGAGCATACAGGGGGTGGGGGAAGGTTATCTGATGGAAATATATAGGCTGGAGTGGAACAAATTCAAGGAGGGCGGGAACATTCCTCTTTCAACACAGCTATTGATTCAGCAGTTCATTGAGTTTTTCCAGCTACCTCAAGGGTTACCTTAGGGGAAGGTTAAGGGAGATGCTGGAAGCATGGATCATTCACCCCAGTATCAGTCTATTTTTTAGTCCAGTGTTATTGATCAAGTGCTTCAGCAGCAGTTTTGTTCGTTCTACCTTGAGAATAAGTTGACACTTTATGAGGGGAGTATTGTTAGACCAATCCATTGGACTGGTCCAACCGGTCAACACGGGATCGGCTCAGGCGGAACTGACAATAGAGTTCCGCTTCTTCCCGTATGTGTCGTTCAAGCCGCCTGGTCCAACGAAGCTTTTTGGAAAGGATTTTTAGGGACTTAGTAGGGAAATTTAAATGTAGGGATTATTTAGGAGATTCCTTTTGCATTGTATACATTAAATAGTTTGTTTTCCTAGAGTTAGGACATCTTGAATTTAGCTGAAATTTCATCTCTTAGTTTCTTTGGGCTCTAACAGCCTCTAAAGAATTGGGAGAGATTAATCCTCCTCTCGAATTGAGGATCAATTGTATCTTGCTATTTTTTGTTACTATTTCATCAAATAATACAAATAATCTAGTGTTTTCGTGATTTTATGTGGATTTTTGTGGAGAATTCTCGTTGTTTTCCGAACAATGGCAAGAAATACTTGAGATCTACAAGTGTTTCCTATCAGTTATCTCGGGTGAAATCTCATGAAGGGAATACCATTTAAAGGCATGAAGATGCATGCTACAAATGACTTGAATTATCCTACATAAATTTTCTGCATGCTTCAGACTTGGTGCCTAATTTGAATAGACCTACTCTACCGAGTTTAGTGAGTCTTCACCGCTTTCCAAACAAACCCAACTCAAATGATCTAAAAACATGAATAAAAACCTGCTACGTTTATACAAACATTATCTTTTCTATCAAGAACTCTGTACTAAAGATCTTAGGTATGATATATATACATATATTCAAAATATTATTAAATAACAAATAATCTTTTGATTTGAGAAAATTTTAAACATAAATATCCTGCCGAACAATAAAAATGACAACTTTAAATACTATAGAAACTGACATCGATAGATTTGAGCAATACTTAAACATAATTTAGCCTAAATCCTACCAAATAAAAAAAAATAAAAGCTTTAAATCCTATAAAAAAGTTTTCAGATAAAATATTTTTTTGATAATTATTATTTGAAGTTTAATTAATTAATAATTAATTTTGATATTAATATATAAATCTTAAAAAGTATAATTATAATTATAATTTCTAATTTGAAATTGATAACATATTAATAAAATGGTGCACGCTATTTGCACATTCTTCTATGCACCATGTGCCATTGTCCATACATGAGGCAAATAGTGCATCCCATTTTGATGAGCCGAGCCACACTTTTATTGATGATCGCCGCAGAAAGGTATGGGTGTACTTCTTAAAACACAAGTAAGATGTGTTTGATATTTTCAAGAAGTAGAAGGCCATGGTTAAAATTAAGACATGTTTAAAGCTAGAGGGTCTTAGACCAAATAATGGTGGCGCATATCATGATAAGAAGTGGATAATTATGCTTTGAATATGATCAAGCATGAGCTCACTGTTCCAAGAACACCATAGCATAATGGTTTTGCAAAGGGCACAAACAGAACTATCTCTGAGCACGCTAGGAGCATAGGGTTGTATGTTGGTCTACTCAAAATGTTATGGGCACAAGTAATGCAAACTAATGCATATCTGATCAATCTTGGACAATTGATTTCTCTGAATGAGGGGTTATCTGAGGAAGCTTGGAGTGGCAATGAGGAAAGTTTATCTCAGCTAAAAGTTTTTGATTATTCATATTGATGCAGGATCTAAGAGTAAGCTTGGTCCAAAATCCATCAAGTGTATATTTATTGGATATGGCTCGTATGAGTTTGGCTATAAATTCTAGTATTATCAGAATAAAAAATTTATCAGAAGCAGGGTTTTAAGTTCAATAGAAATGAAATGAACACATATAGAACTGAGATTGTTGTAGATTCTTCTAAATATGTTGAGATTGAGAATGATGATGATCAAGAAGATAAAACTGATGAAGCACAAGGTTTCTTAGACACCTGCAATTGAAGGTAAGAGTTTCAACAGAATCTCAAAGCCGATACAAAAGTATTCTCTTTTCTTATACTATATATTGCTAATAGATGGTGTCGACCAGAGAATCTTTGTTAGCAACCATGGTTACCTCATTTTGGATCAATTATTAGATTTTTTTTTCTTTTTCTTTTTATTGAATTATGTATAATTTTTAATTAATCTTTTTATTTCATTCATTTTTTCTTTTTTTTAATTAATCTTTATTAATTATTAATGGATTATTAATGAAATTTTATTCAAAAAATTCATTTAGATTTCAATTGTTAATCTTCAAATTTTATTTTATTTAGTTTTTTATGTATTTTGAATTATTTTTATAATATATAATTAATTATGAATGAATTTGATTATTAAATGAATGAAAATTTAATCTTTTATTTTTATTTTTGGCATTTAAAATTTCTAATTTTAATTTATTTTTGTTTGAATATTTTTTAATTTTATTTCATTTTTAATGAATTTATTCAATTAATAGTTGATTAAGGGGTAATTAAAATATTAATTAAATCTTAATTAGATTTAAGTTTGAATTTATTTATTAATGATTATGTGTATTGATTAGGGTTGATTAATTAAGGTTAAGTATTTTTATGCGTTTTATTTTGATCATTATTAATTGGTAGAGTTTTCAATTTTTAAAGATTGATTAATGATTGATTGATTTATTTATTTAAGTTTGATTGAGGTCAAGTTAATAGTGTACACTAATCTAAAATAAGGTGTCACTAAGTTTTTTATGTTTACTTTTTTTTCCTTAAAGGGTATATAAATCCTAATTTTAATATAAGTTTTTTAAAGCGGGTCCTTAATTTTTATCTTTAAATGACACTACTATTTTATATGTTTACAATCACTGTTACAAACCCTTTGGACATACACGTGAATATAAGCTAATGGGTTTTGGGTTTAAAGAAAATAAATGCAAATTAAATTTAACAGGCAACTACAAGTACCTAAGGCTAAGGAAGCACACATTAAAAAGGTGTAAGAGCCCTAAGGTCTTTTGAGTTTCAAGAAAACTTACTTCACCGGCTAAGTAAGCATCAACACTATTCCTATTTAAATAACAAGAGCCTTCATTAATTTCCTTACCAACAAGATCTTCAAAAACAACCAAGAACATAGGTGCAGCCATTGTTTATTTCATCATAAAAAAATGCCAGAGAAAGAAAAAAATGTAAATATTCACAGATTACGGAAATTATTCAGTGGCAAAACCCAGGCAAACAAATCAAAGAAATCTCTTCCGATTTCCAATCAAGAAATCTTGAAACCCTTCAATATTAGGCTTATCAAACCAACAGGTTAATGAGTGAAATGTTTGAGAAAGAAAATCTGGAAGATAAGGCAAGAAATTAAGAACGCATACATAGAAGAAGAAGAAGATGATGATGGAGAAAATGAAATAGAAGGTGAAGAAAAAGATTGAGAGAATGAGGAAGAAGATAGGGAAGACGATTAGCAAGGAGATTACCGTATCCCAATCGACGAAGCTCTCTCGAACACCAGTCCGCCTCCCACACCTCTGTCGGCCTCCCTCTTTCTCTTTCATTCACGCTCTGGTTTTTGGTTACACGAACAAGAAAGCCAAGCCAAATGATTATGAAGACCCCACCCAAAGAGCCCTCTTATAGCTAGAATCTTCTATTGAGATGCAAAAGACAATCCTACCCCTCACTTGATTTTAAAATCAAAGGCTTAGATTAAATCTTGATTTAGGAAGGGATTTAAGGGCTGAGATTGAAGCTAAGTTTTAGAGGAATTTGGAGAGACGATTTTGGATACCTAGAGTTGAATCGAACTTAGTAGAAATGGATTTGAGTTCAATTGGTCTGAGTCGATTTGAGCTAAATGATATCAATTTGATCAAAATTAAGACAGGTCATATTAAATTGAGTCGATTGAAATCGACAAGCTTTAAATCGAGTTTGACTCGGAACGAATCAACTCAATTTTGCTCCTTAGAATTTATTTAATTATTAACCAAATTATTTTTCAATAATTTTGACCTTGAGCCAAGTCAAATAGACTTATCGAGGCCCAATTAAATTTATTTGGTTATTAATTATATTGATTCGAGCTCGGACCAACTCAACTTTAATAATTGATGACAAAGTCGAGATCAAATCAAGCTCGGGTCGAGCCGACTCAGACTCCGCCGTGTAAAATTAAATTTATGCAATCTATACAACTTTTACTTGAATCAAATTCGGCTCAATTTAAAACTTTTTGATGATTGGCAGGATGATTGGCCGCGACGTCGTTTGGGAATAATGCTATTAGTTTCCGTAGGTATCATTCGATCGTCTTATGAATCCGGATCAGACATTTATTTTGTATTACATAGATTTTATATGGTCTTTATTTTTTTTTTTTTTGGACATTCAGGTCAATACATATGCAAGACTGGAACCCAAAACCTCTTATTTGGTAGTCAATACTTTTGTGGAGATCTGATGAAGATGAGACATCTAATAGGAAGCTTAAACGAAGCAAGAGAGAGCAGCCGGAAGAGAGTCAGTGGTTTTGCAATTAGGGCATAAACAGCAGATCGGCTGCGGCAATGACCTTCAAGCGTAGAAATGGCGAGCGTAACAAGCACGGCCGCGGCCACGTGAACTTTATCCGCTGCTCCAACTGCGAAAAATGCTGCCCGAAGGATAAGGCTATCAAGAGGTTTCTGGTGAGGAATATCGTGGAACAAGCTGCCGTCAGGGATGTACAGGAGGCCTGTGTCTATGAAAATTATACTCTCCCAAAACTCTATGCTAAGGTTCAGTAGTGTGTTTCCTACGCTATTCACTCTCATGTTGTAAGAGTTAGATCTCGCACTGCCAGGAGTATTCCACAGCGGTTCAGGCGCAGAGAGGATTTGGGAAGACCTGGTCCACCTCGCCCTGGTGTTGCTGGCGTTGCACCTGTTCGCCCATGAACCAAGAGTGTCCTGGTTTCAATAATTTATCAACAGCGTCAAAAGCTAAGTAGGAAGTTACAGCTGTTGAAAGATCCTAAGAGGAAGCATTGACTACCAAGTTGTAAAATATGAACCTTATTATCCTCATTCTCCTTTACCCCCTCATGTCCAACTTCAACATGAACTGTTAAGCTCATTATCCCTACTCATATGTGAGGCACAATCTACAACATATTCTCATTCATGTCGCTATATAAAACTCTAAACAAAATTGCTTAATTTTTACTTCAACCTCAGTCCATTATTCTCTAAAATGAGTCGGTTAATCTTTAACTCCCAGGGTGAAAAAAAAGTTTCTTGAACTAATCAGAGAAGGAAAAGAAGTGCTTAGCTGAGGGCGTGAAACATAGAAATTTGAAGAGCATTTTAGATGACATCAGTTGATATTTGCTTGATAATTGTAAATAAAAAAGCAACATAGAAATCTGAAGAGCATTTTAAGCAATATAATTGAAAGTTATAGTCCTGCAAACTACAAGCTTCATAGCTGGAGCAGTATTAAACATTGCATTCGTCAATGATAGAATGATTTTTCATGTATAACACTCCATTCTAGAATGCTCATCTTTGTTTCCTTGAATTGGAAAGTAAGTTCCCTAGAGGAACTTCAGCTAACATCCTTTTGAAATCAACACCAGCTTTAAAAAAGTTTCAAGACATTAAATCCATTTGGAGTATATGAAGCTATTTGTAAAAATAGCTATAGTTACTATGAGAAGATTAATTTCTTTTAAATTATGATTATTAGAAATAATAGTTTTCTTGAGTTATGTGTTGGGTTCGGTTTGACCCGGAAACCCGATAATGACCCGGAAATGAGTCTGTCCGTTTCTATTGCCCGGCGTGCCCGCCTTCCCCGCGAAATGACCCGACGCGTCGAGTCGCAATCCCAATCGCATCACTGGCAGTCTGGCGCAGTCTGGCTCTGGCGACTGGCGCTACGTTGCTTCGCGAATCGCGAATCATGAGTCTCGGCGTTCGCGTGCTATCGCTACCTCCTGTCGTTGTGTCGCTACTGTCGCGCCACCGTGCCACCGGAACCGACTGGCGTCGCCGCTGTGTCGCTGCTGCCACGCCGTCGTGCCGCCTGCCGTTGTGACGTGTTACCACTGCCGCCTGTCGCTACTACGCGACCGTAACCCGCGCCTTTGAGATTTATTTTCAAAATTATGTGTCGGTCGTGTTGACCCGAACCCGATTCGGGTTGAGTTTGGGTCAGATACAATCGGGTCAAATTCGGGTCTTACTCGAACACGACCCGCCGACACGAATCGACAGCCCTAGTTGTATCTATGATGTATAGACACGGGCCAACGATACAGATACGACCTGACACATGTTGATAATAATAATTTATTATTATTATATATATAATAATATAATATTATATGTAAAAAAAAAAAGAGAGAGGATTTCAACAAGTGTCGAAGACCCCGGGCGTCGTACCTTAGGTCTGACCGGAATGGTTTGAAATTGAAGACCTTGTGCAGTCGACTTTAAGTCCGGCCGAGATAGTTTTAAATTTTGAAGACCCGCACATCGATCTTAGATATGGGCGGATGGTTTTGCAATTCAAAGACCCCACACAATCGATCTTAGATCCTGGTGGGATGATTTAAATTCGAAGGCCCTACGCCATCGACCTTAAGTCCGGGTAGGAAAGAATTCTGGCAAAAGCCATCCCGATTTCTCCCTCGGTGTGGAGGTGACGCCGGGAGACTGCAAAATTTTTTTTGAAAAGTTTGGACTTAGTGAATTTTGGAAAAAGCACGGATCTCTAAAAAAACATTTAAAATTGGAAGAGCAATCAAATTTTGAATGTTAATTAATCAATTGATTAATAAAAAAATTATTAATTGACTAATATTAATTAATCAAAATTAATTAAAATTAATTGATTGATTAAATTGTATAAAATACAAAAGTTATTTAAAATATAAAAATTATTTGAGAGCAATTTAAATTCAGGAGCATTTTAATTGACTAATTAGAGCAAGTAATAAATAAAAAAAATGCATAGAATAAAATGGAGAAAGGAGGAGGGGGATAGATCCACTAATCAACATATGTTGCTCTCTAAAATCTTGTACAAATTGCTCTCCAAAAGTCTTAAACTCTCCAAATCCCTTATACAAACTCGCTCAACCTCTCCAAACAACTCTACCCATTCAAAATTGAACTTCTTGCAAGCTCTTCAAAGCTCCCCTATACGAGCTCCTACAATTACTTGTGGACTATCCCTTGAACTGCTGCAAGCACTACTTGCCTGCAAACAAGCAATAAAAAAAATCAGTGCATCATAAATAAATTAAATAAATGCGAGAAAGTGGTAAATCTAGTTACTGCAAGTAAAATAGAGTACTGAAAAGCAAGAAAAGCTGAGTACGAAAAAAGCCAGTAGTGTAACAGTGCTGAAAAGACGGGTAAAGAAGTGAACTATTGTAATAAGGAAAAAGACTACAAGCACAAATCAAAACAACTACACTAACACTAGTGTCAAAACTCCAAAGTGTCAAAATCAAAAAATTAACCAACTCAAACAAGTTCAAAACAAATCTCCCAACAATCAAATTTCAACTCTCTTAGGCAGCATGATTTATAAGAATTAGGTTGTAAGATCCACTACTTGGCAACTTTCGTAGGAAAGTCGTAAGTCCGGCCTTTGGGGAAGTTTTAGGTAAAAAATTGACCTAACTCCGAACCCCAAATTAAAACCTCGACCACTTCTAATAGAAGCCATAAGTCCGACATTTGAGGGAGGTGTTTAGGTGATAATACAAACTTAGACCTCTCATACAGGCATCCTAACCTATAGGGTTAGGTTGTAAGACCTACCAACGGGCCACTTCTAAGTAAAGTCGTAAGTCCCATGTGTTAGGGATACTTTTAAAACAAAGTATAACAATGCCAACAATCCTACAAATAACTAACGAGCTACTTTCTATGAAAGTTGTAAGTCCCAATCTAAATTTAAATCTTCGGGCATCCTAGTCTAAAGGACCAGGTTGTAAGACCCACAACTCGGGCCACTTAGCTTAAAATGTTAGGTCGTAAGACCATCATTAAGCAACTTCTAAGGAAGCCACTACAGGAAAAATGCTGAAAACCGGCGGTTTTTTCCGACGGTTAGTGTAGATTTACCGGCGGTTTTTAACTTTACCGGCGGTCTAACGGCGGTTTGTTAACCGCCGGTAAAAACGGCGTAGGAAACCATTTCCGACGGCTTTTTACCGGCGGTTTATTTTTGCGAGCAATAAGATCTACCTAACTAAAATATTTGGGCTACCTTCAATTGAGGCTGTAAGTCCCACTAATTCGGGCTACTTCCTATAAGAGTTATAAGTCCCAATCTAAATTCAAATCTTTGGGCATCTTAGACTATAGAATTAAGTTGTAAGACCCGTTTTTCATGCTACTTCCGAAGGGAAGCCATAATTAAAATTCTCAGGCAGCCTCACTTTAGAGGTAGGTTGTAAGACCCATCCTTGTGCTACTCATAAATAGAGCAATAAGCCCCATTCTAAATCAAATTCTTGGGCAACTCCTAATTGGAGTCATAAGCCCAAAACTAAATAAATTAACGGACAACTTCTAAGAAAGCCATAAGCCCAAACCCAAATTAAATTTAAACTAAAACTCACATCTAACCACTTCAGTTTACTCGGGATCCCTGAGAGGAGGCAACCCCTGGCTGCTAATCATATTCCCTGTATACTACGATCGATGGTTGTTAGTGTTGGTAGACTGAATACACGGTATACCCGGGACAACGGAACCATGAGATCTTGATCGGGTTTACCTCCATTTTTCCCATAATTGAGACTAAACTATATAACCTCCATTTAAATGGCTTATGATGAGTCACTTTATGCTAATGGAATCTATTGACCCCTAAGTTGAACTCTACTCGAGTGGTTCAAAGTCAGTATTGAGTTAAATTTTTTTAGGTTGAATTAGAAAGTGAGTCAGTGCTATATCATCAGGTATCCACCTAAGGGTAAATCCTAAAGGCGACATCTATGATAGATTATAAGGACCTAGTCACTAAGAGTCGGCACAGGGAATATTGACCTCGAATAATGAGGTCAACAAGAGTAAATTTGTGCATTTAATTATATTTATTTTTTACATTCAATTATGATTAATTAAAATATTTATTTTAATTATTTCTAAATTAATACATACTTTGACAATTAATAATATAATCCATTAATTAATATTCATAATATATATATATATATATATATATATATATATATATATATATATATATATATATATATATATATATATATATATATATATATATATATATATATATATATATATATATATATATATATATATATTATAAAATTGATTTATAACTCTTCTCATATTGAATTCTTGCCCTTAAATTTATGATGAATATCGAATCCTAATTTTAAATGTATGATTATTATATAAAAATTCGAATTAAATTCTATCTTTTTAATACTCTCATTTTTAAATCTATTTTAATTAATATTATTATTTACTTATTCTACATGCTATCATTTAACTGCATAATTTATTTTCAATAAAAATTAACATAAATATTAAATTATTTAAAATTACTATGTTAAGTCATCAGTTATATTTGCACGGCTCACTATCAAATTTATTATAAAAATGTTAACTTACCATTCATCTCCCAAAATTAAGCTTGAACAATATATATCTATTAGTATAAATGTTACTATTATAAAAGCCACTTAATTTTTTTCATAAACAAAATCCTAGCATTCCATATTAACTATTAAAATAAAATTCTAATAGTTATTTTTATTATCTTATTATGATTAATTAATTATGTGAAATTAATTCATCGTAATTATTTTTATTTAAACAAACAAATAAAATATATATACTTTGAATTCCCTAATGCTTCTGAGTCTTCATTCACATTTAGTGAATACCTTTTCGTATTATCATTTTATTATCTCATACTCTTCTTATTCTTTTTATCATGATCTTAATTATTATTAACTAAATATCCATTCATATTCCCCTCTTTGTATCCTTTATATTTATTATTCATCTTCATATTTCTCTCTTTGTATTATGTATAATTTTTATTCATCTTCATTCCTCTCGTTATAACTCTTTCTATTTCTTGTCATATTATATATTATAACTCCTGTAACTCATCAAACTCTCACCCTATATGAAACTCTACACAATCCTTTATCATCTCTCCTATTTCTATTGTGTTGGGAAGATGAACTGACTGCAGTGCTCCTAATAACTCCTTTGTAATAATGGTAGTATTGCAATGACGAGAAGATTATATCAACTTCTTGCAGCTCATTTACTGCATTAGTAAGGCTTTGGTTGCCAAAGATGCTTCAATTTTTTTTGTTTAGAAAATTTTTTAATTGCAATTATATTTTTATCTATAAAAAGAAATATGTTTGCATAGTTTTTTTATCATTTAATTAATTTTGTAGGAAATTTTTTGGATGTTGAAGATGTATTTGATTGTTTATGTTGAAAAATCTCTCTAATTGCAATTGTATTTTACTTCTATTATCTAATTATGATACATGCATATAGGTATTTAGGTGTAACCACCAGAAAAAAGTTTTATGTAAATTATATTTTGCTGGTATTTAATTGTGGCGTTTAAATGACTAATTTAAAATTATTTCTTATAAAATTACTGTTATTTAAAATGTCAACTTAAAACTTCTTAATATAACAGTCTATTTTGATAGATTCTACAAAGAATAAAGTAGCATGTAACTTTATTTTTTATCATAGATGTGCACAAAAATATCAATATATGCTCTTGATCTTTGAACTAATAATTTGTTTATTAACTATATTGCAATTGCAAAGCGCCTGTTTGTGATCACTTTTTTTTTTTCGAAAAAAATAATGCTTATTTGATGTGTTTTTTTAAATATTTAAATTATTTTATGCAATTTAAAATAAATAAATTATTTTTAAAAATACTCAAAATAATTTTGAGATATGTTCAATGATTTTAAAAATTACTATAATAATTGAAAGTCATTGGCCCCTGTCACAACCATCATTAACACCATTGCTTCATTTACTCACAAGTAGCCACCACTTCATCTGTATATTCAATAGATTATGTAAATATAACATCTAATATTTAGATGAATAAAATTTTGATTTCGTTTTAATTTTCATTTCATTTATATACTGCATTTAAAAAAAACCTAGCTCATAAAATTATTTAAATTTTGGTATATTTTATTGAATAATATATTTAATTTGTTTATATTATTTATTTTTAATATTTAAATTTAATATTTTAATAGTAATATTCATTTAAGTTCAATATTCTTTTTAAATTTTTAAATCAAACTCATGTGATGAAGAAAATTATGTCTGTAGTAAATAAAAAACTCATAGTCTTATGCAACATCAAAGATCATAAAAAAGATAAATATAATTTCTCTCTTTCAATATTATTTATTACAAATAATAAATTTAAATTCCACTTTCATCTAAAACTTGATTATAGAAATATTCAAAATAATGCAATGATTAATTATTTTGATTACACAAATAAAATATCATTCAAATAATAAAATCAAATTATTTCTCCAATAAACAAATAATAATAATATGTGATCATTATATTTATTATATAAATTATAAATAAAAGGTGAAATTCCACCAACTTATTCAATTGGACATGCCAAAGATTATTCTCATATATTATCAGTTATCTTTTATAATAGATATTAAAAAAAAAAAATTAGAATCAATATTTTCAGAATATTCAACGCATTGTAATGCATAATTTTTTTAAGTAAATAAAAAAGTGCAACCCGAAATGGTATTTAAATCATCACCCAATACATCAAAGAAGTAATTTATATCAACAATCTTCTCTTTTTCTGACAAAATAGCTTCTAATTTACATCACCCAATACATCAAAGAAGTAATTTATATCAATCTTTTCCTTTCCAGTGGCAGCCCTGTTTATCACTGAATATAATTTCTTCAATGGCATCTGAAAAATAAAAAAAAGTGTTGAGGTCATTCTATCTATAAATAAAGAGTATTTATATACAAAAAAATAAACATTAAAACTTTATCTATAGCTTCTAAATGAGAATTACTTTGAACGTCTATGTACAAATACATTTTATAGAATTTTTTAATGTAATGAGTTCAAACAGATTTAAGAAGAGGTAGAATTTGAGGTCGTAAAATAACATAAATTTATTATTACTATGATTATGAAGTTTCAAAAAGTGTCTAGCCAAAAGCTTCTATAAGAAATAATTTAAGAAATAAAGCTCACCCCATCTAATGCTTCAGCAGCTGCATCAATATCATCCCTTGCAAAAACATTGAGATGTTCTAACACCTGTATAGAAAAATACATCAATCAAGAACCAAAATATTTGTACATCTAAATAAAAGATTTAATATATATATATATATATATATATATATATATATATATATATATATATATATATATATATATATATATATATATATATATATATATATATATATATATATATATATATATATATATATATATATATATATATATATATATATATATATATTATGGTTATAAGTAAAATAATGCATTCAATGAATAATTCAAATTTATCTCGAATATTATTAATTAATCGAATTTGAACCCTTTTTTAGAAACATGAAAAGCAAGATCAAGGAATCAATTTTTTTTTTTCATACATAATAGTTTTATTTTATGAATGAAGCAATTATAATCCAACTCATTTCATTTATTCATGCTCACAAATTAGGTTGTTTATTTTTTAGTTATAAATTTACATTACATAATTATTATATCATATAAATATCATTTAAATATTTTTAATATTTACTTCATCCAAGGTTCAACTCTAGTTAAATAATTGAACTTTGAATCTACCAATTCTATGTTCAATCTGATTTTCAAAACCTTGGAAATAATAGTTGCACACCGCTATCAGACAACCAACACCTATGTTTGATACTTGTGTTCAAGTGATAATTAGGAAGTATAACCATTTTGAAATTAAAGATATTACACATAATATGATCACATTCATGGGTCGCCTTTCTTTTTAAAATGTTGGTGACTAAACAGCATTATATTAGTCAAGAGATTGAGAAAAAGAGGATGAAAGGGTATTCAAAGTTTAGCTGAATTGCTAGCATAATAATAAACTTACGAAAGTAAAGACAATTTAATATTGTTGCGTGCAATAAAATTTGCAACCATAAAGTAAGACTTTTGTACATTAACATGATAAAAAAAAACCTATGCATACAGATAATAGAAGCTATAAAAAATGGAGATTTCATATCAACTCGAGGAAAGGAAAACAATTAAGTGGAATTGACATGTTTTATTTAAAAAAAAATATTTATTTGACAAGTGTGTGCATGCAAGGGCACACTCTGGCATGTGTAATAGTCGCAAACAACTTGTACTTAGTTTGACATGTTGATGTGGATTTGGACTAAAATTTGAGCCTGAATATGTTTTCTACGGCATTTTTGGCTCCCTAGAACCATTTTCCAATGTTATGAATTCAATTTTAATACTTTTCAAGTCTAATAGAGCTTCTAAATTTTGGATAGTTTAGGAAAATTTGAAGTCAAATCCTTATACTATACTTGTACCTATGTGTGAATATATATATATATATATATATATATATATATATATATATATATATATATATATATATATGATGTAAAACAACATGCGGTGAATCAAGAATTGCAATTGAGAAATTAATAGAAGCAATGACTTTTAGCTTGCTACCAAAACTCTTTGTTTGCTCAAGTTGAGTTTAAGAATAAAACATTGATAGATTAAGCAATGACAATAAATAACATTTAGAGATTAGAGGAGCTTCTCAAAATAACACCAAATTTAAGAAATGCAAATAGCTAAGAATAACAAAGCTCCAAATTTAATATCTAGATCATTCACCTTGAAGTCCTTAAACTCGTTTTGAAAGTGGTGGCTAGCGGAGGAGGATCGTAAGTTAGCGATGCCACTAGTAGACAAGTGATCCCGAGAGGACTCGTTGCCGGGGAAGAAGACGGATTTGGAGGAGCGGGTGGGTGGCCATCAATGATCCACTCGGAGTTTGGACGTTGTTTGTCGATGTCGTGTATGAGGGTCGGTAGAATCCGATCCAAGTAAGTTCCAACGGTTCGTCGTCGGAATCAAATCCTGCGTCGACGAACGGCGATTGTTGGATGTCGAGGTTGCCGTGAGCGTCGAACACAAGTCCCCATTCAAACTCGGGGTCCGCCATGCATGGTGATAGCGAGTGATGAAGCTGAAGAGAAAGAGCAAATATTTCCTAATCTGAAATAATGTCAAATTAGTGAAATTAGAGGAGGGAATTGGCTGAAGCAAATCAAACCAATGGCAGAAAGAGGCTCGGGTAGGAGAGAAATGCTTCAGGAAAATTCAGAATTCTGAAACTAAAGTCCAATGGAGAGAAGTGGGGGAAATTAATTTGAGAATTCCAATTAATTTCCAAAGGAGGCGGCGGGTGAAGCTATGGGGGAAATAAACAAAAATCTGATTTAATTCAGATTCCAAGGGCTGCAGCTTTAATTTCAATTTTAGATTTGAATTTTGAAATTAGAGAAAGAGAGGGAGGGGAATTAAAGAGGCATTTAAGTAGCAATTAAGTGGGGATTGGAGAGAGAAAAGAGGGGGAGGTGGCCGGCCCCATGGAGAGTAGAGAGAGCAATCAGATTAATTGCATGGCTTCTCAGGAGGAAATCATGGAATTATTAAATCTGACAATTGATTATCAGATTTACTAATACAAGAGGGTTTCCTAAATGACTTGCTGCTAATCACGCTGGAATTCTTCCGTTAACTGAAAGAAATAAAACAAGCCACATTACCTAATAGAGGGAGATGTATAATAGGAAATAAATTAAAGCCTTGGCATGGGATTTCAAAATTTGAAAACATACGGGCGAGTTGGGGCTGCTGGGCTGGCCGGCGGGTGGTTGCAGCCAGGAGGCCGACAGATTGGGCTGCTTGGAGTAGGCGGCGACAAGAGCAAGGGGAGAGATGAATTTGAATTTTCTAGGGATTCGACAACTACGAATCTACTAACCTCAATTGTCTTCAATTTGAATTTCCACAAGATTAGCTAGTACGAAAACTAGAACTCACAAAGAGATCTAGTTTTCTCCGGCGAACTCACTAAGAGATTTTGGGGGAGTGAACTCACAAAGAGAACAAGGAGCAAATTTCATTTCATCCAAAAAACTCCCTCATTATAATACATGATGCCTCATATAAGGAGGCCCAAAAATAATAAAACTGGAAAGACAAAAACGCCCTCTGGGCTACATAAGCGAAACAATGCCCTCAGGGGCAAACTAAAGAAAAGTACACATGAAATAAGTTGTAAATAAATCAGAAATAGAGACTCTGAATCGTAGCCGTCGATCTACGCCGCCGGCGATGGTACACGTGTCGAAATCTGATGTCCCCATCAATATATATATATATATATATATATATATATATATATATATATATATATATATATATATATATATATATATATATATATATATTTGTACCTGTGTATATGCATTTAGACTTTTACATACGCATCTATGTAAAATATATATCAATGCCTGCGTGTATGGTAGAAATGGAATTTCCCTTAAAAGTTTGTGAAACTTTTTTTAAAGAATTATTGCTTTTGGCTCAGATTGGGCTCAACTTGAACAGCGAGCAAGTATGCCATGCCTAACTCAAATCGAGATCACATTGAGCATGTCTATATCTAGACATGACGTCCATCAAGATTGGAGCAAATGGCTATGAATCAACCTTAAATCACAATCAAATTCACATATAGAACAATGAGTTAACAACATTACCCTTAACAAGCATTCCTAACATCATCTCAAAGAGTTGTATGGGGTTAAAGAAAAGTTAAAATAACTATTATTCTAATGAGGCACAAGTCCAAAAATTTGCCTACAATAATGCTATTTAAATAATAAAGAAACAATTATGCAGTGTTGATAAAATGCAGAATTAGCCAATCTAATTTAGCTCCAAATAACTTCGTAAGAAAAAAATACCTTTATGGCATCTTCCTTGGCCAATGCCGGGACATGATAAGTAACAAAAAAGGCACTGCACAATGCAATAGACTCAAGAAATTCCATCTTACTTGTAGTTCCAATAACAAACATATTCTTTCCCTGTAAAAAATTAAAAAAAAAATTCCCTATATCCTTAATATAAGATAGTGAAGGCATCAAAATCAATATGAAGCAATAAAATTATATATGCATGATAACTCTAGACATAAAATAATAAAAGTAAATGGTTAAGGATAGAAAAAATGGAAAAAAAAAATATCAAGGACTTAAAACAGTTAAAGTATCCTAGAAAAATATGATTTGCTCGAAGGATATAAAGTCATTGAAGTAAGAACAAAAGACAAATACAAACGATCGAACTAATGTAAAATGGTGCATATTTGTAGCTGCTGCTGAAAATAATAATATAAAAAAAAACAAAAGATACTTCCAGTTCATGAATGCAATTTCTCAATTCATTTAACAGAAGAAGAAATATGTATAATAACTACAAACCTTTGGAGGAGGGCTTTCTAGATAGACCAGCAATGTTTGTGCAATCAGATTTGAAAATCGAGGACCAACGACAAAATAATCCAATAGCCTAAGAAATATATTATGTCATTTAGTAACTTGAAGTAGATATAATACCATCATGTATATTGAACCTACTTTTGAAGCAACATAAGCAAGGTATACCATCATGTACATTGATTAAGGGGGAAAAACATTCCTTAATGAAAGCTATCATTAATAAATTTTAAAGCACATTGAAAATAAAATAAGTATAAACTACATAAAACAGTGAATCAAAATGCAAGGTTCAAGACCTACGCCTCAATGTCATCAAGAATAATGATGCTCAACTGAGACATATACGCATCCTCAAAAACCTACATAAGGAAAACAAAGATTCTTGAATTTAGAAAACTTGGCAAAGAACTTGAGCAGAAAAGAAATAAACGAGTGAATTTTGAATAGAATAGGTACAAAATATAGATTGATCAGAAGACCCAACAATCTAAAACTTATTACCAAACAAATAACACTAAGAACAACAATAATTCTTATCCCACTACGCGAGGTCAGCTACATGAATCTTTTTCTTCATTATATGATTTTAAGAGTCAAATTCTCATTTATATCAAATAAGAAAACGCAAATCCTAATATTTTATAAACAAGACTTATATCTACCTTTTTAATATAAGTCAAATCCAATACATATACCATAAGGCTGACGTTTTATGGACAAAACCATCTAAGGTGACTCTCTCTAATAATTCTTCCATCGAAGCTATTCCAACCTTGTGACATATATACGTGTTTCGCATTCTATTTCTAAGAGTGAAGCCACTCATTCACGAAAGAAATAACACTAGGATTAGAAAATTAACAAGTTTTTTAACTGATTTCTAAATTCATAACATTGAAAGTAAACAAACCTGAACAATTTTTGCACATATACTGCTCTCGTTTAGACCTCTTATCGACTCAGGTGAGACCTGTGATAAAATTAGTTTGTTTATAATCTAGAAAACTTTTAAGGTGTTATACAACAAAATGAACTTACAATTTTGACATAAGGAAAATCACTGTCAATACCAATACTTGCTGCTATTGTTGTCTTACCACTGACAAAGCATAAAGTTTTAGGAAAAAAAATTTAACAAAGAACTATCATTACAAATTAAGATGCTAATACCTTCCCTGAGGACCCTCCAGGAGACAAGCAAATAGCTGGACACGCTTGTTCTTTTTAACTTGACTTACAAGAAACATGATTTCTTCATATACATGCTTATGTCTTTCTCCACAGTCAATCATTCCATTAAATCTGTAACATATTTTAATTCATAGATTAGGTATGATCAGTAAGAAAATAAGATATATATCTTACTATAAGAGAGTTACACCTGTAACTATTGCAAATGAAAGCGCTTTCATGTGTTATACAAAAAGGATCCACTTTCAACAAAAATTATTAACAAATACAAAATAATTTTCAGAATTTTTCGAATTTCATATAAATAAAAGACTTGCACATCAGAATATCTAAAAAATGGAGATAATTATGGCTATAGATAATATATATATATATATATATATATATATATATATATATATATATATATATATATATATATATATATATATATATATATATATATATATATATATATATATATATATATGTCTATAGTATATATGAAGCATCTCATCCTCTCAAAGACCATGGATTTAAGTGCATTACATAGAATTCGAAAAAACTAATTTATGTACCTTACAAACAAGGATCTACCCTAATTTTCTAGGATTTTGTAGATGAGTGAAACCAAAGATTGGTGTATGCATGACTTCTTAATATATTGAAAGAGGTTTACTCATTCTTAGCAAGTCTTACTTTTAATGGAATTTGGTGAAACCTATGAACCATATGCACCTACATGAGGCATGCACACAAGATAGAAACCCTGCAATCCAAGGGCTGATAAGACACATACCCATAATCACTTTGTGGATTAAAAATTCAAATCAGTATTCAAGCCACTCTTTATGATGACCTTGACGTACAACTTATTCAAATGCAAATCATACTTAAAAAAGTCATTAAAATAGAGTGTTTTATCTATATGTGACTGTTTATGTTCTTCTTCATCTATTTATCCCGGTCTATTTAACAAATTATGAATATAATTTTAAAACTAAAATTTATAGATAGAATAGCATAAAAAATTTATATGAAATATTATAAATCTACCGTCTTAAATACATGAACTTGAAATTTTGTCATGCTTTTGATGTAAAAAAAATAAAATATGATGGTAAAAAAAGAGTAGAAAACCTCCAATACAACTCTATAAAAAAAAATAAAAATTTATTAGCCCCACAACGCTTTAAGTGGCCACTACTAATTCATGTTCTTTTCTTTTTTTGATATCAAATTTTAGAAAGGAAGAGAAAATATATCATCCAAATATTTTAGACTTTAAATTATTGGATAAGCTATTTCTCCTTGCTTTTTGAAATTTTAAATCTAAACATAATAGAATAACAATTAAAAAAGAAACATTCTTATGGCTCATCTACTTTTAGGGTTCTCTCTCCACTTTTCTTTATTACATAATATATAAAGGATCCAGATATGAGGACAAAACATACCTTGAAAATTTAAGATGTGGTATACTTCATTGTTAAAACTCTTCTTATATAAATTTCTTATTCTCATATATAATATTAATATTCCAAATTAGCATGGGTTTCTTTTAAAATAAATAGGAGATGTTAATGCTGTTAGACTCTCCCAACCATCTGTAACTTGAGTTTGGTTTGAGTAAGACATTCTTGTTAGAATCGATTGGACTATCCCCTAACTAAAGCACGGACAAGGCTCAGAGCGAGTGGGACAACACGGATGAGCAGACAAACATGGGATCACATGAATGAGCAAACAAATGCAAATGAAAGTATATAACGTGACTCCTTGTATGAGATATCAACTTTCGTTCTACCCAAAAGTGTTGCACAAACGAAAGGAGTTGAGAGGAGGCGGGAACCAGGAGGAAGAAAGGAAATTGGGTGCGAGATTTTTTTGTTATGGAGAAAATTTGGAAGGAGGGGAATTTTTTTATTGTTGAGATTGTCAAAAGAATAGAACTTGTTGGAAGGAAGAAATAAAGTAAATGATAGGAAACACTCGAAGACTTCAAGTAAATCCTATCAATTTCGGAAAAACAACGAGAAAACTCTTCCAAACTCCAATGAAAATAAAAAATAGTAGATTTTTTATTGCAATAACCAAACTAATGGGAGAAAATAGCAAGATACAATTGATCCTCTATTCAAGAGGATCGATCTCTCCCAAATCTTTAGACGCCGCTAGAGCCCAAAGAAAAATAAGATATCTCAAATTTCAGCCCAATTCAAGATGCCCTAACCCTAGCAAAACATACTACTTAATAAATAATATTCATTTAAAAAATAATAATAATACATAAATTCAAAAGGAAATCTCTAAACATCTACTACTTTAAAATTTCCGTCATAATTCCCTTAAAAATCCTTCATAAACTGCTCTTTCCAGTTGGGGCAATCGAATCGTGTGTGCAGGAGACGGACATATTCCATTGTTTAGCTCGTAAGTCGGTCCCGTATGAACCGGCTGGACAGGTCCAGGGGACCGATCTAACTGTACTCCCCTCTCAAAGATCCACCTTGTATGCAAAGTGGAAAGATAACACCTTCATCCATTTCCTCGTCATCACAAACAGTAAGAACCTGAAGAGTTCGGTCCTTACATCTGTGTCCTGGAGTATACTTCTGGTTGCATCTGAAACAGAGCCCCATCCGCCCTCTTCTCCTATAATTCCGTTTCTGTGAGCTTCTTAATATTGTCTCCAATTCTTACTCCTACAGTCTTCTCCTTCTTAGTTAACAACATCAACTCTTTATCCCACCATGCGGAGCGAATTACATGAATTATTTTTCTTCATTGTGTCATGTTAAGAGATATTCTCATCTAAATCTAATTAAGAAAGATCATTTATAATATTTTCTAGTCAATCTATGTAGTTCTACCTCTATCTTCCTTAACATGAGTCAAATCTAATACATCTACTCTCCTAACTCGGCTAGTGAAAGGCTGACGTTTTATGTGACCAAACCATCTAAGGCAAATCTCTAATCTTATCTGCCACTGGAGCTACTCCAGCCTTTTCACATATATGCTCGTTTCGTATTCCGTCTCTAAGAGTAAAGCCACTCATCCACCCGAGCATTCTCATATCTGCAACACTCGACTTAATTTTATGCTTGTCTTTTAATGAACAACATTCTACGTCATAAAGCATTGTAGGTCTCAATCACCATCTTATAAAAATTTTCCTCAAGTTTAAGGGGTAATTTCTATCACATAACAAGCTCGATGCATTCCTACACTTCCACCATCCAACTTAAATTCTACCAATAATATCCCCATCTATTTCACCATTACTTTGAACAATAGACCTGAGATATCTAAAGTGAGTAGTATATGACTGCTCAATAGGAAGAAATCAAATTGCAGAAGTCTCAATTCAACAAGAAGAAGAAAAGTTGAAATAAAAGATATAAGTTATTTAGGTAAAATGTTCGATCATTTTAGGGAATTAGAAAATTTAATTTATTATGTAGAATGCTTGATGTTACCTTAATGATCAAATGATGTATTTTATGTCAACTTTGATAAATTTCATTCCATCTGATGTTGTCTTTGGCAACATTCAACACATTTTATATTATAATTGATGATGTTTGTAATATTAAACATTGTATTAGCGACTTTGATTTGCTAAAGGCAATTTTTATAGTAATTTAAAATTGATTACTTTTATAGTAATTTAAAATTGATAATTGCTGTAATAGGACTGGGAGAATCAAGCATTATAATTGAAGCAAAAATCTCACATACAAGTATTTTCAAAGAGAAATTTGGTAACAAATTATTTAATGAAAATTTAAATTGTATTTAATGAGTAATAAATTCCTAATCTATCTGTGAAGATAAACATGTTTGTACCCTTGATGCTTAGATTTCATTCAAGGAAGGTTACTTAAGAATTGAAGAAAATTGTATATAATTTCAGCACACGGAAAGCATTAAAATGGGTGATTACATTTGTTTTATAGCAATTTCATTTCTTTATTTTCATTGCAATTATTTAATATTATATCATGTATGCATACTTGTTAAAATTTAAGCGTTTATTATGCACCAAATTGACGAATAGCATATTTGTACTTAAGAGCTCTCTTCTTGAACTTATGCCTTCTTTCCAAGGTATTATTGTTTTATTGAATGAAAGTAAGTCATGCACGGTTGCACCTTAGCACCATCATATATGAATGTCGGGCATGCTGATACTTCAAATGATCTTGTTTTAATTAGATTTAAATGAGAATTTAACATTTTGATAGGACAATATGGAGAAGAGAAAAGTAACCAATCCCACATAATATGATAAAGGCTTGATGTTGTTGTAATTAATGAATCAGTTCATTTGCAATCAATACAATGTAAGATATTAATCTTTTGTTTAATAGTATAACCTAATGAAGTAAAATAGGTTTAAGGAAAAATTGCAAGCACCATCCTTGAAAGGATTGATTTTAATTTTGGAAACTAAAAATGATTTGGTAAAAATTAAAAAAAAAAAAAAGAAAAAGTAATCTAAGCCATCAAATTTTATCCTGATGAATTACATATAAATATACATACATATATGTATACACACACACACACAAATAGTAAATATATACGAAATATTCAAATAAAAAAATATCTATATTATTTTTTAAAGTTCTTAAATTTATAATCATTTGTTCATTATAATTATCTTAAAATAGATTCTGAATTTCTAAAGATTTATTTTACGTATAATTTTGATTATAATATACTAATAAACTTTTTTAGCCAATTTTTTATAAGTATGAAATTAAATAATAAGAAGAAAAAAAAATCTAAAATAAATAATGTAGTCTAACTTAAAAAAAATTATAATGTAAATATTATATATAATTTATAGGTGCAAGTTATATATAAATTAAATTTTAATTACATATGAATTAAAATAAAAGTTTTGACATATTTATATTTAAATTTTAAATTAGTAATTATGTATATTTAAATATATAACATAACTTAATAAATATTTATATTTCACTTTAAATTATGGAATATATTATTTATGTATGGATTTTATTTATTTTTAATCCAAAAATTAAATTATTTCATAATTATTACAAAGTTATCTTATCATTTAAATATCACTTAAATACTAATAATATTTATTACATCTGAACCTTGAACCTCTCTTGTCCGGTTCTATCTCTAGTTCAATTTTTACAACCTTGATATATATACACACACACACAACATATTAATATATATGAAATGTTATCAAATCCAAATAAGCTAACTTAAACTTGGAAAGCTCTTATATATTCCACATAAGGCAAGGCATGACTTTTCAAAAGAAAAAACTATCATGGAAAAAATAATAGTTCATTGAGCATGATATAATTTTTCATGTAAACATACAAAAATATTATAAAATGAGTGATACCTGCACCGCTGGAGATCATATGTGGAAACACCTAATGCAGGGATAATTTCTTGAAGGCTATTCAATAAGTCATTCATCGTAACTTTTATGTTTTCTTCATCCACTTCTTTGTTGAGATCATCCATGTTTATTTGTCTATTCGAGGCAAATGAAACAGCACATTTTACAACACCTTCAAGCTCAGCTCCACTATAATTTTTTGTCAGTGCAACTGTGTTTATGATTAAAAGAAAATAAAAAAGGTCAGCAAACTTTCCTTTTTTTAATAACACAATAGCCTATTTGCAAAAAAAATTGTTCCAAAATAATAATCCAGATTCATTTAATACAATGATTTTAGAAAACAAATAGAAAAAATAAATTATACAAGACATAAAAAACTTTTGGCATCCTCAATTAGACATGTTGCTCGATAGTTAACTTGGAATGCAAGGGATGAAATTTTGACATTTAATGCATCAATCATTGCCAAATTCATCTAGGAGAACTAAAATGTGATGCTAATTGAAACGAAGCTGAGGAAGAGTGACCAACAACATTCTTTTATTTGCTACAAGTTAGTTCTAAAGTTCATAATCTCTGACTCTTTCATAATCAACAATATTCTTATTAATGACTTTAATGTCTATTGAGACTTTTAAGTAAAAAAAAATTTTAAAGAACATATTAAAGCCAGCAAATTATAAATGAACATCCAAAATCAATGCCTCAAAACATTACAATAAAAAAAGTTGTGGAAAATTCATATTCCACACAATTCTCATTTGGTCATTATAAACATTAGCCTTATTCCAAATATTTCGAGTCCCCTTTATGAATCATATTCGACCTTCATTTCTATTGTGAAGACCACAAAAATTCTGTATTTAATTGATAAACATCAATATTATTACGTAATTTTTTCTGAATAAATTTGATATTTGATCAAGCCACTTAAATTGAAATAACAAAGTATTCAAAATAAATGATTTATTACAATTTATATAAAAGACAAAACTTTTAGAAGTAAATCTACTCATAAAAGATTTGTCCAAAATTTATTTTTCATGAATAAAATAAATGCATAAAATATATTGTGAAGTGTCATATAATATAAGAAATTAATACGAGAGCGCCAGCAAAGAATGAGTGGCAAAGCTAATGAGGCAAAGGCCAGGAAGCAAAAGAGATCTATCATTTGAACTCATAAGAATGCATAAAAGATCATGAAGGCTTAGATTATTTTCTATTTTTATGAAAATACGAAAGCGTTTTGATGATATCATAAATATTAGTGAGAAAAGAATATGTAAATATATTAATTGACAATATCATTGATGATTTATGAAATCATATATTACATTATTTTATAATTTATAACTAGACAATTATTTTTTATAATTAAACATGTAATTAATATAAATCAATTGATGCCAACTTAAATAAATTTAGAATACGCTCAAAATAGTCATCCAACTATTAATAAGCTTTCAATTTGGTTCTAAGTTTCACACTATCCCAATTTATTCCATCGATTATTGAAAATTGATCCAACTTTGATCTCTCAGATATAAAATTTAATGAAATATTATATGAATCTCCCATATAAATAAAAAATTTTAATTTTTTTATTTTCATTAGCAAATTTCTTTTGTAACAAATAATATTATTTTTGTAGCAAAGATTTTGAAAATTTTTAATCAACGACAATATTTTTTTATAATAAGGATTTTGGAGTTTTGTATGATTTTTCATTTAGATTTTTCTTAAAAAATAATATTTATTTTAATAATTATTAACCCTTATTATTTAGTAGGTTAAATTTTATTTTGATTTTTTATTTATTACAATTTAATAAATGAAAAAATAAAACAATATAAACGATGTAATATCATATACAATTGCACTATCTAAAATCACTCGCATTTAATTTGTGTTAAGTGAACTATTTTTGGCCCTGAAAACAAATTAGATCAATCTTTAATAGCTCAGGGACTAAATTGATGCAATAAAAGATACTAATGGATTATATGTAACTTTATTAAGTGTAAGCTAAATAAAGAGTTCAACTTAAAAATTTAAATTTTAGCCAATTTAAATAAATGCACTTATTTAAATAAATATCTAAAGATATGTGTTATTATTGTATAGCTTGTAGCCATTATATATTAGTTATAAATAAGGTTTGATGTATTATATAATATAGATATGAAAATAATCATGATAATAATATTGATGCATACATTTTATTTAGGGTAAAGATTTTAATTATAGATTGGATTGAAATTGAAGAGTTGAAGTGTGGAGCCAAGTTTAAGGAGAGCCCAACTAATTCTCGGAAGATCAAGGTCTTAGGGTTAGATCATTATCTTAGAACTCCGGATGATGTAATATGGATAATCTCATTTCTAGATAGTCATAATGTTTTCTTTCTCATAAACGCATGCATTTACTTAAGATATTTATAATTCTTACTCTTTTATAGGCAAAAAATATGTATTATTTCTATAAAATTTTATCAAAATAATTTACAATGATTTATCTCTCTTGCAAATGATCTTTTATATATATTGCAATGAATGTCGTGTGCCCAATGTTATTTCAATTATTTAAGTAAAGCATATACCATCATATGTATTGTTTCTTACAAATAGATATCATATATTTAGGAGAATGAGAAGGAAATGATAAATATAAATGCTTGCTTATGCATTTTGAAAAAGATAGAATTAGTCATCTTATAAAACTAGCTGGTGATGCTAATAGATTATTGAGTTGTTGACTTTAACTTTTCCACCATAGTAAAAAAAAAGTTATGGCATGGGGGCAGCAATGAGTTCAGCTAGTTTCCAACATAAGCAATAATAAACTTATTATCTATGCTCAGTTGTGCCAATGGGGGATGTATCAACTTGTGGCAAGTCATGCCTACATTTAAAAGGTGCTTCTAAAAAGGAATGTATTAAGAATAAGCTATGATAGGACAAGTTTCAGCTCATATTCATGTTATTAATGCTACATTGAATGACCTCTAAATAATATTTCTAATCATCATTATTATTAAAAGAGGAAAGCTAAGTTTCTTAGTAGTTAAAATGACGACTAAAATGCAAAATGATTCCTTTTCTTTTGAGCTACTATAGTTTATAGTTTATTTTGTGATATAGTCATTAGTATATAAATGTTCTTCAATAAAGTCCCTGAAGGAGTAAATGAATGATATAAATGTGGGCTCCAAAAATTTGCACCCCAACATATCTAATTGGGAGAGTTTGAAAGAATGTACTAGGTCAAATTTTCATAAGACATTAGATTTCAAATAAGATACTACCAAATTATTTCGGCCTCATTTTGTGAGCTCTTTATTAAATGTTACCATCTTACAATTACAGTTGATAGTAAGGGGAATAATGACAAACTCAATTAAATTCCTTTTCCTTGAAGATTTTTTAGCCATTGGGAACATACATGCTCTAGCCATAATTATAATTCTTGTTATTTTGTGTCAAAACCTCTAGATCAAAGGTCTTTGGTCATAATCATTGATATATGATGCCATTTGACATCAAAATCATTGATATAGAATGAATGAAAAAATTTTCTACTACAAATTATAGATATTAGGCCAATGATGATAGCTATAAGAAGAGGAGAAATTATTCTAAGCGGATGCTGAATGGTGTCCGGAGCCCAATGAAAATATGACATGTCACCCAGTACTCGGTGGTACCGTGGCTCGGTACTGCTCAGTACCACTCAGTACCGGGTGACATGGCGTATTTCCATTGAGCTCTGGACGTTAGCTGTGTCCAGTATCCAACAACAACAACAACATCAAGCCTTTATCCCACTACGTGGGGTCGGCTACATGAATCCTTTTTCTCCATTGTGTCCTATTAAAAGTCAAATTATCGTTTAAATCTAATAAAGAAATGTCATTCCTAATATTTTCTTACCAAGTCTTTTTAGGTCTACCCCTACCTTTCTTAACATAAGTCAAATCTAATACCTCTACTCTCCTAGCTGGGTCATTGGAAGGCCGCCGTTTTATGTGACCAAACCATCTAAGGCGACTCTCTCTAATCTTATCTTCTACTGGAGTCTGGAGCTACTCCAACCTTTTCACGTATATGCTCATTTCGTATCCTATCTCTAAGGGTAAAGCCACTCATCCACTTGAGCATCCTCATCTCTTCCACACTTAACTTAGCATTATGCTTCTCTTTTAATGGCCAACATTCGGCACCATAAAGCATTGCAGGCCTCACTACCATCTTATAGAATTTTTCCTTAAGTTTAAGGGGTACATTTCTATCACATAACAAGCCCGATGCATTCCTCCACTTCAACCATCCAACTTGAATTCTGCTGCGGCGTGATACTGATGTTAACAAAAATATCCGCAGAGAATAATTTCTCATATAAGAGAGAACAATAAATTTAACATCAACATGGCTGACGTTCAAAAATAATAATCAACATAATGCTTATTCATAAAAGCTCAAGAGGTATTGGGAACATACATGCTCTAGCCATAATTATAATTCTTGTTATTTTGTGTCAAAACCTCTAGATCAAAGGTCTTTGGTCATAATCATTGATATATGATGCCATTTGACATCAAAATCATTGATATAGAATGAATGAAAAAATTTTCTACTACAAATTATAGATATTAGGCCAATGATGATAGCTATAAGAAGAGGAGAAATTATTCTAAGCGGATGCTGAATGGTGTCCGGAGCCCAATGAAAATATGACATGTCACCCAGTACTCGGTGGTACCGTGGCTCGGTACTGCTCAGTACCACTCAGTACCGGGTGACATGGCGTATTTCCATTGAGCTCTGGACGTTAGTTGTGTCCAGTATCCAACAACAACAACAACATCAAGCCTTTATCCCACTACGTGGGGTCGGCTACATGAATTCTTTTTCTCCATTGTGTCCTATTAAAAGTCAAATTATCGTTTAAATCTAATAAAGAAATGTCATTCCTAATATTTTCTTACCAAGTCTTTTTAGGTCTACCCCTACCTTTCTTAACATAAGTCAAATCTAATACCTCTACTCTCCTAGCCGGGTCATTGGAAGGCCGCCGTTTTATGTGACCAAACCATCTAAGGCGACTCTCTCTAATCTTATCTTCTACTGGAGTCTGGAGCTACTCCAACCTTTTCACGTATATGCTCATTTCGTATCCTATCTCTAAGGGTAAAGCCACTCATCCACTTGAGCATCCTCATCTCTTCCACACTTAACTTAGCATTATGCTTCTCTTTTAATGGCCAACATTCGGCACCATAAAGCATTGCAGGCCTCACTACCATCTTATAGAATTTTTCCTTAAGTTTAAGGGGTACATTTCTATCACATAACAAGCCCGATGCATTCCTCCACTTCAACCATCCAACTTGAATTCTGCTGCGGCGTGATACTGATGTTAACAAAAATATCCGCAGAGAATAATTTCTCATATAAGAGAGAACAATAAATTTAACATCAACATGGCTGACGTTCAAAAATAATAATCAACATAATGCTTATTCATAAAAGCTCAAGAGGTATTGGGTTAGAATCTTGCGTATGTAATGCGTGTGTGAGTTTGTTATTGGCCTAAATACCCCCAACCCCCCACCCCACCCCCCCCCCCCCCCCCCCCCCCCCGGAAAAAAAAATGTTCATCTTGATCACTAGCTATTTGACAAACAATACCAAATATAACAACACACACAATACATAAGTTTACTATTCTACTTTACGACTCAAATATAAAATCATCGATGGACATACCGAGCTCTTGAAGATTTACGTCTGCAGCTAGAAAAGAGTTTCCTTTCATTTTATTCGTGTAGATTTGTAGGATTTGGAGACGCCCATTTTCATCAGGAAGGTTGAACTCAACAAGAATCTCCAATCTCCCAGGCCTATATATTAATAAACATTAAATAACTTTCTAAAATAAAATTTAAAAGTAATTAACAAAGGATGAACGAAATAACATGTTTCCACCTGTCAAAATCTACAATTATTTCAATACAATAAATGATGAGGACATCGATCCAAAGTCCAAACATGTGCATCACCGATCGATGGCCACGATTCAGAGCTTATTTTTCTAATTGTTTATGCATTTTTATTTTTATATTTTCCTATTATACCCTTATGTTGAGTTGAGTTATGTTGGGGCCCTGAGGGCAATTTAGTCTTTATTTATTCATGTATGCTTGAGACCTATATATATGAGTCTTTCCTCTTGTAATAGCTAATGAATATTTTTGAATGAAAATTTGGCTCTTGTGTTCTCTTTGTGAGTTCCGTCTTGAAGATCTCTTAGTGAGTTCTTCTTCTCCTAGATCTCTGTGTGAGTTCTATGGAGAGCCCAAGGTGAGGGCAAAAGCAACACCCACCAGTCATTGGAAGAGTCCGTGGCTCGTGGTCTATCCCCCATACTCGATTTCCCCTCTTTCTCTCCAACCCGCCCACCTCAACTCCCCCGCTTAGCCGCCGGCCATCCTACCACCAACATCCGGCCGGGAATCTTCCAACCATTGACCCAATCTCCTCTTCCATTCGAAGCTAAATTTTGAAATTCGAAATTCGAATGCCAAAATCTTTCCTATTTTAGAATTTACAAATTAGGAAAGTTTTTGAATTCGTTTTCATGACGAATTTCAATTTCAAATGGATTTTGTTTTAACCCCTTTTTTTTTAAACATCATGCATGCAATTTTGGAAGCCACCCACTTACACCCACACCAAATCCCCCTTCTAGAAGCCGCCGGCCCCATGCTTGGGTGGAACCCATTAATGCTCCATTAAGGCATTGATTTCTCTTGAATTAGGAGTTAACTCATATTAATTTTCCCTCCTAATTCACTTAAAACTGAAATCTAATTTCAGTTTTAAATTTTCAAATCCCTCCCTCTCTCTATTGACCGCTTTCCTAATTTGGAAATCCAATTTAGGAAGGTTTTCATGAGGTGATTTAATTTCAATTTGAATTAGATTGGAGTTATGAGATCAATTGCCATGTCATCACCCAAATTTGGAAACCTCACTATTTGATTTCCCCAATTCTCCCTTGAGCATGCCGCCGGCCTAACCTAGGTGAATCCACAATTAGTGCCCCCTTTTATGTCATTGATGGCACCTAATTTGAATTCAAATCCTGAATTAATTCCCTCCAAACACCATTAATTCTGAAATTTATTTCAGATTTATTAAGGAATTAACTAGGATTGAATTTCCCAAACCCTAATCCTCTCCTCTTGGAACCCGCCGCCCCATCCTCCTCTTGGACCCGCCGCCCACCCCTCCTGAGAAATCCCGCCAGATTTGCTCCTCCCTCACTTTCCTCCTCTTCTCAAGACAAGGAGTCTCCACTACATTCCCCTAACCCTTTTCCACTTGAAATTTCTACACGCCAACCATGCATGGCGGATCCGGAAGTTGACAGTGGATTGGTGTTCGACGACGAGGGATATATTCACCCCATCCGCTCTCCCTTCTTTGACGTCGGGTTTGGATTCGACGAAACGGTGGAGAACTACTTGAACCGCATCCTACCCACACTCATCGACATCATAGACGAGCGGTTCGAAGATTACGGGTGGACTATTGAAGGCACTCCGCCCGTGTGTCCTCCACCACCGGCAACCTCTCCGTGGCTCAATACCCTTGGCATTGCAACCTTCCTCGTGGCATCGTTTGGTGTGCTGAAAATCTTCTCCCGCTAAGCCTAGTTTAGTTGAGTGGTTAATCCCCAAGGTGAAATTCTCGTTATTAAATTACGGATTGTTGTTTAATAGCTTCAGGTGTTGCTACTATCGTTGTTTATCCATGAGTTTTGGTCAATCTACGCATACTTCTTCGCCTAAGCTAGTTAATAACACGATTTCTTTAATGATGTTCTTGTTATCTCAATAAGATATTAATTGAAATTACGTTGTCATTCACTTTTAATTTTCTTAAGAAGCTCCTTGCATGTGGTTTCACATCAATAAATCTCAAAATAAAACACAAATTATTTAAACTAATAAATTAAATAATTTATTTAGATAATAAGTTCTTCTAATTCTTAATTTACTACCTTTTAAGTGTGATTATTAATATCATATGACTCATGGTTCCATATGTAGCATATCATTAATTATATTTATGCAACACAAGCACATGCAATCAATTGTGAAGCTATGCAAATTACTAATTTTTAAGGGAAAAAAGGAAAATGTTCCTATTTCTAGATATTATATATAATGTTTAAAGAATAAGGCTTTTCAAAATTTCTATGTAACAAATGCTATTTTTTTTTTAACTTCATGCATGGTAAATGTCAAGGCTAAGTTAATGTGTTAAATTTTCAAATTACAATTTTATTTAAAATAGTTTTTAAGATTTTTTTTTCCTTATTTTAGGAACGTGAATGCACTGCCTTTTGTCACAAGTGAATCCAAGCTTTAATGGAACCTTTCGGTTTAATAAGTATAATGTGCAAGAAGACAACCAACTCTATATGGTAGTTGCATACCTTAATAATGCTTCATCCAGTAAATCTCTCTTGTTGGTTATTCCAATGAGGAGGACATTGTTTAAGGCCTCAACCTCATCAATTTATAATACAGACAGTTAGCCTATAAGACAATTCAAAGAAATGATATTCTAACTATTCTTAGTAGAATGGAGCTTGAGAAATATCACCTTAGTTAGTAGCTGGTTCACAATAGCATCTTGAACATCAGTACCATCCCACGTTGACCCTCTAGTCTATCAAGGAAAAAATAATAGCCTTTTTAAGAAAATGAAATTTTGAAAAGAAAGGTTGTGAGGAATACTTACAAAAAAAGGACCCAAAGTACATGTGAAATTCAAAGCAAAAAAATAAAAATAAAAATGAAGTTAAATTCATAAATTATCAACATTAGGTTTATCCCAACTTTGGGCCCATTGTTAAGAATCCTCATTGAAGCAACACAAAAAACACGATCATCATCAACAAATCCCTATATTAAGATTACAAAATCAACACCAACAATATTACAATTCTCAAGAAAATGAGCATGAGGTCCGCAGCTTCGTGAAAACATTCAAGCATGTGCCATGAGTAGGGAGGGAAAATTAATTTCATGCTCACTCTCCTTGCATAAATAGTGGTTGATCTTGGCATTCTCATCTCCTTTATTTTCTTATATTCATTGCTTATAAATAGACCCCTCATGTTCTACCTTGTGATTCATCAAGAAATAAAATAAATAGTTGCTTGTGGGCAATAAGTAAAAGCTTGGTAGTTGAACATCCTCTCTCGGAGATTGGTAAACAAGTTATCTATTGTGTGTAGTCCCTCTCTCTCTCCCTCTTTCCCTCTAGGTTCTCTCCTAAACTCAAGCAAGCCAACACCCATGACCCCTCTCAAATCCTAAGAGACGTCTCCCATAACCTCCAAAGCCCCTGACCTCACCCCTAAATGAAAACCATAGCAAAAAACCATCTCAGATTTAACCCACAAATCAAATTTTAAAATCTCATCCAAGCCATCCAACACCTCCGCAATTCCTTCCAAGGTACACATAACCCTACCACAACCTCTACACCTCTTGGATTCACTAAACCCAAGTCAAAACCGAGCCCATCTCAACCCCAAAAAACTCAGAAAACAATCCTCTACAAGAGACATATTTGCCAACCTCCAGGCCTGCAAAAAAATCAAACCATACCTACACCTCACCTCTCAAAAGCCTTTTGCATACAACCCAAAGCCATCACAAAGAATGAATATAATGCCTTCCCTTGCAGGAACCTACAAGCACCTTACATCGCTATATTTTATCTATTTACATTGAGATATTAAACCTATCTTTAGTAAATCTTTTTAAACAACATTTATCCATATAACATTAAATCTGCCTATCTTCCTATAATTATAACAGTAATTTTATCAATTTGTCTAATAGCACATTTTTTACCCTTCGTTTTACATCTACAAATCACCTAAATTTGATTTCGGCCATCTCATCTTTCAATAGATGCAACTCCAAACAATTTTCTATTATAAGGTTTTTGTAGAAATCTGCTTAACTACAACTAAATGAGAACAAAAAAAGTAAATGTCAGAAACATAAACAAAGATTGCATGGTTATGAGGCTAATAAATTGAAAAACCAATACTTTGGAAGTGAAAGTTCAAGAAAACCCGAACATAAAGGAATATTAATGGTGAATGCAATAATAAGGACAACCAATGTTAAAAACATCATCGATAGATGGAAACAAGTCCTATACATGAAATGGAATTAGAATTCATCAGTTGAGAAGAGTTTGTCTATTGGAAAACTAATAAAAAGGGATTCTAGTCATATGAATAATATTAAACAGGATAAGTTCATTTAGAATGATTATTGGAGACAATTACTAGAAATAAAAATTAGGCAACAAAAAGTTTAATTGCAGGTGCATCTATCTGAGAAAAAACCTACAGTTGTCATTATAAATTTAAACTATTACCATTGACTATTTCATAAGAATTAGTATCCTAATTTATGCTTGATCCTAGGCTAAAAACTCAAGTTGAGAATATAGAACCATAGATCAGGACAAAATTATGATGTTTATGGCCAACCTTCACAAAGAATGAGCACAAACATCATAAGATTCAAAAGCATAAAAAAAGCCATGAAAAAGTCATATTAAAATATGAATTATAGTTTAAAAGACAACCTTTAAATGGGGAAATGAGTTAATAATTTCAATCGTTTATGAAATTTTGGAACTTCAAAAAAGTGCTTTTCCATAAATTTGTCAAAAGAGGTCAAAAACATATCAAAAGGATATTTTACTTTGCTCATACCTTACAAATAACATCAATTTTATCAAATATGATGACATGTAAGTCACTTTGATCACCTGAATGCAAATCAAATGAGAAGAAACAATAATATAAAAGACAATATTATTGCCATCGAATTCATCTATAGTATTAAACTGTTGGTTTTTTACCTCGTGCCCTTTGTTCCTGTTCTGCATCGGCAAATAAATCCCTCACATTTTTCTTTGTTTCTCCAACGTCTTTGCTCATTAATTCAGGCCCATTAACAATCTAAACATTTAGAAATAGGCATGATTTATTATTAACAATATATCAACATACAAACAAAACATAACAAAAGCTTGAACTCTGGACTCCCTACAAAACTAAAGGAACAAGCAACAATAAGTGAATAGAGCATTAACGATAAGTAGAAGCTAAAAGCATTAAAGGAAAACTGGTGAAACTACTAACCATTGATAAATTTAGCTTCTTTAGTCTGCATGAACTATAAAAACAAACACTGATGAAGAAAAAACAACCCCTTAATACCAATTTGGTAATCTAACTATAACAACAAAATGGACCTTGATAAATCGGAGAACAATAGACCTTTTAAACACAAATCTTTACAACTTACATCAGCACCAACAACAATTGACATCCACCAAAAAAAATTACAAATCCAAAGCACCATTAGAAGGAGCTACAAAAAAAATCCTTTTTAGGTATCTACAAACCTAAATGTTAAGCAAACATGCAGAAAATCATGTACAAACTACAAGTTGAGAAAAGCTCCAACAAATATTTGTTAGTGAAAAATGTGAGGTAACTCCTTGCCAAATGAAGATATTACTTTATAACATGTGACGTGTATTAAGCATAAATAATCTATGTCGATAGTAATATTCCATCATCATCATTAAACGTCACCTATTTATGCACCTATTTTATAATTTACTAATGTAAATGTCAAAGGGATTAGAAAGAATTCTGATCACTTGTAGGTTGATTAAGATTATTCAACTCGGATTATTTTTCCTTGCACAATTAGGTTGATCAAATTAAGAAGAAAAAACATTGATATTGAAGGTGTAGCGACAAAACTCAATGGATAGCTTAAAGCCAGCTAATTAACATAAAGACAGACACACGAGTATAGATATGCAGCATATATATATATATATATATATATATATATATATATATATATATATATATATATATATATATATATATATATATATATATATATATATATATATATATATATATATATATATAGTTTTGTTATGCCAAAGCACTTCTTTTTTTAAGGGAAGGCATGTCTGCACAGCATTATTCAAGTTCCAAATACTATTGAGCTGTTCAATTAAGGATGCACCTTTGGTTCCCTTCCATTGAACAATTTTACGATCTGTCGAGCCATAAGTGTTTTTCCAGTGCCCGGAGGCCCATAAAGCAGCATGCCCTTCACATGCTTGATGCCCAATCTGTTATGTAGAACAATAAGAAAGAGTGATTGACATTCAAAATACACAAGAGGATACCAAGATTATTCATTAAAGTAGCTGCAATTAAGTCACATACTTATTTATAACATGGGGAGGGAAAACGCGAGAAACAAATGCTCTACGAAAGATCTGACCAAATTCTTCACCAAGTCCTCCTATTCCAAGTTTTTGGAGATCAACGTTTTTCAGCCTGAAAATCTTGCTATTTGCATCTTCACGCTGATTAATAATCTGCATGAGGATCCATGGAGGAAGTCATGTTAATTAAAATTACAACGAATAGTCATTTTCTTGCAAAAAAAGTTAAAATATGCTAAGAAAAATAAAAACAAAACATTAAAAAAAAGCATAAGAAATTGCATAAGTTCAGTCAAAATGGTCCATCGACTACTTATAGTGGATTATTTTAGTCCAAGAATATGACTAAACTAGTTTTTTGACTCCCCAAATCTGATCTAAAATAAGCTAATAGATAGAGTATTCTGGATCATGTTTGAGGAATCAAGGGATTAAATTAAACACATTTATAGTTTACGACAAAGATGATCCTATACAAAGTCTATGGACCATTTTGACATTTTTCTCTAATAGTAATATGAACAAATAAGTCATGTGAAAAATACAAATATACAACCTTTATCCCTGAGCTTGAATCAGCTTCAAATACAATATAAGTGCCATTGGTAATTATCCCTCTTTCAATGTCTTTTGCTTTTTCTTCATCCTCTACCAAAGCTTGGTTAACATTAAAGATGTAATTGGTTCCTAGAAATTCAAACAATACCTTTTGTCCAGTTGTCATAACCTGCATTCCACAATTGCTTCAAATTTGTAAAGCAGTAAAAGTTTTAAAACTCATCATTATAAGAAAATCAAAAGGTAAATATAATTACATGCTTGATAATGGCATAACCCTGAAGAAAAGAAATTATTTATATGTTCTTCAATTTTACATCAACTTATACTTTTATCAATAATTTTAAAATCTTTACATCATATAACCATAAAAAACTTGTGCATGGGTTCATGAAGTTAGGTCCTACTTAATGCCAACTAATGCATCCAAGGATTAATCTTATGTATACATCACTAAGGCTAACTGTTAGCCTCCATTAAGTAAATAGAAATTAGCCAAAAAAGTGGGATCAAGAAATGGTGAGACTAGTGGAAAGCGATGTGGTGTGACATGGGGAAAACTACTAGTAAAGTTTGTGTGGGAGGGAGAGAAAGACAGGCATTTGTTAAAATTCAGCCTTGGTTAGGTGCTGCTTATGTGAGTCAAGATGAGGTCATAGGCATGCTAAGTTGTGCCTGAAAAAAGCATTGCCTAAAGGCACAAAGATTAGAGGCTAGCATTTTGCCCTGACATTTAGGTGCTAATATTTCAAATGGTGAAGCTGAGATAATTTTTTATAATAATAATTTGACATATTATGATGCAAAATGGCATTAAAAGTTGGAGAAATAAGGGAGTGATAATAGAAACAAGTTATAACAATTGAAGTCATAAGAGCTTGATATTCCAGAATATTAAATCTTGAAAATGAAAATAATAAGTTCAATGTGGCAAACGAAGAGGCAAAGTGCTACAAAATCAGTGGAAAACAGGGAGCATAGATGGACGAAGTTGAAAATAAATAGTAGCAAAGAACAGTCTTTTTAAAAGCATTAAGTTCTCCCAAGCAGTACAAGTGTTCATTCCAAAAGTGTTCTGTGCCATCTTAGGTGATTGCCCAAGAAAAATGTGTCAAAGAATAAAGAGTTATGTCTCTACTGATTTTTAATATGATGATTATTTTTTAAGAGTATGATGAGTTAATCATAACATTCATAGGAAAAATTTATGAATCTCAAAATTTCTGTATTCTAAGTTCAAAAATTTTTGTAGATAGATTATCTCAAAAAATAAAAACAAACTACTTTAGTTTATTTCATGCATAGTCTAGGATGAACCAATCTCTCGACTTATCTAGTCAATCTCCTTATAATTTGCACTCTTTTTTGTAATTGACACAATCTCTTAGTGTATATCCTCACACTCATCTTAATCCTAAAGTTTTACCACTGCGTAACTTAAATTCTACAATTTCCCTTGGGATTAACTTGTTTGCTAGTGCGTGTCATTATTTCTCCAATAGTTAAAGCTCTTTTATACATCGACTCATATCAAATTCTCATAGTGAAAAGAAAACCCATCTTATGAGAGTGAAATATTAGCAGTGTCTATTCCATCAAGGCCGCTCAATTTATTACCCAATGCTCTTAGTGTATATCCTCACACTCATCTTAATCCTAAAGATTTACCACTACGTAACTTAAATTATGCAATTTCCCTTGGAATTAACTTGTTTTCTAGTACGTGTCATTATTTCTCCAATAGTTGAAGCTCTTTTTTACATCGACTCATATCAAATTCTCATAATGAAAAGAAAACTCATCCTATGAGAGAGAAATATTAGCAGTGTCTATTCCATCAAGACTGCTCAATTTATTACCCAATGTTATGAGAAATGACACAACCATCCAATTACAACAACATCAAGCCTTTATCCCACTCCGTAGGGTCGGCTACATGAATTCTTTTTCTCCATTGTGTCCGGTTAAAAGTCAAAATCTCATTTAGATCTAATAAAAAAAATCATTTCTAATATTTTCTAACCAAGTCTTTTTAGGTGATTAGGTCTACCTCTACCTTTCTTATTATAGGTTAAATCTAATACATCTACTCTCCTAACCGGATCATCGGAAGGCCGCCGTTTTATGTGACCAAACCATCTAAGGCGACTCTCTCTAATCTTATCTGCCACTGGAGCTACTAGAATCTTTTCACATATATGCTCATTTCATATCCTGTCTCTAGGAGTAAAGTCGCTCATCCACCTGAGCATCCTCATCTCTACAAAACTTATCTTAATATTATGCTTCTCTTTTAATGGCCAACATTATGCGTCATAAAGCATTGCAGGTTTAACCACCATTTTATAGAATTTTCCCTTAAGTTTGAGTGGTATTTTTCTATCAAACAACAAGCCTGATGCATTCCTCCACTTCATCCATCTAACTTGAATTCTACTAATAATATCCTCATCTATTTCACCATCACTCTAAACAATAGACCCAAGATATCTAAAACGTATACTCTTATTAATGATTTGATTGCTCAAACTAACAAACCACCCACTAAATCTATTACTACTAAAATTACACTCCATGTATTCAATTTTAGATCTACTCATATAGTCATATGATAACCTTTAGACTCTAAGGGTGACCTCTATAATTCAAATTTACCTTCAACTCCCTCTTTAGGTCTTATCAACAAGAATAATGTTGTCAGCAAAAAACATATACCAGGGAATATCCTCTTGCAAGTAAGAACATTCATTACTAAAGCAAAAAGATATGAGTCTATTGTTTTAAAGTATGACACATCAACTTAATTCCTCTATAATTTGCACAATCATGTGCATCACCTTTATTCTTAAATATAGGAATCAACACATTCATTCTCCACATTTGGCATCTTTTTAATCTTCAAAATAATATTAAAAAGTTTAGTAAGCCAAGAAATTCATTCATCTCCTAAGCATTTCCACTCCTCTATTGGAATATCATCAGGTCCAACAATTTTCCCACACTTTATTTTTTTTAAAGCCTATATCTTTGTTTGGTTAGTTTATACATATATCTTTTGCCCTCTTTAGTATCTAATCTATAATATAAATCATTAAAAGCTAAAGTCTTTGCATCGCAGAATGCTTTCTTAGACTGATTACGAACAATTTTATATATTTACCAACTTTTATAACAGAGCTTCTTATTTTTTATCTTATCTTGCACATTTTGATTCCAACATCAATTATTTTTAACATTAGAAGCACTTCCTTTTGATGTTCCAAGTAAATCCTTTGCATGTTTCTTAATATTACAAGCTACTATTTCCCACATAACATTAGCTTCCTCATGTACCGAAAAAATCTTAAGATGATAAATATTGCTCTCAAAGATAATTTTTGTTTGAGTTCTTTAAATGACACAAACTAATCTTAGAACAACGATATACTATATTTTTAATGCTCTACCTCTTTATTTTTAAGTTCAAAACTAATAAGCGGTGTTGGATACATAAACTTTCATTTGAAATAACTTTAACATCTTTACAATCTAAACAATCTATTTTTCTTACAAGAAAATAATCAACAAGAGTTTTACTATATCCATTCTTATAAGTGATGACATACTCATCTCTTTTCTTAAATAAAGTATTAGAAATAACAAAATCATAAGCTAGAGCAAAATCAAATATAGTCTTATCACCTTCATTAGTCGCTACAAATCCAAAGTCACCATAAATACTACCAACCTATGATGCACCGACACTCCGTTTTAAGAGGCAGTGCAGTGTCGGACACGTGTCGAACACGGACACACGCCCGACACGGCGGGGACATGTGTCCAACACTGTCTGAGCGTGTCCAGGTTTCTTTTAAAAAAACTTAAGTCAGACACGCGTGTCTGGCTATTTCATATTTTAAATTAAAAAAAAAAAAAAACTTAAGCACCGGTTCACTCCCTATTCTGCCCTAATCCTGCATTTCCGCTGTTTGCTTCCATTCGAGCGAAGGAGCAGAGTCTTCACGTGACTCGCGAGCACTCGCACCGCACCCGCGCACTCGCACCGCACTCGCACCGCACCGCACCGCACCCGCATACGATAGTCAATCGATTGTAGGTTTTTTTTTTTTTTTGCTTTTGGTTTTGGTTGACAAGAACAAAAGAATGGCGATGTAGTAATTAGTCTACGCATGAGGGTATTAACATGAATGTTATGCGTATTAATGCTAATATATAATAAAAAATCCTATAATTCTATACAGCTAATTAAATGAATGTTGGTTATTTTATATGTTATAGTTATGTGGTTGCTGACTTTGGTATCCTTGATTAGCCTTCCTCTAAATATAATAAGGAAAGGATTGCTAGTTAGAGGAAACATAATCAGGGTTGATTTAAATTAAAAACTAATGGGTCTTTTGATGGGTCAGTTGCTACTTGCTAGTGTTGGTGGGTTGACTAAGGATTATAAGGATAAAGTGGTTTGTCTTTTTACTAGCCTCTTTTCAGCTACCTAAGCTATTTTAGCTAAGCTTCATTGTCTTAATTATGTTATCAATCTTTGTTATACTTTAGGCATTATTAATTATTGGGTTAATCTTGATGTTATGCTCCTTATTCATTATGTTGAAATTGGAATGATTCACAAGGCTGAGAATTTTTATTTGATTAGGGAATATAAAAAGTGTTATCCTGCATTAATTTTTCAATTACCCATACCATGTGAGAAGCTAGCATTTTTGCTGATTGCAAGCTACATTGCATGGTTGATTTTACTTGGCATACCCTGCCCCGTATATTGAATGGGTTAACTAATATTAACCATTTGGTTTGCCTAATTTAAAGTCAACCAAATGTTATCAAATTTCTTTATATTGGGGTCTCTATCTTGCCTAATTTAAAGTCAACCAAATGTTATCAAATTTCTTTATATTGGGGTCTCTATTTTCTAACCATCTTATAACAAAATAGATATAATTGGAGAAGAAGATTCCCTTGAAGATCCATTGATGAGATATGATTGCATTTTATGTGTTCTTTATACTTTCGGAGTTTTGTTGAACTAATATTTTGTGATTTTATACTTTGGGACATGATTTTATTACATCTATTTTGTTATAAGATGGTAGTGAGGCCTGCAATGCTTTATGGTGCCGAATGTTGGCCATTAAAAGAGAAGCATAATACTAAGTTAAGTGTGGCAGAGATGAGGATGCTCAGGTGGATGAGTGGCTTTACCCTTAGAGATAGGATACGAAATGAGCATATACGTGGAAAGGTTGGAGTAGCTCCAGTAGAAGATAAGATTAGAGAGAGTCGCCTTAGATGGTTTGGTCACATAAAACGGCGGCCTTCCGATGACCCGGTTAGGAGAGTAGAGGTATTAGATTTGACTTATGTTAAGAAAGGTAGGGGTAGACCTAAAAAGACATGGTTAGAAAATATTAGGAATGACCTTTCTTTATTAGATCTAAACGAGAATTTGACTTTTAATAGGACACAATGGAGAAAAAGGATTCATGTAGCCGACCCCACGTAGTGGGATAAAGGCTTGATGTTGTTGTTGTTGTTATTGTTGTTGTATTTTGTTACTTTCCACTATTTTCATATATTATTTAGATGTTTTTATTGTAAGATAAAATATTGCTATTATTATCCTGCTAAAACCCTTAATTTCTCATTTACGCTATTCTGTGTCCGTGAGGCTTACGCCTCAGATCGCTTAGAGGCTTACGCCTCGCCTTACGGACGAAAACCGCCTCGAGGCTTAATTACGCAATTTTAAACCTTGGGTGAATGTCATTGGATAACAATGGTTGCAGATAATGCTATTCTGATAAAAAATTTTATTATGAATCATTTGATGAGACTTTCAATGTTTAATGACTTCTCCCACTTGAGAATGTTAGTTGTTGCTGAAACTTGTTTTGCCTCTGTAATAATCATGTTGAGAATATTCAAGCAAATTAAAAATGCTCTTCAATCTATGATGATTAGTAAGAAGTGGTCTTGCTATCGAGAAGATGATGTTGGGAAGGCAAGGTATGTTAAAGAAAAGATCTTAGATGATTTGTGGTGGGATAATGTATACTACATTTTGGCTTTCACTAATCCAATCTATGATATGTTGAGAGAGGCTGACACAGATAAATCATGCCTACAATTGATTTATGAGATGTGAGATTCTATGTTAGCAAAAGTGAAAGAAATTATATACAAATATGAAAGAAAGTCACATGAAGAAGACTCAAGTTTTTGGAGTATTGTTTATATCATTCTAGAGGATAGGAGGAGCAAAAGCAATACACAACTGCATTGTTTAGCTCATTTATTAAATTCAAGGTACATTCATATTCATATTTTAAATTAATTTAAATTTTTTGGTTAATGAACATATAATTTTATATGTTTTGTATTATTTGAAGGTATTCAAATAAAGAATAACTTCTAGAAGCTCCTCAACGTGTCTCACCACAAAAAGACCTAGAAGTTTCAAATATGAGAAAGATATGCTTGAAACGATATTTTTCCCAAATAAGGATGAGAGAAAAAAAAAATTAATATAGAACTTGCAAAGTTCTTTGGATATTTAGAGGATTTTTGTGATCAATAATCTTTGGTTGATAGATGGAGGATGGATCCAAAAATGTGGTGGTTAATTCATGGAGTGTCAGCACCTCTTCTTCAAACAATAGCAATAAAACTTCTTGGTCAAGTATCATCCTCTTCCTGTTGTGAGAGAAATTGTAGCACATACTCATTTATTCAATCAATAAAAAGGAATAAAATAACTCCACAATGAGCTGAAGATTTAGTTTATGTGCATACAAATCTTCGTGTTCTATCAAGAAAAACCCCACTTTATATGACAGGTGATAACAAGATGTGGGATGTTGCTAGAGATGGGTTCGAGTGCCTTGATGATATGGGATTATTGGAGGTTGCAAATCTTTCTTTAGATGAACCAGAGTTGGAAGCAATGATATTCAATAATGATGATATTGAAGGTCAAAGACCACCCTCTGAATCTAATTCTATCATTCCCTCTATTGAGTAGTTGAACTTTCATGTTATACAAAATGATTTTTTGGTTATATTTTTGTGGTTGTACTAGACATTTTGTATTAAACATCTTTATGTTATAAGCTAAACAAGTTATCATGACAAATTTATTATTGTTTGTCATTTTTAATATAATGTCACATTAATTTAAGCATATTATTTTAAAAATTTATTATGACGTGTCCACGCCGCACCCGTGTCCTATATTTTTTAAAAAATGTCATGTCCCGTGTCTGTGTCGTGTCCGTGTTGCCGTGTCGGTGCGTCCTAGCTACCAACATGTCCATTTAAATTTCCCCCAATAAAAATTCTTTCTTCATGAGGTATCTTTTATATTAATAATATTCTAAATCATTCCAAAGTTTTAATTTTAAGCATATATCCAAACTTATTTGAGGAATATAAGCATTTATAATATTAATAATCTTATCATCAACATTAATTTTTAAAAATATAATTCTATATATAATTCTATCATTTTTTATAATATTATATTTCAAACTCTTATTTATAATCACACATATATCATTTATAGTATGACTCATACCATAATACCAAAGTTTAAACCCTAAACCAGTGGCGGAGCCAGAAAATATATTTAAGGGGGGCCTAAATTTTTTTTTTTTAATTTTCCTTCAAATTTTTATATTCTGACTTGGGATCAAAATAGTCAGTTTTAAAAATGATAAAACTTTGATAGTGAATTCGTTTATTTTTTTTCTTCACAAAATGATTTCCAATCATCAAATCACTTGATTACTGCTAGAACGAATTCAATATATTAACTAAATATGTGACATTAAAAATCTCATTGCACAAAAACAAATCATAAAATCTCTTTAAGATCGAATTAATACATGATTAAGCTAATATCAACCTAGAAAAAAAATGTAAATGAATAGGAAATTAAATAGTGAGTGATTTGAATGGACAACCAATCTTAAATCTCTTGATCGTGGACCGTCTATTGGACATTTAAATGTCATAGTGATATCAGAATTCAGCGATCTTGGGCTCGTTGGATTCGTCTCGTCTAGCCACTGAATTCAACTATAAGCATGTCATGTTTGAAAACCTTTTGATAATCCAAATTATGGTTTAAACCTTCTAAATATGCTTTGAGTCTTTGATTTGGAGTCATTTGGGTTCGGATTGAGTCGAATTTGGTGCCGTTGTGTTCGCATTTTCGAGATGTTCAATTCGATTGTAAGCTTGCTGAAATCGGAGTTCATATGGTCTCCGATTTAATTTTTGAAGTTTCCAACTTGATTTTATCTCTATATACCCTATATATATATATATATATATTTCTTCTTTTTTTTCATTTTTTTAGGGGGGGCACGTGCCCCCCCTTGGCTCCGCCAATGCCCTAAACTATCAATTTTCTTAGTCTTCTCTCCCACTTATTTAATTTTCTGAATGCATAGAATGTATCTTCCTATGAATCATAATATCAATTAATTTTATTAATTAATTTGTCTATAAGGGAATCTACATTCTACGATCCTAACCTAATTTTAGTTTCATGTACTAGCTTCTTTGCTCACATTCATCCATAATGTAGAAACCCTTTGCCTATTTAAAATTACATCTGGGCGCTCGTTGTATTCAGGCCATACAACGCATCACTTCAGGGGAACGTCCTAACATTAACACATTATATTAAAAGATTCATGTCATAATTATTCAACAAGTTTTATGTTGGTTTTCGACTACCTAATGCAACCCTCCAATTATCTCATCTAGGACTTGGGACTTCGCAATTGTAGTGTTGCATGGCACGCCCATAAACACATTTTTATTATGGCACATGCATAAGAGATGTGAGAAGCGTTGTGGCCTTACCTTATCTCAATTAAAAAAACCTAAGCAAACACTTAAATCAACTTTAACAACACTTGTTAAATGTAGATTATTGCAAGGCTACATATGTTACAAAATAAATTGGTTTAATTAAATTTATTTAAGATAGTTTACTTAGCAAAATTTAAAGCTTGCATGCGATGGAATTTTAAGTTAATCATTTAGCCAAAAATATTTAATGGAAATATTATCATTTTATGCACTTCAACTATATTCCTTAGTTAAATGTATCTAGGAAATCCACTATATTGACTTCATTATATAATAGCTATTATTTTCAACATGTTGCCTTCAAATTCCTGGAGCTACAAAACAATTTGAAAAAATTGAACGGAGAAATGCATTTTTGGTTACATCAGGGTTTGGGAACCTATATAACCTCATAGTGGCACGATGTCTTGCTAGTAGAGAAAGAAAGAGCAATGCAATCATATCTTCCTTTTCCAACCTTGGGTTTAAGTTGAGATAGGAGGTTCAAAAAGAGAGATACATGTCTAATGCCTAATGAACTATAATAATTGTTTTTGACATAGATAACCAATAATTAAATTTAGTAGGATTTACATGCATACCACATAACTCTTATGCATTTATATATCTAATGCCTAAGCTTATATATTTACTTGTACAATACTCTAGTGTCTCCATCATATCAAAATATTTGCCTAAAAATATGTATTCACTTTGGAAAAATCCCCTTTTAATTTTTAAAAAATCCAAACCAAATTGTAAGCTAACATAAATGGTAAAAATATAAATAATCTTCCCTTATGTTATATTTTTATCATGGGATGGATTCATAAAGGCAGCAAACCAAATAACACCAGAGCTTCGTACACATCTCTATGCGTGCACAAAATTAGAAAATTGCATGCGTGCACATGTGAGAGAGAGAGAGTTTATCAAACTTAGAAAAAATAATTTTGATGTGGTAAAAAAACTGGCAAGGTTAAAAGATGGAAAAAAAAACTATGATTACACTCCTCCAATATAACTTCAATGTAATATTTACTTTTTTGTCAAAATCTATATCTTAAAGTTCACAGCCCATGATCATCAATACAGGAATTTAGAAAAGGAAAATATGAACACAATAGAAAGGAATATGATTGTTTAACCTGATTATTATACTTCTTATGAAGATGTTGTGCAAGAACAACAGCATCTAACTGCAATAGAAACATCATAGCCAGCATCAAAGAATGAAATTCATTCATTTAGCATTGGCAATACAAAAAAAAAAAAATCATAAGATATTCTTTGGCATTTATGTTGTTTATATGCACACACCTCTTCATTTCTATTGTCTTTTGCTTTAACATAATCCAGCTCAAGATTAAGCAATGCCAGAAAAAAACTAGCTGGTGGAAAAAATCTGTACCATATCTCACAATGTTAAAAAAGAACACAAAGGTACACGCAATGCTAAGAAAAAACAGCCAAATGAAAACAAGATGTAGAGAAAAAAAAAAGCCTCACGTGATAACAGATATTTGATCCCCAACAGAGACTTTTGTGTTCCGACGCTGAACAGCATTCAGAGCAATTTGACCATCCATAATGTTACCATGGCTAGTATGAATTTATTAAGGATTAACACAAAAAAACATAATGAATCGTAAACAGATTAAACCAGCAATCGAATACATTTAAGGAAAAATTAAGGAAACCAACCAAAAAAATGAAGGATCTGAATGTATAAAAGGTCAGATGAAGGATATACAAGGGTAAGAACGACAGAATCTCCAATGATAACCTGAGCAAGCCTGGATCCAGGGATTGCAAACTTCCGTAAATCTCCGGTGGAGCAGTAGGCGTAGTTGGTGAAGGCAAGCTCCTGGCTCGGCCTCGGCGTGTTCACAACGATCATTGTAGACGAATTGTGCCCAAATCCTTGCTCCCGATTCCTTCTTATATGTGAAAGACAGGAAAGAGGAACTGGACGATTTACTCTTCTAGGCTGTCTGGTATCGGATTTACAGCGGGATTTAAGTCGGATTTACGCTAAATCCAGCCAAGCGGTTTCAGTGCGAGCTTTAAATCCAGGCATGGGTAAATCCCGGATTTACAAAATCCCTCGGTTCGGCCCATTTCTTAAAAGATATCATACTTTCAAATAATTTCACTTAGAGATAATAATTAGTTTAAAGCTCATTTCATTGCTTGTTTATAGAAAAAGTATAATTATTTTTTTAGTTTTATTTTTTGTGAGAGAATATATAAATATCATATTCAAGATAATTTTATGTCATAATTTTAATAAGATAAATAAATTAAGAAATTTGATTATTTATGTTTCTTATTCAAATAAATATTTATGTTTGGTTTAAATCTTTTTGATTTTTTTCAAACTAATTAAACACAATCCCTTCTCACTTTTCAATTTGAATGAAAAAGTTTATTGATATTTATTTATGTTATATAATTGCAAAAAAGCTTCTATGTAACTATTTTATTATCTTTTTTAATTAATTTTTATTTAATTAGTATAAAGTAGTTACATACTAAACCAATATTTTTTTGGATTGTAAATAAATTATAAGCAAAAAAGAATAATGGCAAATAAATTATAATAATATATTTAAAATATTATCCATTAAGTTTTGAATTTTTAATTGAAATTCGTAGTAAATTTAGAAAGAGAAAAAGAGAACATATAACTTAAAAATATATGAGAATTTTAAATAAGTAATAAACTAATTTAAAATATGACAAATTAAATCAAGAGCAATTTATAATTTATATGTTGCCTCTCATGATGATTTTATTATTTATAGAAAGGATAAATATTTGATATATGCTTAATATTGATAATCATGTTCAAAATGAATTTTTTTAATAGAAATATTTTATATTTAAAATGAGCATGCATATCATTAGTGGTTGGAGGGGTAGTTATTGCGGGCGACTAAAGTCAGAGGGACCGTAGTTGACCAGTGACAGAGGTCGGAGGGATCGCAGTTGGCGGGTGATGGAGGTCGGAGGGACCATAGTCGTTAGACGACGTGGTCGAAGGGGGCGTGGTCGGCAAGCGACACGGTTTGAAGGGACCGTAGTTGATGACAACGAACGTTGGAAGGATCGTAATCGGCGGGCGACGGTAGTCAAAAGAACCATAGTTTGTGAGCAACGATGGTTAGATGTGTAATGCCTAAAGATCAAAATTTTGAAGAATTATTCTTTTTGTTTTTTAAAATTAATATCAGAGTTATTTATTTCTCTTTTATTAATATACTAAAACAAAATTAGTAATCAAAACATTAAAATACATATGTATTCTTATTCTAAATTCAAATACAATAAATATGATATATCATAATCAGTCTTGAGTATAAAAGAATAGCTAAAAGATTAAAAAAAAAAACAGTAAACCTAAAGAATCATGATATGATCATTCTCATACACCTGCTATCATCTTCCATGACCTAAAATCATTTAACCATGTATAATGAGCAAAAAAAGTCTATCAAATTCATATGATCCTACAACTGACAAGAAGCACAATAAAGAAGTAATATGCAGGTTCAAAATACAAGTAGTTATATGATCATGAAGCGATGTAAAAATAGTAAAATGTACATGCATAAACATTAAAGTCTATAGAAAAAGTATAATTATTTTTTTAGTTTTATTTTTTGTGAGAGAATATATAAATATCATATTCAAGATAATTTTATGTCATAATTTTAATAAGATAAATAAATTAAGAAATTTGATTATTTATGTTTCTTATTCAAATAAATATTTATGTTTGGTTTAAATCTTTTTGATTTTTTTCAAACTAATTAAACACAATCCCTTCTCACTTTTCAATTTGAATGAAAAAGTTTATTGATATTTATTTATGTTATATAATTGCAAAAAAGCTTCTATGTAACTATTTTATTATCTTTTTTAATTAATTTTTATTTAATTAGTATAAAGTAGTTACATACTAAACCAATATTTTTTTGGATTGTAAATAAATTATAAGCAAAAAAGAATAATGGCAAATAAATTATAATAATATATTTAAAATATTATCCATTAAGTTTTGAATTTTTAATTGAAATTCGTAGTAAATTTAGAAAGAGAAAAAGAGAACATATAACTTAAAAATATATGAGAATTTTAAATAAGTAATAAACTAATTTAAAATATGACAAATTAAATCAAGAGCAATTTATAATTTATATGTTGCCTCTCATGATGATTTTATTATTTATAGAAAGGATAAATATTTGATATATGCTTAATATTGATAATCATGTTCAAAATGAATTTTTTTTAATAGAAATATTTTATATTTAAAATGAGCATGCATATCATTAGTGGTTGAGGGGTAGTTATTGCGGGCGACTAAAGTCAGAGGGACCGTAGTTGACCAGTGACAGAGGTCGGAGGGATCGCAGTTGGCGATCATGGTGATGGAGGTCGGAGGGACCATAGTCGTTAGACGACGTGGTCGAAGGGGGCGTGGTCGGCAAGCGACACGGTTTGAAGGGACCGTAGTTGATGTCGGAGGGACCATACAACGAACGTTGGAAGGATCAACGAACGTTGGAAGGATCGTAATCGGCGGGCGACGGTAGTCAAAAGAACCATAGTTTGTGAGCAACGATGGTTAGATGTGTAATGCCTAAAGATCAAAATTTTGAAGAATTATTCTTTTTGTTTTTTAAAATTAATATCAGAGTTATTTATTTCTCTTTTATTAATATACTAAAACAAAATTAGTAATCAAAACATTAAAATACATATGTATTCTTATTCTAAATTCAAATACAATAAATATGATATATCATAATCAGTCTTGAGTATAAAAGAATAGCTAAAAGATTAAAAAAAAAAACAGTAAACCTAAAGAATCATGATATGATCATTCTCATACACCTGCTATCATCTTCCATGACCTAAAATCATTTAACCATGTATAATGAGCAAAAAAAGTCTATCAAATTCATATGATCCTACAACTGACAAGAAGCACAATAAAGAAGTAATATGCAGGTTCAAAATACAAGTAGTTATATGATCATGAAGCGATGTAAAAATAGTAAAATGTACATGCATAAACATTAAAGTCTATAGCCAATAAAATAATACAGTATAAAAGCCAGTAAAGTAATATGATGCATAAACCAGTAAATCAGTACATATGTCGAATTGATAAAGTAGTTATTGTATCAATACTATGAATCGTAAATAAGTCATATAAAGCGATAAAATCAAAGCATCAGTAAAGACTGTCGGAATCATATTAATTTAGTAAAATCCTATAATGATGTATAAATGCTATCCAATTATTTGATATCAATTTCAAATTAATATCTTAATCACATGCTCACCATATCATGTGCTTAGTATGTCACATGCTCAATATTATATAATGTTGTCAATAAAACATTGGAAATAACAATAAACAAATATAATAATAATAAATCCGGATAGTGACAATAAACTAGTAAATAATAACAGAAAGTAATTACTCAACCACATACTTATATTCATTTCTAATACATTATAATAAATAGAGCATAATTAGACTTAATTCAGAAAGTGTTAAAATGTCATTTTTGTAAGTAACAGAAAAATATACTAAGAAGATATATATTTTTCAAAAATTAACCAAATTATCAGAGATCACGCATGACAATAATATAAAGCTTTAGTTGAACTAAAGCACTATTTTTAGATATCAAAATAAATTTATGAACCGGTAAAAATCATTGCTAAAATCACTCGGTGAAAATTTTCAAAGAAATGCCGTATTGATAACATATCAAAAATTATGCGATAATATTTTGCTAAAAATCAAGGCATCAAAACTTTTACAAGTTTTGACTAAATTAAAATCCATAAAACACAAAATATATAAAAAACATTAAAATCAGAAATCATAAATAGAGAAATGATTCCTTACAACGAGACAAACAAATCTCCCAACAAAATCGACAGAAAAAAATCGTTCTACAGCCTTCAAATCTTAACTTCTATTTTCAATCTGCTCACTTTTCTCTCTAATTTCTCCTTACTTTGTTAACCAAGGGAATATGTAGTTTTTGACAGTGACTTAAGATATTTATAATAAAATAATAAAATTATATAAATATAATTATTTAGTTTTATTTCTAAAAATTAAAAAATTCTTTTATGTTTTAAATTTTAAACTCTTAAATTTATAGAAAAATATCCCTAAAATATTCTATCAAAAAATGCATAATTTATAATATATGGCTAATACTAACAAAACATTCTCAACATGGTTGGATCCCACGATTTATTTATTTTGACTTTCCCATGTAAAAGACTCTCCTATAAACGAACAATTATTACGTCCTCCGACCGGACGTAGAGGAACGTCCGGACGTAGAGGAACGTCCTGTCGGAAGCAATTTCCCGCCAAAAAATGAGTTGTACCGAGCAAATACCGAGCAATACCAAACAATAACGAAGAATACCATCATTTGAAGACCTAATACCGAGTTATACCAAAGTTGTACCGAAATTTTCCCAGAAAAACTCGGTACAACTCGAAATTTCTCAGTACAGCTCGGTATAACTCGGTATTGGTCTTCAGAGAACGGTATTCTTCATTATTATCAAATAATACCTAGTTGTACCGAGTAAATACCTAGTTTTTGGACGGGAAATTGCCTCCGACCGGACATTCCTCTACATCCTCGCACCGAATGTAATAAAAGTTCCCTATAAACAACTCTTATTTTAAGTGTACTTAATTCCCATTTAATCCTAATATAATAAGCTCTCTTTCTAATGCTATAAATTTTATAACACCCAAAAAATCTCAATATTGAATATAAAGAATATAAGTTAACGCAGAAAATTATGATACATCAATATTGAATTTAATCATATATTACATCAAATAGGTGAAAAACATATTGATGTAAAAATAAATACTCTCACCAATTAGATTTAATTTTTTTTTTAATAAAAATTGCCCCAAACCACTAACATATAATGTTGAATAAGTGTTTATTACTACTAAAATATCCATACTACAATTTGCCTTCGACCCACTCACATTAAAAACAATAATTTCAAACTATAAAACCACTTTGATTATTATTATCAAATAATTGTTTCAAATAAATGCCTTTAACATAGGGTTTCGTTTTTAAGAGAAATTATTCAGTGCGGAGTCCGTACGAAAGAACTGTATGATTATATGAGTGTGCACACTGTGAGACAATGTGTACACAGTGTGAACACTCACATGCCCGGATAGTTCTTCCCGTTCAAAGTCGGTACGGGATAATTTATCCATTTGTAGGCCTCTACCATTATGCTGATGACTACTTACACACTCATCCCTACACACTGAAATAGCATCATCGTAGTGTAAAATCTCACATTCAGAAATAGAAAGAACTTCACTAGAAGTCATTTTTGGCTGATAAGTTCAATCATAGAACACTTCTAAAAAACAAAACAAAAAGATATGAAATGTAAATAATACAACCGATGGAACTACCAACCTCTTCAAAACCACACTGACATTTCCAGCAACTTGCTACCAACATTGAATCTGCAACTACTTTTCTATCTCACTTAATTGCCTTTTGCATTTTAGTGGGAAACATTCTTTGGCGATAAAAGCGCAAGTCTTTGATGTTTTCCTTTCCAAATGACAAGTAAATTTCAGGAAATCGAGTTATATTGATCTAATGTAGCAAGTTATAAAGTTTCACTTGTATGCAACCACACTCTAGTTGTTGAGCACATAACTGGGAAAATAATGAACTTTTCCAACAAAGGAACAATAAGCACTAGCCGGATCTTCTTCCAGATATTTACAAGCAAATAATAAATCTTTAATCCGGAAAATAACCTTCACTTCTTGAAACAGAAGCAGCAGACATCCTGAAGTAATAACAATAAGGAGATAAAGATCGGATTTCCTTTGACAGGAAGCTCAAATAGCATCAAAGATTCCAAAAAATGGAATTCTGATGTGACAAACATATTTGAATACCAAGTTTAAAAGGAAGAATTTTTTTTTTTTGCCTTTTTGTATGAAGTACATACAAGGTTCTAAATTACAAACAAACAAAAGAAGATGTTAATTACAAACAAAACAATGAAGTATACAAAATAGCTATTATGAATCCAAACAAGACATTATACATTAAACCTAAAAAAATTATAGAAAATACAAGACAATGAGGAAACTTAAAACTTACCTAAAACTCCAAATAGTGAGAAGGGAGAAGTGTGGGCCACAGTAAAAAGTTTTTTTTTTTTTTTTTTTTTTTTTTTTTTTTTTTTGCGGGGTTTCTTGGTTTTTTTATTTTTAGTTTTTTGGTTAGCCAAAGCCCCATTTCTTCTGCATCATGGTTGCTACCCACTACTCCCTAAAAGAGAAGGAAGCCAAACGACCCACTAATAACACAATAATAATCTTATAGAACTAATTAACTGATACCTACTAGATCACCAATTTATATTTATTCTTAATATTACCCACCTCTTCGCAACAAACTTGCCATCAAGGTCGAGCAAATAATGGTGATATCAGGTAAAGGCAACAATAATTGCCATTGTGAAGGCGGAATTGTGGCTTGGAATGGCGGATCTAGAAAGGTCATGAAACCAAACACTCTTTATGAGAGAAGGATGTCAAGACGATGTTTAGAGATCCATCAATTAAAAGAATCAAGTGGAAACTACAATTTGGAATGACGTATATGAAAGTTTGCAAATTTATTGGTGGCGGGTGTTGTATCAAGAAGAACATATCAACAACATCAGGTTACGAACCTGTGACGATTTGGGGTTATGGTTTTAACAAGTGTAGGGGACGGAGAGATTGATTATGCGACGATAGTTCACATGATATATAATATTCTTGGATGGGAAGACAGATCTGGTCACTAGATGGAGACAAAATAGGATATGGGTATCCCATGGGAAATGGGGATTTGGAAGAGGGAGGTGGAGATATGTGATTGCAACTAGTGGTTTGGTGCGAAGCACCAGAATTGAGGCTAGGTCAATGAAAGCATCATCACTAAAAACAGAAATAGAAATTACACATTAAGCAAATAAATTATTGATAAACAACGTAAAAGCATGCCTACAAATCTAGATAGTGAGGGGGGCCAAGGGATTTGGAAGCTATATGATGACCATAACTCGAGATAAATTTGTGAGAGGTTAGGGGGGGCAGGTGATGCTGTCCAAAGCCCAATTTATTCTATATCTTGGTTGCATGCCCCAATTCTTCCTAAGGAAGATTATGTATATCATAAAAGGAAACCTAATGAACAACTAATAACCTAATAATAATCTAATAGTCATAAAAAAAATATAACAGACATAATTATCTATCGTGCATTTATATTTATTCCTAACAATGGCCTAACCTGAGTAGTGAGTACTGAGGCTCAATCCCCAATAAGTTCAATATGAGTTAAGTGCATGAAAGAATCTCAACAAAAAATGCATGCAAACTTTTATATATATATATATATATATATTACAAAAGTCAAAAGTAGACGAAGCACCCATAATGAATTGAAGGGAGTCGACAACAAGGCATTTGATCGTACCCCCCTGATGAATTAAAGGGAGTCAACAACAAGGCATTTGATCGTACCCCGACTTATGAGAATGACTAACTTTATGCAATGACTTTCAAATTGGTAGCCAATCTTCATGTGAACACCAAGTAACACAGAATGAAGGAGAAGCTCATATGAATAACAAGAGATGATAATGATCTCACGTGGACTCAACTCTCCATTTCAAAATGAAGTATACTTTTTGCACTTTATTTTATACCTTTAGGGGCTGTTTGGCAAAAGTGGGATTTAACTTTAGTGGGATTTAATAAATACTGTAAAATCCGGATTTAGTAAATCCGAAATGTGTTAAATCCTAAAAACTGTTTGGTATGTTAAATGTTAAATCTTGTTAAATCCCGAGAAACTGTTTGGTAACATATATAAGCATTTATGGCGGTTAGAGATTTAAGTTTAAAGGAGATATTTATGAAATTAAGATCATTGCATAAAACATAATAAAATCAATTTTAGGTCATATAAAATGACCAAAAATTAAAAAAAAAAAAGTTAATTACAAACTAACATGGACCAAAATGAGAGTTGAAATATTAAGTAAGCTAATTCTATTAATATTTTATTACTAATTATATCATTAATTAATCAATTAAGTTAAATTAGATAATTAATTTATGCACTAATTCTACTATTAATTATTTAATTAAATAACTTAATTATTATTTGTTTAAATTATATAAATTAAGTTAATCGATAATAACTTTGAGGCATCTAGGGTTTGTATTTCATCTTTTCTTTTCGTCGTTGCTGTCGTTGCTGTTCTCGCTTCGTTGATTCGCAGGAGGTGTACAGATTGCGCGCATCGCTACTTTGGTTCCTTCGTGGCTGTTCGACTTCGCTCCTTCGGCTTCGTTGATTCGCAGGAGGTGTACAGATTGCGCGCGTCGCTACTTCTGTTCCTTCGTGGTTGTTCGACTTCGCTCCTTCGACGACTTTCCCTTCTTGTCGGATCGGAAGTTACGACATTTTGATCGGAAGCAAGAACAGGAGCTTGCTGGCTGTGAAGTTAACTTTCTCCCTTTCGCGCGCTTCTAATGTTAAATCGCGTTAAATCCACCGAACCGAGGGATTTAGTAAATCCGGAATTTAAGCCGTAAATCCGTAAATCCGGGATTTACAGAATCCCGGGATTTAACGCGCGCACAAAAAACCGTTTGGCTGGATTTAGCGTAAATCCGATTTAAATCCCACGATAAATCCGATACCAAACAGCCCCTTAGCTTTTTCTCCTCTTTTTAAGGCATTGGATGAGAGACTTACGAACTCTTGTTCTACTATTCAAACTAATATTTCTTGAAGGTAGGCATTAAAAACTCTTGAGTTTAACTTTCTAAAATAGGTTATTACTTTTTAATAGTTTTTAATTGTTAATGTTTGACTTAAAAATGTCATATATCATTTCAATTACATTTGTATGAAAATTATTGAATAATGCAATATTGTGTAATTTTCCTTATGATATATATGCTTCAATTAATGAAAAAGTGTGTTTCATGCTTCAAAGTGAAAATATCCCTTTTGTGCATTGCTTTGCACTTTACATGTTGACAACCTTGACCAAGACATACATATTTAAGAACGTCATCATCATAAGCGCAAGTGTTTGAAAGCTAAAAGAAATATAATTTACTAAGGGCTCTCCAAATTAAAGATTGGATGTTTATGACCATAGAAAATATATTATCAAATATAAATAAATCTCAGCGTCTTGGAGAATTATGGTTATATCAAAATTCCCCATATTTTCTCCTCAAGAACACAACAAAGAGAGTAATTTCCTATGATGCACACAGAAAAAAAAAATATTAGGTTCAATCTTAGTTGCAAGTTAGAGTAAGGCTATGGATCTACTTCAGCTCTGAACCTCGATCAAAAATAACGAAGACAAACCCAGTTTGTCTCATGATTTAAACTATTAATGTCAGAATCAAAACTTGTAAAATTTCGTGGAGGGCAAAAAATAGTTGTAAGCTTCATTCCAGTGATTGGTTATCTCAGATGAAATCTCATGGAGGGATTACCATTTAAAAGGATGAAGATGCATGCTACAAATGATTTGAATTATCCTACATAATTTTTTACATGCTTCAGATTTGAATAGACCTACTCTAGCGAGTCTAGTGAGTCTTAATCGCTTTTCAAACAAACCCAACTCCGATGATCTAAAAACATGAATAAAAAACTGTTGCATGTATACAAACATCATCTTTTCTGTCAATAACTCTGTACTAAAGATTTTAGGTACATGCAAAATATTATTAAATAACAAATAATACGTTGATTTGAGCAAAATTTAAGTATAAATATCCTACCAAACAGTAAAAATAAAAACTTTAAATACTACAACAACAGACATCAATAAATTTGAGTAGTATTTAAACATAATTTAGCCTAAATCCTACAAAATAAAAAAAATCTTTAAATCCTATAAAAAGTTTTAAGATAAAATATTTTTTTGATATTTTATTAATTTTATGTTTAATTAATTGTAATATTAATTAGGGGTGTCAATTTCAGGTCACGGGTTAGGTTCGGGTCGAACCCGGAACTGACCCGGTACTATTTGGGTTCGAGTCAACCCGACCCGTTTTTGCGAATGGGTCGATTTATCGGACCCGAACCCGACCTGTTTAGGGTTTAGGGACAGCGCGTCAGGCGGTGCAGCGGTGCTAGCGGGAGTGGAGCGATGTCGGCGACGTGACAGTTGGCAATTGTGCGGAGCAGCAGGGCGGGGCAGCGGGACAGCGGGGCACCTAGGTTTCTGGGTCATTCCGAGTTCCCGGGTCAACCAAAACCCGACTCGGTATTGCAAATGGGTTGGTTTTTAGGACCCGAATCCGACCCACTTCGTTTTCTATTTCTGATTTATTTCACTTTGTAGTTTTACTTCCCTGAACAAATCTCATAGCTTTTCATAAGTTCACATGTATATATCTAGTCGTGCAAAAAAGATAAATATTTTAAGATGCCCTGTTTTGATACGGTGTCGGACATTGCATGCATGTTTGAGGAGAAGTGTTCGGTGCATCATAGGGTATGAGAGGATCATTCTGGGTTTTGAAGGTGATCATTTGGATTGATCAGCTTTGTTGCATTCTTTCCCTTCCAGGCATTCTCAAAATACCGAGTATATAGAACACTGCCATCATTTCCCCACTTTCCAAATTGGGGCACCCGAGAATTTTGCTGCAATTAAATGGATAAATCACATGATCACTACAATGCAGACTAATTTGTGTTACATAAAGAAACAAATGAGGGAAACAATGAACAACCTGAGCAGTATTTCACAGCCAACTACAAACGGGTAATTTATTTTTTTACGCTCTTCAGCTTCTCATTTGCATTTAGCTATTTTTTGACAATTGTTTTGTGTTTTTCACCGAGTGTGCTCACCAAAATCTATCATATGATGTTTTAAAAAGAAAACTATCTATGTAGTTGACATACAACGCCTTAGGGTCCAGGATATTGATAGGAAATACTTGAGTTCGCAAGTAACCCTAATGCAAAATACTTGAGTTCGCAAGCAAACCTAACAATAATCAGTAAAACAGCGAGAAAACAGAAGAAATTTGGGTAGAAAAGCAATCAAAACGATTGATAGTCTTATAGAAAGCAAAGTGAATCAAGAATGAAACAAAGATACAATTGATCCTCAATTTGAGGGGAGGATCATTCTCTCCCAATCTCCAAACAAGAGGCCTAGAGCTCAAGGCACTAAAGAGATTCCAAAAGAAACCAAAATTTTGCATGCCCTAACCCTAGCATCCCTTCATCTTTAAATACAAATCTTCTTAATAAAAAGCTTCCTAACATAAACCAATTTCAAGAATCTCTCTTTATGCACTAGCCGCCCCATTCTCTCTCTCTCTCCTGTTGCCGCCACAAGGGGGTCCCACATGCTGGGCATTTTAATTCAAGGAGGCGGTTTAGCCCGCCTCCTGTAGAACTGGACCGGCCCCTCCTGGGCTGGTCTGGTTGGCTCCGTAACAATATCTCTCTCCTAAAGAACCACCTTATTGTTCGCTCGGGAAAATCTTTAAAAAACAGGCGTGAACCTTGCTCTTACGAACTTACGCGTTTCCTTTAATTTTTTCAAGAGGTAGATTGAGTTTAAAATTTAACCAGATTTCTCCTGAAAATAGTGTCAGGGTTTATTTAGATATGGGTTATGCTTCCTATGAGTGCAAACCCTCATAATTAATTACCCCTCCTAACGCAGTAAAAGAACACTTGATTAAGGATGACATAGATCTAGCTTCGTGCAAAGAGTGTGAGAATGTACAACAGAGTTTTAGACTTAGTTTTTTTTTTTTTTTTTTTTTTTTTTTGGGGGGGGGGGGGGGGGGGTGTAAAGGTACACCCGATCAAGATCACATGGTTATGTCGTCCCAGGCATACCGTGGGTTCAGTCTACCAACATTAACAACCATTTATTGTAGTGTCCATAGAATCTGATTAGCATCCATAGGTTGCCTCCTCTCAGGGATCCCGAATAAACTGAAGTGGAGATGTGTGGATTTTAATTTAGTTTAGTTTGGGTTTGAGCTTATGGATACTGTAGAAGTTGTCCATTAATTTGTTTAATTTGGGGCTTACGGCTCCAATTAGGAGGTGTCTGTTAATTTGTTTAGATTTGGGTAGAAGCTTACAACTTCCATTTGAAAGTAGCCCTAATAATGGGACTTACGACCTCTATTAGAGGTGGCCCGAAGATCTTGGATATGAGTGGGGTCTTATGGCTTCTATTAGAAGTAGCCAAGAGATTTTTGGTTGGATAAGTCATATGGCTTTCTTAGAAGTTGCCTAACGACAGGTCTTACAACCTAGCCCTATAAGCTAAGTAGCACGTATAGTGGTCTTACAACCTAGTCCTCATAAACTAAGATACCCGGATGAGAGGTATAGGGTTATATTATTACCTAAATATTTCCATCAAAGGTCGTCCTTATGGCTTCTATTAGATGTTGTCGGGTGGTGAGTCTTAGAACCTAATTCTTATAAACAAGGTTGCCCGAGCTTTGAGTTATTGGATTTAGGGTCGTTCACTTAGCAATTCCCTAACACAAGGGTCTTACTGCTTCGCTTGGAAGTAGCTCAAATGGCGGTTCTTACAGCTTAATCCTAGAAGCTAAGATGCCCACCTGAACTATTGAAAGTTTAGGTGGTTTGACTGGATTTATTTTGATTCAGCCCTATTAGTTGACGACTAATATAGTAAATGACATTTTCTTTGCCATCGGCATTATCATGTGCCTACAATGCTCCTAGTGATTCCTCCAAGGCTGTGGTATACAAAAATAGGGTTTTACCCGGAATAGGAACAACAAGAATTGGAGAATTCAACAAATATTGCTTTATGCTATTAAATGCCTCCTGACAAGCATCATCCCACACGAAAGGAGTATTTTTCTTCATCAACTGTGCAAAGGTTTGAAATGTACCTAAAAGATTAGATATAAATCTTCGAATATATGCCAATCTTCCCTGTATTGAACGAAGTTATCTTAGGGTTTTCGGATGTGGCATTTCCACTATCGCTTGAATTTTATCGGGATCAATTTCGATCCCTCCATTGCGTACAATAAATCCAAGAAATTTTTCGGACGACACACAAAAAGCGCATTTAAGCGGATTCAATTTTAGATTGCATTTGCGAATCCTTTCAAATACAATTTTGAGATCATTCACATGCTCAAGTTGATCTTTGTTTTTTACAACTAGATCGTTAACATAACATTCCACATGCTTTGGATAAGATCATAAAAAATGTGGGTCATCATCATTTGATAGGTGGCCGCAACATTTTTCAATTCAAACGACAAAACCTTGTAGCAGTATATGCCTATAGAAGTTTGAAAGGCAATGTGTTTTTCATCGTCTTGGTCCATCTTAATCTGATTATAACCCGATGATCCATCCATGAATGAAAATATATCGTGGTTTGATGTGTTATCGACCATAAGTTCTGCATTGGGGAGGGGAAAATCATCCTTCGGGCATGCTTTGTTTAGGTCCCGATAATCAATGCATATGTGAATTTGACAAATTTTCTTCTTTAGTAGGAAAATATTCGCAATACAGTCGGCATAGTTTTCTTCTTATATAAATCCAACCTCAATAAGCTTTTTAGTTTCAACAACTTGCTCTTCGATCTCAAGTTTCATTCGCCCGGGTGCCTGTTTGACAGACTGTATTTTCGCATTTATGGAGAGCTTATGCACTGCCACGTCTAGTGATAAACCAGGCATTTCAGTGTAGTTCCACGCGAAACAATCTTTATACTCGAGAAGAAGTTTTTTTAATCTCTTTTGTTTTATCATGCATAAGATTCGCACTAATAAAGGTTGGCTTTGGATCTTTTTCAATACCCAATTTTATCTTCTTGGCTCCACAGTTGACAACCTTCTTCGATTTTTTTCTTTTTCAATACTATTAGACCAGCTTGATTTTATGGTCCTCCTTGTCTTCTTGAGCTCATCCACAGTAACCTGACAACCTTCTTCGAATCACGGAGACAGAATTTTGAAAAATTAAGGGTTTTTGGATAATAAGCTAATGATATATGAAATACTTGAAAGGAAGAAAGTTCTTTCAGATCAAAATATTAGTTACTACAAAAACATTAGCATCATATCCCATCACTAAACATTCAGCTTGATTTTCACTTTTCTCTTCTGTTCATTAAGTTCCGATGGTCCATAAATGTATGTAATAGCATATAAGAAGTTGTGGAGTCCTTGTCTGTTATACTGTAGGAGGTTGCGTACGTAAGATGCAAGCTGTTTTCGCGATGTCAGGGTATTCAAGATAGTGGTAGGATGCTTTTTGGGAGGAATTGCGCAAAGGCGCGCTCGTGTGAGACATAACTATAAAGCATATCCAAGCCCTTATGTTGTAGATAAATCATTGCCAATAGGTCTTTGTGCATGCTCGTTATGCCAGAGTTCTCTGAAATAACGAGCTCGTTTGTTTGTTTGCACAAAGAAAATATTTCTCTCCACGAGCTTTCTATTTCGTGAGCAACATGGTGTGGTATCACATTTGATTCGTAGAAAAGGGATCCGCGTTCATTGAGACCTCTTTGGGGAGGGACATAGAAAGTCTTTAATATTCTTATGTTTGTGTTTAACGAGGTAGTCAACATTTTGGAATGCGCCACCAGCATATATACTATTTTGATGATATTTGTATATATATGCTCTTCAGATACCCTTATCATCGAAATTGACATATTTTTCAATTTCTTAGATACATAACTGAATCCTGGTCCCCTTTCTATGGAAATTTTGTAGTACCTTTAGGCTGATAAAGAAATTATTCTTCTTCATCCATACTTGATTTGCTCGAACATCGCACTTTATTTGCATGATTAGTTTTGTAATAAAAAGGACGGGTTTCTAGCTCATTCTTTCTTTTCCCTATGATTAGGGGTTTAAAAGTTGTAGAGATATCATATTTCTCTTCGATATAACTAACGAGGTGATGCACTAAGCAAATTTTTCTTCAATTTATTCTTGCCCTTATCCTTCAGCTTTCCTTTATCCGGCGCAGCGGCTTGGATTCTCGAAAGATCGATGTTTATTGGCTTTTGTGCTATAAAGTACTTGGCGTCATCGTAGATTTTGACTTCGTGCACCATGAATGGTTGTTCATCACCATCAATGTGTTCCTCATTGTCTTGATTGTATTTCATACATTGATGAAGTGTTGAAGGCATTATACCATACACGTAGAGCCATTGTCTTCCGAGAAGTGTCTTGCATGATGTATTGGAATCAATTACATGAAATCTTGCCTCTGTATGTAGCCCTCCAAAGCTTAGAGGTAAAACCACGGATCCCAAAGTTCTTCGACCTTGTTCATTAAACCCTTGTAGGAATACTGTGCTTTAGTTAGATATTGAACGTCCAGGGCCAATCCTTTGAGCGTTTTTGAGGCTCATTAAATTAACAGAAGAACCTGAATTGATTAAAATTCTGTTAATTTCCATATTGTTACTTTCTGTCGTAACGTATAGTGGTATGTTATGGTCTGCAGTTCCCAAAAGTAAATCACTATTACAGAAAGTAATTGTAGCAGTAGTTTGCACATACAAAGCTTCTTTTAAACTTTGCTCAGCAAAGAACGCTTCATATTGCGCACGATTTTGCAAGGCTTTGATAAGTGTGTCCCTAAGGTCCTTGGACATGATAAGGGCATCATATATACTTAGCAATGCAGGCAGCTTGCAAAGATGAGATAAGATATTATAATCTACATTTGCACTGATATCTTTAAGCTTTGGTGGATCTCGTGGCATAGCTGCTTCGTTAAGCTAGATATTATTATCCTGCTCTTTTGCCTTCTTCTGAGACGTAGGAAGAATTTGTTTTCCGCTTCTAAGCTGAATTTGCATCACCTCTTCGGATGAATCATCCTCAGTGTGGTGGTAGTCTTCTGTATTTTCCACCCATTCGGCTTCTTCAGAATCTGAGCTGCTTCCGAGCTTAGGACATTTATTCTTATTGCTCGGAAAACACAGTTTTTCATCTGAATCCATAAACGGCATGTCGTACGGCACGTTTCCTTAGGACAGATTTTTGAATTGGCCTTCTGAGGATTGAGAGGTCCACATCGTTCCCTCCTATTTCTTACATCTCTTTGGCTTATAACTCGACAAATTTCTTTTGGAATACTTGTCTCCTCTTCGGATTCCGGGTTGAGGTGCAAGTTAGCCATGTAATCCTTCAACCTGATAGGTCGTTTAGGAGGTTTCTGGTATTTGTCGATAGAATCGATGTACCACTGGATTTTAGTCTTCTGTCCCAATGATCTCTTCTTCTTGCTTCTTTTAGATTTGGATGTAGAAGCCTTTCCTCCTTGGTCCTTATAGTATTTCAAGGGCTTCTTTTTAGTTGGCATAGAATCCTCAGTCAGTTTCTTTAAGCGAATGAGTCTTGGATCCACTTCTAATTCTAAAGCATTCTTTTGACGAATGCCCTTGATAGCCAGTAGGACCTTCATCATTTGCTTGGTCTTTTTTGATATGTAGGTTTCCTAATCTCCCTCATCTTTTTGGTGTTCTTTCCCCACATCTTCCTGGCACGAACTGGAGGAAATGACATTGGCATTTTCCCGCTTCGGGTTTGTTAATACACTGTCTGACAATGTCAATTCACCACTCCAGTAGCTCATCTCCACCCAATCTTTGAACACAAAATAGTCCTCGATTGGTTTCATTGCCTGCTAATCTATTATGATCTGGTGGCATGAACAGTAGTTCAGGTCATTAATCATACCGACCTGTTCTGGTCGGCGAGACACTGGTAGCTGTAAACCAATCTTGAGTGCATGTCGAAAGATTTTATCAATACAGTCTCTCTTAAAAGAGTATGGTTTATTAATCTTCTCCTGTAAGGCAGGGACCGTTGACTTTTCCTTCACCTGTTTTGTCATTTTAGGTGCAGCCGTTTCTCCTTTCTCATTTTTATCAGGAGGAGAAGTAAATGTAGTATTACTTCATCCCGCTTTGAATCATAAATTATGGGTTGTTTGCCTTTAATAGCGCAATTGTTGTTGTAGTTGTAGGTGATGCCCCTAAGCTTGGGTAGCCTCTCGAACTTAGCTACATTATCTAATAATTCTTGGAAAGTATTGACCGTGGCCATTGCTAAGGAGCTATATGATTAGAGCTGTCAATATTGGACCCGACCCGAAAACCCGACCCTAAAATTTTGGGTTTGGGTTGACCCGAACCCTAAGCGGGTCAGGTTTGGGTTCAGAAAACTGACCCGTTTGCAAAATCGGGTCGGGTTCGGGTTAACCCGGGAACCCGAGAATGACACGGAATGACGCCTGACCGGCCTACCCGCCTGCCCCGAGGTTGCATCGCGCCATCGCGTCCACGTGCGGCGTGACCGGCATCCGCGTGACTGGCGTCCGCGTGACTGCGTCCGCTTGACCGGCGTCCGCGTGACAACAGCCGTCGGCAGTCCGCGTGACTGGCGTCGACCGCGACCGGCGTCCGCGTGACTGGCTTCCTCGACTCAGCCGTCTGCCGTCCGAGACTCTTCGCGTGACCTTAAACCCTAAACGGGTCGGGTCGGGTTGACCCGAACCCGAAGCGGGTCGGGTTTGAAAAATCGGTCCGTTTGTATAAACGGTTCGGGTTGACCCGAACCCGAATAGTGCCGGGTTAATTCCGGGTTCGACCCGAACCCGACCCGTGACCTGTAATTGACACCCCTATATATGATCATCAAAATTTCCAAGTAGTTCCACAGGATGTTTCTCGGTTAGTTGCTGCTCACACCTCATGTTGAGGTTCCTCCATCTTGTGATATATTTGGTGACAGACTCATCCTTTTTTCTTCTTTCAAGGGAGAGATCTGCAATCGTCACCTTCTTTGTGGCACCAGCAAACCTATTGTCGTGCCTGTAAGGCTGCTAACAAATTGGCGGAACAATAAGGCGTCATTTCCTCCGGTGTTACCTCAGGTAGCCTTAAATTGGGCTAAATGTTGCCTAGGGTTTTCCGTTTCAGAAAATGTCTTGAACTGAGGTACCACGTATCCTTTAGGATATTTCACGTGGTCGTATTCAATAGGATACAGGCGGCCTGTACCCACTAAAGCTTCAGTAGTTTCAGCAGCGATAACTATTTCACTTTCTGATTGATGAGGTCTTCAATCTGAGTCTTGCTGACTATTTCTTCTTTAAGTGTTTTTAGTATCGACTCTTGTACCTCTATTTCTTGGTTAGGTACCTCTACATTAGGAGCGGCTCAAATAACTGAAGTACCCAAATTCTCCTGGGGGTTTACAGGCTGTGTTCTACCAAGCGTAGCCGCTAGACCAAGTTTCCCAAGTAGTTCTTTTATTATAAAGTTCATCTCATCAAGACAAACATTTAATTAGGCAATCTCCTGGTCTTTTCCCCATTTGAGAAATTGCATTTCTTGCTGCAATCTTCTTACAGTTTCGCTAGCCTCTTCCTCCTCATCTTCTACTTAGGGAGGTGTCATATTCGCAAGAATTGCTTGCTCTTGCATACCCCATGTTTGTTCTTCATTTTGGGGATTTGCAGCTGCTTTCTGGCGAGTTTGTATTCATTGGCTAGGATGCTCAGAGGTATGGTTGACCACTCGAACCACTTCCACGTCCATGTAGTCCTTTTATGTCATTTCTTCCTCATCATAATACTCATTGTTGGGGAGGGCCTTTTCATCCCAGCGCTCTTCCTTGTAGTCCTCATTGACCTCATATTCTTCTTCTAGCCGGCTCCGACGCCTCCAATGGATCATTGGAGAGTCAGGACTGTCTTCATACAAGATAGCCTTTCCCTTAACAAGCAGAGAAGGCTTGGCGAGGGATTTCTTATCAAAATGTGACCTCTGGTCACCGTTCTTAGGTGGCGCTCTACAAGCTGCAAATTTTCATTTATTTGGGCTCCTTAGGAACCCAAATCTGATGGTTTCTTGCAACGGGCTTCAAATAATTTGCCTTAGGCATAGGGCAACGCCAGCTATTTAGCCCCTCAAATTCTTCTGATGGAGTTGACTTATGATAAGGTTGTCGGGGCCTTTATATGTAGTTTTTGTTGTGAATACCACCGTGGGGTTTTTCCCATATATCTTCTTTCAAAACCTGAACATTGTCCAGGCTCCATATTCCTCATCATAGCATAACAAGAAAGGCCTTTATTGCATCCTCCATAAGGTTTCTTTGAAACCTCTTTCCTCCAAGAATTTTCAAAAGTTGTAATGACACCTTCGTTCGACAACTTCCAGTTCTTTATCAGTCTTTTATTCTTCACAGCCCTTAGTAGCTTATAAAGATAGGAGGAGGCTGATTCTTTCTTCTCCGATGATAGTGGTTGGTTAGAAGTCTCCCAGAAAGACTTCTTTAGCTTGCCCCGATCATTATTTCGTTTCACCCATCTTAATGGTTCAAAACTATTATTAATGGGTATATTGGCCTTTGGTTGAGGCCATGGCTTCTGGCTTGGGTTGGATAAATTCACCCATCCACTCGCTCTAAGTTGAGCATTTGCTTTCCTTCTAGCCTTCCTTGATAGTTCGATACAAGTGGACGCTTCAGTATCCTGCCTCCCAACAAAAAAAATAGTTTCCTCAGGGCCTCCCAACAAAAAAAAATAGTTTCCTCAGGAACTTCAGCTTCGTTCCTCTTCAGATTGGTTGTATCAATGATAACAGATTTTAGCTTAGGCTCAGAAGCCATTCTTTTGGCCAACGGGGGCACCTTGGTGTTGATGTTGGAAGCCTCAAAATTGGGCTTCTCATAGTGAGTATCAGATCTGTTCACATTCTGGCAGGCAAAATCAACAGTGATTTGTTTTGGCCTAGGTTTAAAAGCATTCTTTTTGGGCAGAGGGCTTGAGTAGTTGCAACCGACAATATTGAAAACACAGAAGGTCTGGGTGCAACAACATTCTTAGTCATCATCTCCCTGGTTGGTGTAGTTTCACCAGGAAGGAACTCAAATACTTCAAAAATAGTTCTGAATTGTAGTGTGGCACCAGCTCGACTAGTGTCTATCACATTTTGGGGGAATTGGACGCGCGATCCTTCCCCGAGCTTGATAGTCATCATACTTTTGACATGCGACATTTCAACAACCTGCAATAGAACTTGCAGTGATTAGAATCAATCTAACTTCTGTTACACAAGAAATACGATTTTATGAAAAAAAACATGTATATATATATATATATATGTATATATTTCATCCAGAGATGAAAGGAGAAGTAATCCACATCGGAGTAGTCAGAAATCTGTTCGCTCTAGAAAAATCTTTTAACAAGTGTGAACCTCGCTCTAACGATTTTAAGGTTCCCTTTAATTTTTCTGAAGATAGATTGAGTTTAATATTTAACTAGATTTCCCCTGAGAGTAACGTCAGAGTTTATTTAAATCTAGGTTCTACTTCTTATGAGCTCAAGCCCTCATAATTAATTACCCCTCATAACGCATTAGAATAACACTCGATTAATGATGAAATATACACAGCTTCATGTAAAAAGTGTTAGAATACAAAATATAATTTTAAACTTAGTTATGCGGGATGAAGGTACACCCGATCAAAATCGCATGGTTCCGCCGTCACATGCAATAAATAAGTTTATCATTATACTTTAGAACTCAAATATATAACCACTGATGAACATACCAAGCTCTTGAAGATTTACATCTTCAACTAGAAAAGAGTTTTCTTTCATTTTATTCGTGTGGATTTATAGGATATGGAGACGTCCATTTTATTCGTCTAGAGATTCTTGTTGAGTTCAACTAAAAAAGAGTTTTCTTTCATTTTATTCGTGTGGATTTATAGGATATGGAGACGTCCATTTTACTCAATCTATCTTCAGAAAAATTAAAGGGAACCTTAAAATCGTTAGAGCGAGGTTCACACTTATTAAAGATTTTTTTAGAGCGAACATATTTCTGACTACTCCGATGGGGATTACTTATCCTTCCATCTCTTGATAAAATATATACATATATATACATGTTTTTTTTTCATAAAATCGTATTTCTTGTGCAACAGAAGTTATATTGATTCTAATCCCTGCAAGTTCTATTACAGGTTGCTGAAATGTCGCATGTCAAAAGTATGATGACTATCAAGCTCAGGGAAGGATCGCGCGTCCAATTCCCCCAAAATGTGATAGACACAAGTCGAGCTGGTGCCATAATACAATTCAGAACTGTTTTCGAAGTATTTGAGTTCCTTCCTGGTGAAACTATACAAACCAGGGAGATGATGACTAAGAATGTTATTACATCCAAATCTTATGTGTTTTCAATATTGTCAGTAGCAACTACTCAACCCTTTTGCCCAAAAAGAAAGCTTTTAAACCTAGTCCCACAAATTCATTGCCTATAAGAACTAATGCTCGAAGCGAGAGCACAAGAGAGAATCATACCACATCCTTAAATTGAATCAAAATGTTCCAGAATCAAATTTGAGTGAGAATATACTATTTGGTTAATATACAGAATCATTTATCTTAATCAAATCCACTAAGAAAATATATATGAACTAATCAAGGATAATGAAATGAATAATAACTTGAGAAAATAAATAAGGAACAATGATATCCAAATAGAAAATATATAAAGGTGACAATAGTGCATCAACCATAACTTATTTAGGATGAATGAATATACCATAACTATAAAATGAGAATTAACAGTTCACATAAGAATAAACAAATTTATTGTAGCTCCTCTCAGTTTAATGATGAGAAAAAACAATGTAATTTAGTTTGTGTAAAAAATGGATACATATAGAATTCCTTCCATTGTCTTTGTTGGTTCTGATCATGAAGAAATTTTAAAACTACTGAAATAAATTTGATGACAATGTAGAATGATAAAAAAGTAAAATAAATGTTCATCCCTTAACAATTGTGGTATGTTTGTTTCTTTTTTATTGGTCCATTTGTCTTTGATGTCTAGTATAATTTATTTTTTTCTATTTGTTTTCTAAAATCATTATATTGGATAAATCTGAATTGTTATTTTAGATTTTTTTTTTTTGTAAATAAGCTATTATATAATTGAAAAAAAGAAACATTTGCTGATTTTTTTATCATCTTTTAATTTTAAATATACAGTTACATGAACAAAGAATTATAGTAGAACTAAGCTAGAAGGTGTTGTAAGAGATGCTGTTTCATTTGTCTTGAATAGACAACTAAGCATTGATGATCTCACTAAAATATTAAATGAAAATAACATAAAAGTTAATGACTTTTTAAATAGCTTTCAAAAATTATCATTGCATTTCATGCTTCCATAAATGTTCTCCAATGGTGCATGTATCACTTATTTTGTAATATTTTTACATATTTAGATGAAAAATTATATTACGCTTAATAAATTATTACAAAATGAGTGATACCTACACCATTGTAGATCATCTATGAAAGCATCAAATACAGTAATAATTTCTTGAATGTTATTCAAAAACTCATTCATGATAACTTTTATATTTTCATCATCAAATGCTTTGGTGAGATTATCATGCTTAGTTGTCTATTAAAGACAAATAAAACAACATCTTTTATAACACCTAACTCAGCTTCGTTATAATTCTTTGTCTGCACAACTGTGTTCAGAATTAAAAGAGGATAAAAAATATCAGCAAAACTTTTTTTGATAAAAAATAGCATATTTGCAAAAAAAATTATTTCAAAATAATAATTTAGATTCATCCAATAATCAATATAATGATCTTATAAAATAAATATAAAAAAATCAATTAAACAAGATATCATAGACAAATGTACCAACAAATAAACAAACTACCATTATTGAGGGATAAAAATTTTATTTTAGTTTTTTTATGATGCTACATTACCATCAAATAAACTTTATTTTTATAGTTTTAAAATTTTTTTTACAATCAGAACTAGAAAAAATAATAGAAGGCATAGACGTAAGTAAACGTGTGATTAAATATCAATCAATTCTAGTAGATTTTCTTTAATAAATGAGCTATTTTGCAGAAATTTCAATCAAATTCGTGTTTGTTTGCTGATTTCTTCTCTCTTGTCAGGTTATATTTGAATTCCTTCAAATATTTTCTAACAATTGGTGTCAAAACAAATTTTGGAACTATTGTGGTCTATTTTTTTAAATTTCAGCAACTATTTTCTATTCAAATGAAGGGTGTCTTGCTGATTTTGGGATCAATATTCATAATTTTATGGTGGCCAAAAAGGTAGATGAGTTGAAGAAACGCTTTAAAGGGGAGATGAGCCAAATAAAAGGCACGGTGGAAGATCGAATCTTATCCGTAGAAGACAAGGTTTCATCCGTGGAAGGCAGTTTTTTATCTTCATGCAATGGTGAAGAAGCTATTGAAAAATCAAATTCAAACGGGGACATCAGAGGCAAAGGGGCCGATGGGAAAAACTACGAATTTCGATTTTCTTAGGAGGGAAAATGATGTGGAGATCATCGAGGAGAAGGGGGGAAGGTATGGAGAGGCGTGGATATGGAGGGGGCAAGAATCAAGTGTGTTGATTTTGGAGAAATGAGGGGAGAAAGTGAAGAGGAGTTTGAAGGTGAGCATGTAAGGGAAGATTGGGAGACTTGGTGATGAGGACATCGTCAGCAATTTCGATACATGTACCATCGGAGACACTGGAGATCGACGGCCACGATCATGAGTTTTATTTTGAGTCTTTTTTTTGTAATAGTTTATTTTATTTTTCAGTTTTTCCATTTTTACCCTTATGGATATTTGGTCTCTATTGTAGCCCAAGGGGCATTTTAGTCTTTTGTTTCCTTTGTCATTTTGAGGCCTATATATATGGTCATTTCTTATGTAATGAGGATGATGAATATTTGAAAAGATTTATGTTTTGTTTCTACTTTTCTAGTATGAGTGCTTGAGAGGGAAGAGAGCTCAAGGGGAGCAAATCGCAAGGCCCACTAGTCGTTGGAAGAGTCCGCGGCTTGTGGTTGTGAGGGTGAAGTAAAGGGAATGGAGGAGAAGCAGCACTTGAATGTGGCGGAGGTATCACTGAACTGAGTGGTATGATTCACCCCAAATCATACCATGAAAGTGAAGGGAGAAATAGCAAATATGGAGGTGACAGTGCTGATCAACAGTGGAGTTACCCACAACTAAGCATAGGAGGGAAATTTGAATTAAGATTTGAATTAGGGAATTAATGTATTAAAAAGCACGAGTTGTTTAGGTTTAGTGTTACGCATATTTTGTTATTGATTTTGGGAGTTGTTGCATTGGATTCTAGGGATTGGGAGAGAAGATTCTTCTCTCAAATTGAGGATCAATTGTATCTTATTTCGTTTCTTCGTTCTAGAAGATTTTCTTCAATCAAATGTGCTATTTGCTAAAATTTCTCATCCAAATCGTGTTCGTTTACTATTTTCTTCACTCTTGTTAGGTATTACTAAAATTCCTTTTGTATCAAACGAATTATTTTTGTAGAAAATATTTTGAAATTTTTTAATCAATGATAATTCTTTTATAATAAGGATTTTGAAGTTTTGTGTGATTTTTCATTTAAATTTTGCTTAAAAAATAATATTTATCATAGTAATTATTAAACCTTATTAGTAGGTTAAATTTTATTTTAATTTTTTATTTATTACAATTAAATAGTTTTTAATTGTTAATACTTGACTTAAAATGTCATACATCATTTCAATTACATTTGTATGAAAATTATTGAATAATGCAAAGTTGTGTAATATTCCTTATGATATTCAATTAATGAAAAAATGTGTTTCATGCTTCAAAGTGAAAAAAAACCCTTTTGTGCATTGCACTTTACATGTTGACAACCTTGACCAAGACATACATAATTAAGAACGTCGTCATCATAAGCACAAGTATTTGAAAGTTAAAAGCAATATAATTTACTAAGGGCTCTCCTAACAGGGCGGGGTAATTAAAGATTGGGTGTTTATGAACATAGAAAATATATTATCAAATATAAATAAATCTCAACGTCTTGGAGAATTATGGTTATATAAAAATTCCCCATATTTTCTACTCAAGAACACAACAAAGAGAGCAATTTTCTTATGATGCCCACAAAAAAAAATTATTAGGTTCAATCTCAATTGCAAGTTAGAGTTAAGCTACAGTTCTACTTCAGTTCTGAACCCCGATAAAAAATAATGAAGATAGCCCCAATTTGTTTCATGGTTTAAATTATTAAAGTCATAATGGCGGTGGACCAATTAGGGTGGTGTTGATTGACAGTGGGGCTACCCATAATTTCATCTCCAATCAAGTCGTGAATCAATTGGGGTGACATTCGTGAATACAGGGTGTTATTGAGTGATGATGGGTACAAGGAAGGTAGATATGGGTCAGGGGATATATAGGAGAGAAGTGTTAACCATGCAGAGGATTTAGATGAGAAAGGATTTTCTCCCATTGGAGTTAGGGAGCACTGATGTCATCTTGACTGCAGACCTTAGGGGACACCAAGGTCAACTGAGGAGCATTAACGATGGAGCTGATGGTGGAAGGGAGAATGATAGTTATCAGGAAAGATGTAGGTGATGGGGACATCAGTTGGATAGTCTACCGCAGACGTGGCCGTAGATCTACGGCCACGATCTGCCCGATGTATTTCTGATTTTAGTATGGTCATTTTATTTTGATGTATTTTATTTCTGCATTTTTCCCTTTTTACCCTTGCTTGAGGGATTGAGTCTTGTAGCCCCTCGAGGATATTTTAGTCTTTTATGTTATGTCATTGTATTAGGCTATTTATAGCATTCATCTTGTACTTTTGATGGTTAATGAATGAATTATATGAAAATTTTCCTGCATTTTCTTTTTCTTGGAGCTTTTGTGAGAGCTTGAGAGAGAGAGAGTTTGTGAATTTGGTGGAGCCTAGGAGAGGCCACCCATCGTACCCAACAGTCACATGGTGGCTCTTGGTTTATCTCCCCTTCTCTATTTTCTTCTACCCACACCCACCGCCGACCACCCCCTCCACCAACAACCACTTCATAACCGCCCCTAGCCAAGCCTCACGACCTCCCCAAGATCCACTGCCCCCTCATCCTGCCGGCATCACCTTGACCGCCGGCCTCCCCCTTGTTGTTTTCCCCACCATCATCCTCTACACCAATTGTTAGTTCCCTTATTGCTTCTCCACGAATTTCAAATTCTGAAATTCAAAGTGGAAGTTTCCAAATTTGCCCGACGCCAAATTAGGAAAGTTTTCAATGAGATTTCAAAATTTGAATTTGAGCGGATTTGAGATTTTCATAATTAATTAGGCGAAGCGAATTAGGAAACACATAACTCATTTTCCCTCACTCCCAATCCCCTCTACATGCCGCCGGACCCCTTAATGGGCCCCTCTCCTTTAATGCTTCATTAAGGGAATTAATGTCATGCTAATTGAATTTCTAATCCTTTTAATTTCCCTCCAATTTTAATTAAATATGAGAATAATTTCAGATTTGGAGTTTACCTCATTCTCTATTCCATCTAACCTAGCCTCCTCTAAACCCTAACCGTCTCCCTTCCCCTTACCACCCGCCGGCCACCCTCTCCCACCGTCCACTCCCTCTCTCTCTTCGCTCCCTCTCAAGGTGTCTTTCCCTCATTGATTTGAGATGGATGATCGATCCGGAGTTGAGTCTGATTTTGCGTACGAAGGTTAAGATTTCATGGATCTTCTCAACTTGCCTTCCTCAACTTAATTCCAAACATTGTTGAATGCAACGAGAAGGTCACCCACCACTTGCTACTCATTGTGATCAAGGCTAGGGAAGAGAAGGTACGGAAGGTTTATAGTGATTCACGTCATTTCTCCGAGAAGGTGATCTTCTTCCTTGATTCACTTACTTTTCAAATTCTACTTACTTTGTTGAGAGTTTGTGCAAGCAAGAAATTGTGTCCACTAATCGCCATCCATTAGTAATCGTAGGCTTGTTACTTCTTTGTGATTAGATTTCATTGTTAAGTATTGGTTAAGTTGGAAACTATTTCGCATGCAATGTCTTAGTTTTCCTATGTGTTTTGATTTAGCTCGGTCTCTTGTGTGGCTTAGCCTAACTGAGTTGAACCTTTAAGAGTTTTACCTTGTTGTTTTAATCACGAATAACTAAAATCTGAAATTGCTCTTAACATATTTTGTGCAAGTTTCCGATTCATGCATGTTGTCCTACATTATCTAGTATCAGAGCATGGTTAGGCTAGGATTTTCTTTCTAGAATACTTCATAGGGTGTTACCTAACTTTTGTTCAAGTTTCTGCATGCATAACATTGTTAGATTAATGTTAAACTCCATTTTATGCTTGCTGTCCAGAATTTCCTGCAACATTTAGTGAGCTGTAGGTTCATCGTTAGGTGCCTAAGTGTTGTCCATCACGTACCCACTTCATTAATTGCATAGGGAACATTAATCCATACGTATAGCTTGCTGTCCTTGTGTTTCCTGCACCTTAATTCATCAACTTAAGTGTATTTCTTTAGTAATTAGCTGTTGTCATCCTTCTAGAACTCCTCCTAAGTCTCCCATAGTGTTTAGGAATGGACCCGGAACAACTTAATTCATCAACTTAAGTGTATTTCTTTAGTAATTACTGCAGCGAGGTTTCATTAAGGAGAGTCTTAGTCCCTGTGTGGTGCCGGCCCTTCTCACACCGAAGAAGGACGGGACTTGGAGAATGTGTGTTGATAGCCGTGCTATCAACAAGATCACCGTCAAATATCGATTCTCTATTCCGAGGCTTGATGACATGCTCGATATGATGACGGGTGCCACATTATTCTCCAAAATTGATCTTAAGAGTGGATACCACCAGATCCGGATCCGACCCGGTGATGAGTGGAAAACCGCTTTCAAAACGAAAGATGGCCTTTATGAGTGGTTAGTCATGCCATTTGGATTGAGTAATGCCCCTAGCACTTTTATGAGGGTTATGACTCAGGTGTTACGCCCCTTTATGGGTAAGTTTGTTGTCGTCTACTTTGATGACATACTTATCTATAGCCATTCTGTTGATCAGCACCTGGACCACCTTAGGCAAGTTTGTGATGTCTTGAGGAAAGAACAGTTTTATGCCAATCCTAAGAAATGTACTTTCCTCGTAGACCGAGTCATCTTTCTAGGCTTTATCATATCTGCATAAGGGGTTTCTGCCGACCCCGAGAAGGTTAGAGCCATAGTTGACTGGCCCGTCCCTCAGAACATCCAGGAAGTTCGCACCTTCCACGAGTTAGCTACCTTCTATAGGAGATTCATCCGAAATTTTAGCACCATAGTATCTCCTATCACTGATTGTCTAAAGAAGGGTGATTTTCATTGAACCCCGACTACCACTAGAGCATTCAATGAGATTAAGAAACGAATGGTGGAAGCCCCTGTGATGAGACTTCTTGACTTCTCTAAAATCTTTGAAGTGACCTGCGATGCTTCGGGGGTCGGAATTGGAGGAGTCCTCTCCCAGAAGGGTCACTCTGTAGCATATTTCAGCGAGAAACTGAATGATAATAAGCAGCGTTACTCCACTTACGATAAGGAATTCTACGCCGTGATCCAATCCCTTCGCTACTGGCGGCACTACTTGCTCCTGCAAGAGTTCGTCATCTTTTCGGATCACGAGCTTTGAGATACATTAACTCTCAAAAGAAACTTAATGCCTGATATGACCGATGGGTAGAATTTCTTCAGGAGTCCACGTACACTCTTAGGCACAAGGCAGGGGTCGAGAATAAGGCTGCTGACGCTCTCAGCCGACGGATGATGACTACTCTTGAGTTGAGAGCGGAAGTCGTGGGTTTTGATCAGATGAGGATGGATTATCTTGAGTGCCCAGACTTCAAAGAAATTTACTCTTCCCTGTCCACAGGCAGCACCCGCCTCGTGGACGATTTCCTTTTGGATGATGGTTACCTTTTCAAAGCCCAAAAGCTTTGTATACCTCGCACCTCCCTTAGGGAATTTCTTGTGTGGGAACTACACGCTAGGGGCCTCGCTGGACATTTTGGGAGAGATAAGACGATTGAGGCCGTTGAGTACCGGTTCTTTTGGCCGAGCCTTAAGAGAGATGTTGGTAGAATTGTTGCTAGGTGTCACACGTGTCAATTAGCCAAGCAACGTAAACAGAACACTGGGCTTTACACTCCGTTACCTGTGCCTAATTGTCCTTGGCAGGACGTCAGTATGGATTTTATTTTAGGCCTGCCAAAGACACTGCGAAGGAATGATGCCATATGTGTAGTTGTAGATCGATTTTCCAAAATGGCTCATTTCCTCCCCTGTTCCAAAACATCTGATGCCTCTCATGTCACCAAGCTTTATTTTAATGAGGTCGTCCGCTTGCATAGTTTACCCAAAACCATTGTATCGGATCGAGATGTTAAGTTCACTAGTTACTTCTGGAAAATCCTGTGGATGAAGATGGGTACTAAGCTACAATTTTCCACTGCCTTTCACCCACAGACGGATGGTCAGACAGAGGTAGTTAACAGAAGCTTGGGAAACTTACTGCGTTCTTTGGTTGGGGATCATATTAGAGACTTGGACACTATCCTACCCACTACTGAGTTTGCATACAATAATTCTGTCAACCAAACCACGGGTCTAAGTCCTTCTGAGATTGTATACGGGTTTAAGCCTAGACAACCATTAGATTTGATTCTTATGAGTTCTAGGTATAGGATTTCTGAGTCAGCATCTGCATTTGCATCACATCTGCATGAACTGCATAAGGAAATTGCACAAAATATTGAAAAGAGCATCAAAGATTACAAGTTATATGCTGATTTAAAACGACGATTTAAAACTTTTAAAGTGGGTGACTCCGTGATTGTGCGGATCCGTCCGGAATGGTTCCCGCAAGGAACCGTTAAGAAGCTACATGCCAAGAGTGCTGGGCCTTTCAAAATATTAAGGAAAATCAATGACAATGAATACGTGGTAGACCTCCCCGAGGATTTCAACATCAACCCGACTTTTAACATTGAGGACCTAGTTGCTTACGAAGGCCCTGATTTCAATCCACCCAATCCATTTTTGCAACAGCCTGATATACCCACACCATTGGAAAACCCGAATTTGCCCCCCCCCCCCCTTCCTACCATTCCCAAACTACCCATGGCTGATAAAGTGGACACAGTTTTGAGTGATGACATTATCTCTACAAAGGAAGGTGGAAAAGGAGAAGGTACTTGATCAGGTGGAGAGGAAAACAAGAATCGGAGGACACGTGGATAGACCGCGAGGAGCTGCAGCGGATAGACCCAGATGCTTTGGAGTTTTACAAGAGAGATTCTTACTCGACGGAGTCGAGTTTTCTCCCACCCCGGAAGAATGATGGGGACATCAGTTGGAAAGTCTACCGCCGACGTGGCCGTAGATCTACGGCCACGATCTGCCCGATGTATTTCTGATTTTAGTATGGTCATTTTATTTTGATGTATTTTATTTCTGCATTTTTTTCCTTTTTACCCTTGCTTGAGGGATTGAGTCTTATAGCCCCTTGAGGGTATTTTAGGCTTTTATGTTATGTCATTGTATTAGGCTATTTATAGCCTTCATCTTGTATTTTTGATGGTTAATGAATGAATGATATGAAAATTTTCCTGCATTTTATTCTTCTTGGAGCTTTTGTGAGAGCTTGAGAGAGAGAGAGTTTGTGAATTTGGTGGAGCCTAGGAGAGGCCACCCGTCGTACCCAACAGTCACCTGGTGGCTCTTGGTTTATCTCCCCTTCTCTATTTTCTTCTACCCACACCCACCGCCGACCACCCCCTCCACCAACAACCACTTCATAACCGCCCCTAGCCAAGCCTCACGACCTCCCCAAGATCCACTGCCCCCTCATCCCGCTGGCATCACCTTGACCGTCGGCCTCCCCCTTGTTGTTTTCCCCAGTCCCCACCATCTTCCTCTACACCAATTGTTAGTTCCCTTATTGCTTCTCCACGAATTTCAAATTCTGAAATTCAAAGTGGAAGTTTCCAAATTTGCCCGACGCCAAATTAGGAAAGTTTTCAATGAGATTTCAAATTTCAAATTTTGAATTTGAGCGGATTTGAGATTTTCATAATTAATTAGGCGAAGCGAATTAGGAAACACATAACTCCTTTTCCCTCACTCCCAATCCCCTCTACATGCCGCCGGCCCCCTTAATGGGCCCCTCTCCTTTAATGCTTCATTAAGGGAATTAATGTCATGCTAATTGAATTTCAAATCCTTTTAATTTCCCTCCAATTTTAATTAAATCTGAGAATAATTTCAGATTTGGAGTTTACCTCATTCTCTATTCCATCTAACCTAGCCTCCTCTAAACCCTAACCGTCTCCCTTCCCCTTACCACCCACCGTCCACTCCCTCTCTCTCTTCGCTCCCTCTCAAGGTGTCTCTCCCACATTGATTTGAGATGGATGATCGATCCGGAGTTGAGTCTGATTTTGCGTACGAAGGTTAAGATTTCATGGATCTTCTCAACTTGCCTTCCTCAACTTGATTCCAAACATTGTTGAATGCAACGAGAAGGTCACCCACCACTTGCTACTCATTGTGATCAAGGCTAGGGAAGAGAAGCTACGGAAGGTTTATAGTGATTCACGTCATTTCTCTGAGAAGGTGATCTTCTTCCTTGATTCACTTACTTTTCAAATTCTACTTACTTTGTTGAGAGTTTGTGCAAGCAAGAAATTGTGTCCACTAATCGCCATCCATTAGTAATCGTAGGCTTGTTACTTCTTTGTGATTAGATTTCATTGTTAAGTATTGGTTAAGTTGGAAACTATTTCGCATGCAATGTCTTAGTTTTCCTATGTGTTTTGATTTAGCTCAGCCTCTTGTGTGGCTTAGCCTAACTGAGTTGAACCTTTAAGACCTTGTTGTTTTAATCACGAATAACTAAAATCTGAAATTGCTCTTAACATATTTCGTGCAAGTTTCCGATTCATGCATGTTGTCCTACATTAGTAATTTAGTAGGGCTCACCAAAGCCATGATATTACTTAAAGGAGCATACAGGGGGTGGGGGAAGGTTATCTGATGGAAATATATAGGCTGGAGTGGAACAAATTCGAGGAGGGCGGGAACATTCCTCTTTCAACACAGCTATTGATTCAGCGTTCATTGAGGTTTTCCAGCTACCTCAAGGGTTACCTTAGGGGAAGGTTAGGGAGATGCTGGAAGCATGGATCATTCACCCCAGTATCAGTCTATTTTTTAGTCCAGTGTTATTGATCAAGTGCTTCAGCAGCAGTTTCGTTCGTTCTACCTTGAGAACAAGTTGACACTTTATGAGGGGAGTATTGTTAGACCAATCCATTGGACTGGTCCAACCGGTCAACACGGGACCGGCTCAGGCGGAACTGACAATAGAGTTCTGCTTCTTCCCGTATGTGTCGTTCAAGCCGCCTGGTCCAACGAAGCTTTTTGGAAAGGATTTTTAGGGACTTAGTAGGGAAATTTAAATGTAGGGATTATTTAGGAGATTCCTTTTGCATTGTATACATTAAATAGTTTGTTTTCCTAGAGTTAGGACATCTTGAATTTAGCTGAAATTTCATCTCTTAGTTTTTTTGGGCTCTAACAGCCTCTAAAGAATTGGGAGAGATTGATCCTCCTCTCGAATTGAGGATCAACTGTATCTTGCTATTTTTTGTTACTATTTCATCAAATAATACAAATAATCTAGTGTTTTTGTGATTTTATGTGGATTTTTGTGGAGAATTTTCGTTGTTTTCCGAACATTGGCAAGAAATACTTGAGATCTACAAGTGTTTCCTATCAGTTATCTCGGGTGAAATCTCATGAAGGGAATACCATTTAAAGGCATGAAGATGCATGCTACAAATGACTTGAATTATCCTACATAAATTTTCTGCATGCTTCAGACTTGGTGCCTAATTTGAATAGACCTACTCTAGCGAGTCTAGTGAGTCTTCACCGCTTTCCAAACAAACCCAACTCAAATGATCTAAAAACATGAATAAAAACCTGCTACGTTTATACAAACATTATCTTTTCTATCAAGAACTCTGTACTAAAGATCTTAGGTATGATATATATACATATATTCAAAATATTATTAAATAACAAATAATCTTTTGATTTGAGAAAATTTTAAACATAAATATCCTGCCGAACAATAAAAATGACAACTTTAAATACTATAGAAACTGACATAGATAGATTTGAGCAATACTTAAACATAATTTAGCCTAAATCCTACCAAATAAAAAAAAATAAAAGCTTTAAATCCTATAAAAAAGTTTTCAGATAAAATATTTTTTTGATACTTTATTATTTTAAGTTTAATTAATTAATAATTAATTTTGATATTAATATATAAATCTTAAAAAGTATAATTATAATTATAATTTCTAATTTGAAATTGATAACATATTAATAAAATGGTGCACGATATTTGCACATTCTTCTATGCACCATGTGCCATTGTCCATACATGAGGCAAATAGTGCATCCCATTTTGATGAGCCGAGCCACACTTTTATTGATGATCGCCGCAGAAAGGTATGGGTGTACTTCTTAAAACACAAGTAAGATGTGTTTGATATTTTCAAGAAGTAGAAGGCCATGGTTAAAATTAAGACATGTTTAAAGCTAGAGGGTCTTAACCAAATAATGGTGGCGCATATCATGATAAGAAGTGGATAATTATGCTTTGAATATGATCAAGCATGAGCTCACTGTTCCAAGAACACCATAGCATAATGGTTTTGCAAAAGGCATAAACAGAACTATCTCTGAGCATGCTAGGAGCATAGGGTTATCCTACTAAGTTTTTTATGTTTACTTTTTTTTCCTTAAAGGGTATATAAATCCTAATTTTAATATAAGTTTTTTAAAGCGGGTCCTTAATTTTTATCTTTAAATGACACTACTGTTTTATATGTTTACAATCACTGTTACAAACCCTTTGGACATACACGTGAATATAAGCTAATGGGTTTTGGGTTTAAAGAAAATAAATGCAAATTAAATTTAACAGGCAACTACAAGTACCTAAGGCTAAGGAAGCACACATTAAAAAGGTGTAAGAGCCCTAAGGTCTTTTGAGTTTCAAGAAAACTTACTTCACCGGCTAAGTAAGCATCAACACTATTCCTATTTAAATAACAAGAGCCTTCATTAATTTCCTTACCAACAAGATCTTCAAAAACAACCAAGAACATAGGTGCAGCCATTGTTTATTTCATCATAAAAAAATGCCAGAGAAAGAAAAAAATGTAAATATTCACAGATTACGGAAATTATTCAGTGGCAAAACCCAGGCAAACAAATCAAAGAAATCTCTTCCGATTTCCAATCAAGAAATCTTGAAACCCTTCAATATTAGGCTTATCAAACCAACAGGTTAATGAGTGAAATGTTTGAGAAAGAAAATCAGGAAGATAAGGCAAGAAATTAAGAACGCATACATAGAAGAAGAAGAAGATGATGATGGAGAAAATGAAATAGAAGGTGAAGAAAAAGATTGAGAGAATGAGGAAGAAGATAGGGAAGACGATTAGCAAGGAGATTACCGTATCCCAATCGACGAAGCTCTCTCGAACACCAGTCCGCCTCCCACACCTCTGTCGGCCTCCCTCTTTCTCTTTCATTCACGCTCTGGTTTTTGGTTACACGAACAAGAAAGCCAAGCCAAATGAATATGAAGACCCCACCCAAAGAGCCCTCTTATAGCTAGAATCTTCTATTGAGATGCAAAAGACAATCCTACCCCTCACTTGATTTTAAAATCAAAGGCTTAGATTAAATCTTGATTTAGGAAGGGATTTAAGGTCTGAGATTGAAGCTAAGTTTTAGAAGAATTTGGAGAGACGATTTTGGATACCTAGAGTTGAATCGAACTTAGTAGAAATGGATTTGAGTTGGTCTGAGTCGATTTGAGCTAAATGATATCAATTTGATCAAAATTAAGACAGGTCCTATTAAATTGAGTCGATTGAAATCGACAAGATTTAAATCGAGTTTGACTCAGAACGAATCAACTCAATTTTGCTCCTTAGAATTTATTTAATTATTAACCAAATTATTTTTCAATAATTTTGACCTTGAGCCAAGTCAAATAGACTTATCGAGGCCCAATTAAATTTATTTGGTTATTAATTATATTGATTCGAGCTCGGACCAACTCAACTTTAATAATTGATGACGAAGTCGAGATCAAATCAAGCTCGGGTTGAGTCGACTCAGATTCCGCCGTGTAAAATTAAATTTATGCAATCTATACAACTTTTACTTGAATCAAATTCGGCTCAATTTAAAACTTTTTGACGATTGGCAGGATGATTGGCCGCGACGTCGTCCCGACATTTCCCTAAGGGTCAAAAGCAAAATAGATATAAAACAAATCCATCCAAATCAAAATCAAAATCAAAACTCGTCGAAAATCATACAGATCACACAATTCATTCAATCACATGTCACTATGCATGGTCATATGTCAATCAATCAATTAGTCAAATCAGCTTACCAGCAGAACTTTCTGGTCGTTGTTGATCTTCATAATGCTATAAACTGTAGATACGTGGCACCACTGGAGGAAGTGCAGGAGGTCGTGGCGCAACGGTCTCCCTCTGACTATCTCTGATGGCTCTATCAGTCATCCGGTTCTCTGATCTCTCGCTGTAGGCTCTCGAGCCAATTGTCCTCTGCTGTCCTGTACTTGAATCAGTCCTTCCACCCAATCCTTTCTGAGGGCAATTTGCTACTCTATGTCCCTGCTGTCCACAGTGAAAACATTGTCCCGTTAATAAGTAACACCGACCTGCATGTCGTCGACCACAATGAATGCACTCGCTGGAACCAGAAGATACTACTGATGCAGATCCCCTCGAATCACCATACTTGCTTCTCTTCTCTCTATCCCTTTCTCTACATGATTCCTCTCGTCTGGCTTCATCTCTCCTCCTCCTGGTGTCGTCATATCTCGATACTGGCGTTGTCAAATCAATCTCTATCAGTCTGGCCCGCTCCACCAACTCAAAAAACTCATGGATCCGGAAGGGTACTAGTGGATGTCTCAGCTCTCTATTCAATATGTGCAGAAATCTATAGCATTTTTCTTCAGCAGTAGGGATCAAATGAGAAGCATACTTCGCAAGTGCAGTAAACTCGGCCTCGTACTGCATCACTGTCTTGCGTCCTTGTTCCAATCTCATAAAAGCTTCTTGCATTTGTCGTTGAGCTGACAGAGGTACAAACCACATCCGAAACACTGTAGTAAACTCATCCCAGGTGATCTCAGCATTTGTCTTTCCCTGGAATTTCGAAAAGTAAAAGTATATGATTTTGTGGGAAGTGTGTGTCTTGAAAAGTGTTCTTTGTGTGTAGATTAAGAAGTGAAGAGTGTGGATTGTGAAAGGTGAATTATGTGTATAATTTGAAAAGGGAATTTTGTGATTTTGGAAAGTGAAAAGTGTATTTTTAAGTGAAAAGTGAAGTATGTGATCTTTGATTAATGAAATGTGCATTTTGAAAGGTGAAATGTGTATATAATTTGGAGTAGTGAAGATGACAAGTGACACATTACTTATTGAAATATATACAACCTAATTCGTGAGCATGAATATATTAAATGAGTTGGATTATAATTGCTTCATTAATCTAACTTTTCATATTTTTAAAAAAGAGTTCAAATTCTATTAATTAATAATATTTGAGATAAATTAAATTATTCATTGAATGCATTAGTTCATTTACAACCATAGTTTATATATTTAATCTTTAATTTACGCGTACATATATTGTGGTTCTTGATTGATGTATTTCTCTAATCAGGTGCTAGAACATCTCAATATTTTGGCAAGAGATGATATTGATGCAGCTGCTGAAGTATTGGATGGGATAAGCTTTATTTCTTAAATTATTTCTTATGCAAGATTTTGGTTATACACTCTTTGAGACTTCATAATTATAATAATAATAAATCTATATTATTTTACCACCTCAATTTCTACTTCTTCTTTAATATGTTGGAAACTCATTATATTCGTCAATTATACACAGATTATTTGTACATAGACGTTCAAAGTTATTTTTATTTAAAAGCTATAGTTTAAGTTTTAATATTAATTTTTTATACTTCTTTTTTATTCCATCTTATGGTATTTTTTATCTTGAATGAGCTATGCAGTATATGTCACAGGGGATTCTAAACAATAGGAATAAGCTAGGGATTTGTCATTACTCAGCTGTTTATAGATTAAATAACCTTCAACACATTCTGTATTTCTCAGATGCCATTAAAGAACTTATATTCAATGATAGACATGGCAGCCACCGGAGAGCTGGAAGAAAATTCAGAAGTTATTTTACCAAGAAAAAAGAAGATTGATATAAATTATTTCTTTAATATATTAAGTGATAATGTATCAATTCTATAATATATCAAAGAAGTGATTTATATCAATCTTTTTTTTCCTGAACAAATAACTTCTTAATTTTCTTGCTTCTCTCGAGTGACTGTCTTTCCTACCACATCATAAAACTTCTCCAATGTCATCTGAAAAATATACAATGTGTTGAGAGTCATCTAACATTCCAACCTATAAAACAACAGAGTAATGAAAATCCCTAAGGTTTTAATTGATTAAACCTCCCCTACACCATAGATTGCACTGCTCACCCAGAAAAATATATTGTCAAAAGATGGCGATAAAAAAGGAGAGTAGAAAGAGGGGGGGGGGGAGAGAGAGAGAGAGAGAGAGAGAGAGAGAGAGAGAGAGAGAGAGAGAGATTTGAGGATAAAGAATGAGCAGATGTTTTAATCTCTCTCTCTCTCTCAACACCTAGATCTATGTAATACCTATCAAGTATTTACTTCAAAGACGAGAAAAAAAAAATGAACATTAAAGTTTCATCTATAGCTTCTAAATAAGGATTACTTTGATCGTTTATGTACAAATACATTTTCTAGAATTCTTAAATGTATTGAGTTTCAAAGGGATTGAAGAAGAGGTAGAATTTGAGAAGGTAAAACAATATAGATTTATTATTATTTTGGTTATGAAGTCTCAAAGAGTGTCTAGTCTAAAGCTTGTATAAGAAACAAAGCTCACCCTGTTTAATGTTTTAACAGCTGCATCAATATCATCAATTGCAAAAATATTTAGATGTTTTTGGACCTATATAGAAAAATACATCAATCAAGAAAAATAATATATACACATCTAACTTAAAGATTTAATATATATATAAATTATGGTTGTAAGGGAACTAATGCATTCGATGAATAATTCAAAATCGAACTCTTTTTTAGAAACATGAAAAGTTAAATAAATGATGTAAGTTTAAATATAACCCAACTCATTTCATTTATTTATGCTAACAAATTCATTTGTTTATGGTTCAATGAGTAACTTGTGATATTAAATTCAATTATAACTCATAATTTAATTAAAATTTGGTTAAAAATTACTTGATAATTTTCTAGTTAATAATAATAATATATTCTATATCTATTTATTAGTTTAGAGTCATTTGCCAAATTATATTTATCTATTCGATCAAAATCGCACAGAACCCAAAATAACCGGTAGAATCATTACAGAAAATACTCAAAACGTGTAGAAAAATCATATCAATAACATATCAAAAGTTGTGAGGTGAAAGTTTTGTCAATACAAAACGGTGCGCGTTTTTCGGTAACGAAAACACAATTATGTGCACAAAATGACCAAAACTCAACATCTTCGAAAACAGAAATAGGATTCGGAGTCCTTACCGCGAGATAAACAATCCTTCCAACAACGGCGACGGACGAAAAGCGCTCCACGGCCTCCGAAACCAAGCTTTTCCTTTGCTTTCCTTCTCCTTCTCTCTTCTCAGATATTTTGAAAATATAAAATGATTTTTCTCTCTCTTCAAAACGAGCTGATTTCCTTTTAATACGAACCTGATCGGCCCGGCCGATCGCCACATCGTCCAGGATGATCTGAACAAAATTCAATCGTCCAAGACGATATTTCAAGACGATAATTAATTTTTCTCGGACGATAAAAACCCTTGCTCACTGACTTTGCCATGAACTGATCGTCCTAGGACGATCCAAAAATCGGCCCGGACGATCCACCCAGAAATCAGTTGTTTCAATGATCGTTCTGGACGATCTCAACATCATCTCGAACAATCCCAGAAGAAAATCAAAGAAACGAGCTCTCACAATCTCCCCACCTTAGAAAAATGTCGTCCCGACATTTCCCTAAGGGTCCGAAGCAAAATAGATATAAAACAAATCCATCCAAATCCAAATCAAAATCAAAACTCGTCGAAAATCATACAGATCACACAATTCATTCAATCACATGTCACTATGCATGATCATATGTCAATCAATCAATTAGTCAAATCAGCTTACCAGCAGAACTTTCTGGTCGTTGTTGATCTTCATAATGCTGTAAACTGTAGATACGTGGCACCACTGGAGGAAGTGCAGGAGGTCGTGGCACAACGGTCTCCCTCTGACTATCTCTGATGGCTCTATCAGTCATCCGGTTCTCTGATCTCTCGCTGTAGGCTCTCGAGCCAATTGTCCTCTGTTGTCCTGTACTTGAATCAGTCCTTCCGCCCAATTCTTTCTGAGGGCAATTTGCTACTCTATGTCCCTGCTGTCCACAGTGAAAACATTGTCCCGTTAATAAGTAACACCGACCTGCATGTCGTCGACCACAATGAATGCACTCGCTGGAACCAGAAGATACTACTGATGCAGATCCCCTCGAATCACCATACTTGCTTCTCTTCTCTCTATCCCTTTCTCTACATGATTCCTCTCGTCTGGCTTCATCTCTCCTCCTCCTGGTGTCGTCATATCTCGATACTGGCGTTATCAAATCAATCTCTATCAGTCTGGCCAGCTCCACCAACTCAAAAAACTCATGGATCCGGAAGGGTACTAGTGGATGTCTCAGCTCTCTATTCAATATGTGCAGAAATCTATAGCATTTTTCTTCAGCAGTAGGGATCAAATGAGAAGCATACTTCGCAAGTGCAGTAAACTCGGCCTCGTACTGCATCACTGTCTTGCGTCCTTGTTCCAATCTCATAAAAGCTTCTTGCATTTGTCGTTGAGCTGACAGAGGTACAAACCACATCCGAAACACTGTAGTAAACTCATCCTAGGTGATCTCAGCATTTGTCTTTCCCTGGAATTTCGAAAAGTAAAAGTATATGATTTTGTGGGAAGTGTGTGTCTTGAAAAGTGTTCTTTGTGTGTAGATTAAGAAGTGAAGAGTGTGGATTGTGAAAGGTGAATTATGTGTATAATTTGAAAAGGGAATTTTGTGATTTTGGAAAGTGAAAAGTGTATTTTTAAGTGAAAAGTGAAGTATGTGATCTTTGATTAATGAAATGTGCATTTTGAAAGGTGAAATGTGTATATAATTTGGAGTAGTGAAGATGACAAGTGACACATTACTTATTGAAATATATACAACCTAATTCGTGAGCATGAATATATTAAATGAGTTGGATTATAATTGCTTCATTAATCTAACTTTTCATATTTTTTAAAAAGAGTTCAAATTCTATTAATTAATAATATTTGAGATAAATTAAATTATTCATTGAATGCATTAGTTCATTTACAACCATAGTTTATATATTTAATCTTTAATTTACGCGTACATATATTGTGGTTCTTGATTGATGTATTTCTCTAATCAGGTGCTAGAACATCTCAATATTTTGGCAAGAGATGATATTGATGCAGCTGCTGAAGTATTGGATGGGATAAGCTTTATTTCTTAAATTATTTCTTATGCAAGATTTTGGTTATACACTCTTTGAGACTTCAGAATTATAATAATAATAAATCTATATTATTTTACCACCTCAATTTCTACTTCTTCTTTAATATGTTGGAAACTCATTATATTCGTCAATTATACACAGATTATTTGTACATAGACGTTCAAAGTTATTTTTATTTAGAAGCTATAGTTTAAGTTTTAATATTAATTTTTATACTTCTTTTTTATTCCATCTTATGGTATTTTTTATCTTGAATGAGCTATGCAGTATATGTCACAGGGGATTCTAAACAATAGGAATAAGCTAGGGATTTGTCATTACTCAGCTGTTTATAGATTAAATAACCTTCAACACATTCTGTATTTCTCAGATGCCATTAAAGAACTTATATTCAATGATAAACATGGCAGCCACCGGAGAGCTAGAAGAAAATTCAGAAGTTATTTTACCAAGAAAAAAGAAGATTGATATAAATTATTTCTTTAATATATTAAGTGATAATGTATCAATTCTATAATATATCAAAGAAGTGATTTATATCAATCTTTTTTTTCCTGAACAAATAACTTCTTAATTTTCTTGCTTCTCTCGAGTGACTGCCTTTCCTACCACATCATAAAACTTCTCCAATGTCATCTGAAAAATATACAATGTGTTGAGAGTCATCTAACATTCCAACCTATAAAACAACAGAGTAATGAAAATCCCTAAGGTTTTAATTGATTAAACCTCCCCTACACCATAGATTGCACTGCTCACCCAGAAAAATATATTGTCAAAAGATGGCGATAAAAAAGGAGAGTAGAAAGAGGGGGGGGGGAGAGAGAGAGAGAGAGAGAGAGAGAGAGAGAGAGAGAGAGAGAGATTTGAGGATAAAGAATGAGCAGATGTTTTAATCTCTCTCTCTCTCTCAACACCTAGATCTATGTAATACCTATCAAGTATTTACTTCAAAGACGAGAAAAAAAAAATGAACATTAAAGTTTCATCTATAGCTTCTAAATAAGGATTACTTTGATCGTTTATGTACAAATACATTTTCTAGAATTCTTAAATGTATTGAGTTTCAAAGGGATTGAAGAAGAGGTAGAATTTGAGAAGGTAAAACAATATAGATTTATTATTATTTTGGTTATGAAGTCTCAAAGAGTGTCTAGTCTAAAGCTTGTATAAGAAACAAAGCTCACCCTGTTTAATGTTTTAACAGCTGCATCAATATCATCAATTGCAAAAATATTTAGATGTTTTAGGACCTATATAGAAAAATACATCAATCAAGAAAAATAATATATACACATCTAACTTAAAGATTTAATATATATATAAATTATGGTTGTAAGGGAACTAATGCATTCGATGAATAATTCAAAATCGAACTCTTTTTTAGAAACATGAAAAGTTAAATAAATGATGTAAGTTTAAATATAACCCAACTCATTTCATTTATTTATGCTAACAAATTCATTTGTTTATGGTTCAATGAGTAACTTGTGATATTAAATTCAATTATAACTCATAATTTAATTAAAATTTGGTTAAAAATTACTTGATAATTTTCTAGTTAATAATAATAATATATTCTATATTTATTTATTAGTTTAGAGTCATTTGCCAAATTATATTTATCTATTCGATCAAAATCGCACAGAACCCAAAATAACCGGTAGAATCATTACAGAAAATACTCAAAACGTGTAGAAAAATCATATCAATAACATATCAAAAGTTGTGAGGTGAAAGTTTTGTCAATACAAAACGGTGCGCGTTTTTCGGTAACGAAAACACAATTATGTGCACAAAATGACCAAAACTCAACATCTTCGAAAACAGAAATAGGATTCGGAGTCCTTACCGCGAGATAAACAATCCTTCCAACAACGGCGACGGACGAAAAGCGCTCCACGGCCTCCGAAACCAAGCTTTTCCTATGCTTTCCTTCTCCTTCTCTCTTCTCAGATATTTTGAAAATATAAAATGATTTTTCTCTCTCTTCAAAACGAGCTGATTTCCTTTTAATACGAACCTGATCGGCCCGGCCGATCGCCACATCGTCCAGGATGATCTGAGCAAAATTCAATCGTCCAAGACGATATTTCAAGACGATAATTAATTTTTCTCGGACGATAAAAACCCTTGCTCACTGACTTTGCCATGAACTGATCGTCCTAGGACGATCCAAAAATCGGCCCGGACGATCCACCCAGAAATTTAGTTGTTTCAATGATCGTTCTGGACGATCTCAACATCATCTCGAACAATCCCAGAAGAAAATCAAAGAAACGAGCTCTCACAATCTCCCCACCTTAGAAAAATGTCGTCCCGACATTTCCCTAAGGGTCCGAAGCAAAATAGATATAAAACAAATCCATCCAAATCCAAATCAAAATCAAAACTCGTCGAAAATCATACAGATCACACATTTCATTCAATCACATGTCACTATGCATGGTCATATGTCAATCAATCAATTAGTCAAATCAGCTTACCAGCAGAACTTTCTGGTCGTTGTTGATCTTCATAATGCTGTAAACTGTAGATACGTGGCACCACTGGAGGAAGTGCAGGAGGTCGTGGCGCAACGGTCTCCCTCTGACTATCTCTGATGGCTCTATCAGTCATCCGGTTCTCTGATCTCTCGCTGTAGGCTCTCGAGCCAATTGTCCTCTGCTGTCCTGTACTTGAATCAGTCCTTCCGCCCAATCCTTTCTGAGGGCAATTTGCTACTCTATGTCCCTGCTGTCCACAGTGAAAACATTGTCCCGTTAATAAGTAACACCGACCTGCATGTCGTCGACCACAATGAATGCACTCGCTGGAACCAGAAGATACTACTGATGCAGATCCCCTCGAATCACCATACTTGCTTCTCTTCTCTCTATCCCTTTCTCTACATGATTCCTCTCGTCTGGCTTCATCTCTCCTCCTCCTGGTGTCGTCATATCTCGATACTGGCGTTGTCAAATCAATCTCTATCAGTCTGGGCCGCTCCACCAACTCAAAAAACTCATGGATCCGGAAGGGTACTAGTGGATGTCTCAGCTCTCTATTCAATATGTGCAGAAATCTATAGCATTTTTCTTCAGCAGTAGGGATCAAATGAGAAGCATACTTCGCAAGTGCAGTAAACTCGGCCTCGTACTGCATCACTGTCTTGCGTCCTTGTTCCAATCTCATAAAAGCTTCTTGCATTTGTCGTTGAGCTGACAGAGGTACAAACCACATCCGAAACACTGTAGTAAACTCATCCCAGGTGATCTCAGCATTTGTCTTTCCCTGGAATTTCGAAAAGTAAAAGTATATGATTTTGTGGGAAGTGTGTGTCTTGAAAAGTGTTCTTTGTGTGTAGATTAAGAAGTGAAGAGTGTGGATTGTGAAAGGTGAATTATGTGTATAATTTGAAAAGGGAATTTTGTGATTTTGGAAAGTGAAAAGTGTATTTTTAAGTGAAAAGTGAAGTATGTGATCTTTGATTAATGAAATGTGCATTTTGAAAGGTGAAATGTGTATATAATTTGGAGTAGTGAAGATGACAAGTGACACATTACTTATTGAAATATATACAACCTAATTCGTGAGCATGAATATATTAAATGAGTTGGATTATAATTGCTTTATTAATCTAACTTTTCATATTTTTTAAAAAGAGTTCAAATTCTATTAATTAATAATATTTGAGATAAATTAAATTATTCATTGAATGCATTAGTTCATTTACAACCATAGTTTATATATTTAATCTTTAATTTACGCGTACATATATTGTGGTTCTTGATTGATGTATTTCTCTAATCAGGTGCTAGAACATCTCAATATTTTGGCAAGAGATGATATTGATGCAGCTGCTGAAGTATTGGATGGGATAAGCTTTATTTCTTAAATTATTTCTTATGCAAGATTTTGGTTATACACTCTTTGAGACTTCAGAATTATAATAATAATAAATCTATATTATTTTACCACCTCAATTTCTACTTCTTCTTTAATATGTTGGAAACTCATTATATTCGTCAATTATACACAGATTATTTGTACATAGACGTTCAAAGTTATTTTTATTTAGAAGCTATAGTTTAAGTTTTAATATTAATTTTTTATACTTCTTTTTTATTCCATCTTATGGTATTTTTTATCTTGAATGAGCTATGCAGTATATGTCACAAGGGATTCTAAACAATAGGAATAAGCTAGGGATTTGTCATTACTCAGCTGTTTATAGATTAAATAACCTTCAACACATTCTGTATTTCTCAGATGCCATTAAAGAACTTATATTCAATGATAGACATGGCAGCCACCGGAGAGCTGGAAGAAAATTCAGAAGTTATTTTACCAAGAAAAAAGAAGATTGATATAAATTATTTCTTTAATATATTAAGTGATAATGTATCAATTCTATAATATATCAAAGAAGTGATTTATATCAATCTTTTTTTTCCTGAACAAATAACTTCTTAATTTTCTTGCTTCTCTCGAGTGACTGCCTTTCCTACCACATCATAAAACTTCTCCAATGTCATCTGAAAAATATACAATGTGTTGAGAGTCATCTAACATTCCAACCTATAAAACAACAGAGTAATGAAAATCCCTAAGGTTTTAATTGATTAAACCTCCCCTACACCATAGATTGCACTGCTCACCCAGAAAAATATATTGTCAAAAGATGGCGATAAAAAAGGAGAGTAGAAAGAGGGGGGGGGGGAGAGAGAGAGAGAGAGAGAGAGAGAGAGAGAGAGAGAGAGAGAGAGATTTGAGGATAAAGAATGAGCAGATGTTTTAATCTCTCTCTCTCTCAACACCTAGATCTATGTAATACCTATCAAGTATTTACTTCAAAGACGAGAAAAAAAAATGAACATTAAAGTTTCATCTATAGCTTCTAAATAAGGATTACTTTGATCGTTTATGTACAAATACATTTTCTAGAATTCTTAAATGTATTGAGTTTCAAAGGGATTGAAGAAGAGGTAGAATTTGAGAAGGTAAAACAATATAGATTTATTATTATTTTGGTTATGAAGTCTCAAAGAGTGTCTAGTCTAAAGCTTGTATAAGAAACAAAGCTCACCCTGTTTAATGTTTTAACAGCTGCATCAATATCATCAATTGCAAAAATATTTAGATGTTTTAGGACCTATATAGAAAAATACATCAATCAAGAAAAATAATATATACACATCTAACTTAAAGATTTAATATATATATAAATTATGGTTGTAAGGGAACTAATGCATTCGATGAATAATTCAAAATCGAACTCTTTTTTAGAAACATGAAAAGTTAAATAAATGATGTAAGTTTAAATATAACCCAACTCATTTCATTTATTTATGCTAACAAATTCATTTGTTTATGGTTCAATGAGTAACTTGTGATATTAAATTCAATTATAACTCATAATTTAATTAAAATTTGGTTAAAAATTACTTGATAATTTTCTAGTTAATAATAATAATATATTCTATATTTATTTATTAGTTTAGAGTCATTTACCAAATTATATTTTTTATATTTACAATTCTGCCTGTCATTTTAAACTTTTGACTTTAGTCACTTCAAATCTCTTTAGTCGCTCGAGATCTCTTTCATGAGCGAGGGTAGTACACCAATGTCATGCTCATATGAGCATGCACTTGTAAGAGGCTACCACACGTTAACGTTCTATTCTTTTTCCTTCACAGTTTCCCTATAATTAGCGTGTGAGCAATCAATCTATGAGCACACCTGTTCTAACCTTATAAGGTAAAATGCCTAAAGGCAGTTGAGAACGATAAGAGCTTTGAACCCTACAACATTATCTTTTCTATCAAGAACTCTGTACTAAAGATCTTAGGTATGATATATATACATAAATGCAAAATATTATTAAATAACAAATAATCTTTTGATTTGAGAAAAATTTAAACATAAATATCCTGATGAACAATAAAAATGTCAACTTTAAATACTATAGAAACTGACATTGATAGATTTGAGCAGTACTTAAACATAATTTAGCCTAAATCCTACCAAATAAAAAAAATAAAAGCTTTAAATCCTATAAAAAAGTTTTAAGATAAAATATTTTTTTGATACTTTATTATTTGATGTTTAATTAATTAATAATTAATTTTGATATTAATATATAAATCTTAAAAAAGTATAATTATAATTATAATTTATAATTTGAAATTGATAACATATTAATAAAATGGTGCACGCTATTTGCACATTCTTCTACGCACCATGTGCCATTGTCCATACATGAGGCAAATAGTGCGTCCCATTTTGATGAGCTGAGCCACACTTTTATTGATGATCGCCGCAGAAAGGTATGGGTGTACTTCTTAGAACACAAGTAAGATGTGTTTGATATTTTCAAGAAGTAGAAAGCCATGGTTAAAATTAAGACATGTTTAAAGCTAGAGGGTCTTAGACCAAATAATGGTGGCGCATATCATGATAAGAAGTGGAGTATTATGCTTTGAATATGATCAAGCATAAGCTCACTATTCCAAGAACACCATAGCATAATGGTTTTGCAAAGCACATAAACAGAACTATCTCTGAGCGTGCTAGGAGCATAGGGTTGTATGTTGGACTACTCAAACAGTTATGGGCACAAGTAATGCAAACTAATGCATATCTAATCAATCTTGGACAATTGATTTCTCTGAATGAGGGGTTATCTAAGGAAGCTTGGAGTGGCAATGAGGAAAGTTTATCCCAGCTAAAAGTTTTTGATTGTTCAAATTGATGCAGGATCTAAGAGTAAGCTTGGTCCAAAATCCATCAAGTGTATATTTATTGGATATGGCTCGTAAGAGTTTGGCTATAAATTCTAGTATTATCAGAATAAAAAATTTATCAGAAGCAGGGTTTTAAGTTCAATAGAATGAAATGAACACAGATAGAACATAGATTGTTGTAGATTCTTCTAAATATGTTGAGATTGAGAATGACGATGATCAAGAAGATAAAACTGATGAAGCACAAGGTTTCTCAGACACCTGCAATTGAAGGTAAGAGTTTCAACAGAATCTCAAAGCCGATACAAAAGTATTCTCTTTTCTTATACTATATATTGCTAATAGATGGTGTCGACCAGAGAATCCTTGTTAGCAACCATGGTTACCTCATTTTGGATCAATTATTAGATTTTTTTTTCTTTTTTCTTTTTATTGAATTATGTATAATTTTTAATTAATCTTTTTATTTCATTCATTTTTTTCTTTTTTTTTCTTTTTTTTTTAATTAATCTTTATTAATTATTAATGGATTATTAATGAAATTTTATTCAAAAAATTCATTTAGATTTCAATTGTTAATCTTCAAATTTTATTTTATTAAGTTTTTTATGTATTTTGAATTATTTTTATAATATATAATTAATTATGAATGAATTTGATTATTAAATGAATGAAAATTTAATCTTTTATTTTTATTTTTGGCATTTAAAATTTCTAATTTTAATTTATTTTTGTTTGAATATTTTTGAATTTTATTTCATTTTTAATGAATTTATTCAATTAATAGTTGATTAAGGGGTAATTAAAATATTAATTAAATCTTAATTAGATTTAAGTTTGAATTTATTTATTAATGATTATGTGTATTGATTAGGGTTGATTAATTAAGGTTAAGTATTTTTATGCGTTTTATTTTGATCATTATTAATTGGTAGAGTTTTCAATTTTCAATTTTTAAAGATTGATTAATGATTGATTGATTTATTTATTTAAGTTTGATTGAGGTCAAGTTAATAGTGTACACTAATCTAAAATAAGGTGTCACTAAGTTTTTTATGTTTACTTTTTTTTCCTTAAAGGGTATATAAATCCTAATTTTAATATAAGTTTTTTACAGCGGATTCTTAATTTTTATCTTTAAATGACACTACTATTTTATAGGTTTACAATCACTGTTACAAACCCTTTGGACATACACGTGAATATAAGCTAATGGGTTTTGGGTTTAAAGAAAATAAATGCAAATTAAATTTAACAGGCAACTATAAGTACCTAAGGCTAAGGAAGCACACATTAAAAAGGTGTAAGAGCCCTAAAGTCTTTTGAGTTTCAAGAAAACTTACTTCACCGGCTAAGTAAGCATCAACGCTATTCGTCTTTAAATAACAAGGGCCTTCATTAATTTCCTTACCAACAAGATCTTCAAAAACAACCAAGAACATAGGTGCAGCAATTGTTTATTTCATCATAAAAAAATGCCACAGAGAAAGAAAAAAATGTAAATATTCACAGATTACGGAAATTATTCAGTGGCAAAACCCAGGCAAACAAATCAAAGAAATCTCTTCCGATTTCCAATCAAGAAATCTTGAAACCCTTCAATATTAGGCTTATCAAATCAACAGGTTAATGAGTGAAATGTTTGAGAAAGAAAATCAGGAAGATAAGGCAAGAAATTAAGAACGCATACATAGAAGGAGAAGAAGATGATGATGGAGAAAATGAAATAGAAGGTGAAGAAAAAGATTGAGAGAATGAGGAAGAAGATAGGGAAGACGATTGGCAAGGAGATTACCGTATCCCAATCGACGAAGCTCTCTCGAACACAAGTCCGCCTCCCACACCTCTGTCGGCCTCCCTCTTTCTCTTTCGTTCGCGCTCTGGTTTTTGGTCACACGAACAAGAAAGCCAAGCCAAATGAATATGAAGACCCCACCCAAACAGCCCTCTTATAGCTAGAATCTTCTATTGAGATGCAAAAGACAATCCTACCCCTCACTTGATTTTAAAATCAAAGGCTTAGATTAAATCTTGATTTAGGAAGGGATTTAAGGGCTGAGATTGAAGCTAAGTTTAGAGGAATTTGGAGAGACGATTTTGGATACCTAAAGTTGAATCGAACTTAGTAGAAATGGATTTGAGTTCAATTGGTCGAGTCGATTTGAGCTAAATGAAATCAATTTGATCAAAATTAAGACAGATCATATTAAATTGAGTCGATTGAAATCGACAAGCTTTAAATCGAGTTTGACTCGGATCGAATCGACTCAATTTTGCTCGTTAGAATTTATTTAATTATTAACCAAATTATTTTTCAATAACTTTGACCTTGAGCCAAGTCAAATAGACTCATCGAGGCCCAATTAAATTTATTTGGTTATTAATTATATTGATTCGAGCTCGGACCAACTTAACTTTAATAATTGATGACGAAGTCGAGATCAAATCAAGCTCGGGTCGAGCCGACTCAGACTCCGTCGTGTAAAATTAAATTTATGCAATCTATACAACTTTTACTTGAATCAAATTCGGCTCAATTTAAAACTTTTTGACAATTGGAAGGATGATTTGCAATTTAAAACAACTATCCTCATTCTCCTTTACCCCCTCATGTCCAACTTCAACATGAACTGTTGAACTCATTATCCCTACTCATATGTGAGGCACAATCTACAGCATATTCTCATTCATGTCGCTATATAAAACTCTAAACAAAATTGCTTAATTTTTACTTCAACCTCAGTCCATTATTCTCTAAAATGAGTCGGTTAATCTTTAACACCCAGGGTGAAAAAAAGTTTCTTGAACTAATCAGAGAAGGAAATGGAGTGCTTAGCTGAGGGCGTGAAACATAGAAATCTGAAGAGCATTTTAGGTGACATCAGTTGATATTTGCTTGATAATTGTAACTAAAAAAGCAACATAGAAATCTGAAGAGCATTTTAAGCTATATAATTGAAAGTTATAGTCCTGCAAACTACGAGCTTCATAGCTGGAGCAGTATTAAACATTGCATTCGTCAATGATAGAATGACTTTTCATGTATAACACTCCATTCTAGAGTGCTCATCTTTGTTTCCTTGAACTGGAAAGTAAGTTCCCTAGAGGAACTTGAGCTAACATCCTTTTGAAATCAACACCAGCTTTAAAAAAGTTTCAAGACATTGAATCCATTTGGAGTATATGAAGCTATTTGTAAAAATAGCTATAGTTATTATGAGAAGATTAATTTCTTTTAAATTATGATTATTAGAAATAATAGTTTTCTTGAGTTACGGGTTGTGTTCGGTTTGACTTGGAAACCCGATAGTGACCCGGAAATGAGTCTGCCCGTTTCTGTTGCCCGGCGTGCCCGCCTTCCCCGCGAAATGACCCGACGCGTCTAGTCGCAATCCCAATCGCATCACTGGCAGTATGGCGCAGTCTGGCTCTGGCGACTGGCGCTACGTCGCTTCGCGAATCGCGAATCATGAGTCTCGGCAATCGCGTGCTGTCGCTGCCTCCTGTCGTTGTGTCGCTGTTGTCGCGCCACCGTGCCGCCGGAACCGACTGGCGTCGACGCTGTGTCGTTGCTGCCATGCCGTCGTGCCGCCTGCCGTTGTGACGTGTTGCCGCTGCCGTCTGCCGCTACTTCGCGACCGTAACCCGCTTCTTTGAGATTTATTTTCAAAATTCTGTGTCGGGTCGTGTTGACCCGAACCCGATTCGGGTTGAGTTCAAGTCCAGAGAATTGACCCGAAACTTGTTTCGGGTCGGGTCAGATACAATCGGGTCAAATTCGGGTCTGACTCGAACACAACCCGCCGACACGAATTGACAGCCCTAGTTGTATCTATGATGTATAGACACGGGCAAACGATACAGATACGACCTGACACAGACACGTTAATTATTTAAAAAAATGGATGTACCTTAGATGTAGCGGTGGAGCCGCTTACGCAACTGGGAGTGTTCCATTAAACCAGCAATCGAACAAATTCAAAATAAATTTAAAGAAACCGACCAAAAAATGAAGGATTAGAATGTATAATAGGATGAATAAAGGATATAAATGGGGAAGAACGACAGAATCTCCAACGATAACTTAAGCAGGGCTGCATCCAGGGATTGCAAACTTCCAAAAATTGTCGACGGAGCAGTAAGCGTGGTTGGTGAAGTCGAGCTCCCGGCTCGGCGAGTTCACAACAATCATTGTAGATGACTTGTGGCCAAATCCTGACTCCATATTTCTCCATATATGCGAAAGCCAGGAAAGAAAAATTGGAGGCATCAAGGATGGGCGAGATTAACTTGGGATACAAATTTAGGGAACTGTTGAATTTCACATTGAATCAAATCGCTCGTAACCATTTTGCTGTAAATCCTTTATTTATATCCGAAAGCTTGGAGAATTTATGGAATTTGGCCGAAGAAGCACGTGAAAGGAAAAAAGATTGCCATCGTCGCAACGAGCAAGCTCTCGTCATAATCGCCTATTTCTGATCCTACATAAAGAATTCAAAATTATTACGTGCAGTAAAATTGCTCAACCAAACGAGACCCATGTTAAATCCTACTTGAGTTTGGGCTCAACATATACCTATCACCTTTCCAAAATCCCAAAATTCACTTTTCACACACACAAACACTTCCCACACCATTCCCAAAATCATACGCATTTCATTCTCCCAAAATGTTACACCTCATCCCAAAATCATTCTTTAACTTTCACAAGCATCACCCTTCAAAACAACTTTTCACTTCCAATATTCATCCTCTCTATTATTCAAAACCACACATTTAAGAAAGAAAACTACACCTTTTTTTACCAAGCAGCAAAAACAACCATCCCACTTGATGTTGAAAGTTGAAACTCAACATTTATACTAAAATGCCACCTTAAGAAAGAGATTTTGATGTCAATCTATACTCTTCACATTTCAAGGAAATACTCCAATAACATGAGCAAAAGTACATAAGACTTTTCCAACTAAACACTTATACCAAATGCAATTAGAAGAAGAAAGAAGTTTTCATGCAACTTTATTCTTTCCAAAGATCTCAAAAATCATCACTTCTTCATGAATGCAACTCACTGTCTTCAATAATTAGGCCAACAAAGATTGATAAAAGAAACATAAATTAATGCAACTTTATTCCCTTTTAACCATTCAAGCAACCATCCAATAATAAATCATGATTCATGCAACCAACAACTTCCTTATATATAGCATGCAACTTGGAGCCTTCGTAAGGAGTAATATGTTTCTAATCCAGCAAATAAACTTCTTTTCTATCAAATATGCATGTATATATGAATGTGTGAAACATATACATAAACTTGATTTAACCACAAACATGTACATAAACTTGATTTAACCACAAACAATTGAAATACAGGATGTATTTTCAATATGAGTGTACTCTTGCATCAAAGGTTTAGAGTGATTTTGTAACATAGAGCACAAACATATACATAAACATGATTTAACCACAAACATATACATAAACTTGATTTAACCACAAACATATACATAAACTTGATTTAAACACAAACAATTGAAATACAGGATATATTTTCAATATGAGTGTACTCTTGCATCAAAGGTTTAGAGTGATTTTGTAACATAGAGCACTCACATGTGTTCAACGTAACTAAGAATTTTATATTGGATTCCTGTAAAGTGGTTGAAACTCAAACCATTAATGCTACTAAAGCCCAAGATGTGAATATAGGCTCTTTGATCAAGTTTCACTAAATAAAGCATCATTTGCTAAGAATTGATAACATGTCTCATAACTAATGTACCAAAGGGCCCAACAAGAAGAAAATCTCTATAGAAATCGTTAGTCTCTAAAATATAGGAATCTAATTTATAGTTTCACTGCATGTGTCTACAATTCCCTTCAAACACAAATAAATTTGTAGGGACATTAAAGAAACAGTTAGAAAGCTCAATCTTGTCATTATCACAACGATTTCTTGTTTCCACGGATTTTTTTTTTTTTTTACTTCTTACACAAAGCAGTCAAAGAACTTCTCAAGCCCAAACTCAAAGAGATAAAATCGGATAACATGCTGCCCATTGGAATGAGAGATCTATAAGGAGGTTTCAATGCAATACGTTTTATCACTACACACAGTAGATATTAAGCAAGCCATGAAATCTTTATGAACATTTATTTCTCATATCTTGAGTAAAAAGAGTGTAAAGAGAGGGAGATCGTTACCTTCGTACGTAGCAATGAAGTTCCTCATCAACTAGAGGAAGACGGGAGCAAGGCTAAAGCTTCCTAGGGGTTTCGATTCTGTAAACGGGCATTGTTAGTGCAGGGAAGGGCTTGGTTTGCTGTCCATGCGAGCAAGGGAGATGGAGGATGGGAATCCCGTCTGGAGCTTCTCACGCAAGAGATCAAGGAAGAAGAAAGGGGAGTTCGACCTTCTTGCGAATGGGGGCTGGCGGCTAGCTCTACTCGGGCAGGAGAGAGAAGAGAGGATGGGAGTTTCGGTTTCGCCCTTCTTGCAAACTGGGAGAGACGAAACCAGGGGGTTTTCGCCAACTGCCCAGGAGACGGGGCACCTAGGGTTTTCGCGAATTGGGAGGGGCATGCGAATTAGAGGGAGACGGAGTCACGGCGAGGAGTTCGGGTGGTTATCCGAATGGGGCTGGGTTTTTTTCCGGAAAATAGAGAAAAGAGGGAGATCGTGGGGAGGATTTTGGTTAAACCGGACAAACTCCTTCATTTATTATGCTTTTAATTGAATTAGGTTTTATTTAGTATAGTTCATTAATGAAAGATATTATTTAAGTGTTTTATTCGAAAATTTTAAATTTCATTGAACAGTTGTTGACTTTAAAAAAAATAAAGAGAACAAAAAAATTTCAAAACAACCGAAATACCTCCCAGCCGGCCCCACTTTGCCGGGCAACGCATCTCTTCAGAGAGATCGGCAATCCAAAACGATAAAACGATGGAATACGGAGAGGAGAAAAAGATGTCAACTAGGAAGTTGTTCCTAGAGATCCCACGAGTCCAACGAGCCCAAGATCTCCCGAATCCACCGTGTGGATTGAGGTAAAAGCTAAACCCTAGGTTATGGCACTTCGATCTAAATAGCTATCAATATAATCCATATTTAGTCTTGAAAAACATCCCACATTGATGCTCTTCATACATACTACCAGTGTTTAAAATTTCGTGAGGTTTCGTCCAGTGGTTTGAGAGAACGAGGCGAAAATAGGATTAGGGTTTCGGTTCCGGCTGTGTTGATCTTCGGAGGATCATAGCCGTTGATTTTCGGATCAACGGCCGTGATCTGGTCATTCCGCCGTCCGTCCGAACGACGCCATCTGCCCCGTCGAACGAGCCCGCGTCCGACTTGATCACCGCCGTCCGTTCGGATCAGCGGAGGATCCAATAGCTCCCGTGCGTGCTGACTCGGATAAGTCAGCCGCCGCGCCGTCCACCAATGATTGGCGATGATTGCGCCGTCGCGCAATCATCGCCAATGATTGGAAAGCGCGTCCCGTGACCGCGGAACCAACCGGATTGCGCCACGTGGCGCACCGACAGCCGCCGCCGCCGATTTTTAATAAAAAATTCTTTTATTTATTTTTAAGCCTATTTTAGTTTAAAAAATTCATAGAAAATCCGTTTTTCGTCCGATTTTCGCGTATAATACCTCGTTTTGATCGTATCGTCGTCCTCTACATGATAAAATGAAATATAGATTTTAATTTATCTTAAAAACAGCAAAATTCAATTCTTTTACATTATTTAAATAATTATTTTTAGTTTAATTATTATTATATTATTATTTAAATAATTATTTATTATACTAATTATCATTTCTTTTTTTTTTAAGTTGCTGTTTTGTCTTTTATTATCATTAGTATTATTATATATTTTAATATATATATATATATATATATATATATATATATATATATATATATATATATATATATATATATATATATTTAAATATTATTTATTTTAATTATTTAAAAAATCCCTTTTATTGCTTTAAACTTCAGAAAATCATATCTTTCTCGTTTTTAACCCGTTGTCGACGCACAACACCTTGTTTTGGGTGTATTTTAAATTCTGTATAGTTTAGGATTATTTCTGGGTAAAAAGCGTTTTTATATTTTCTGTTATTTCAAAAACAGTGAAAATTCTTATTTTTATTAGTATTTAATTCATTATTTTAATAGAAATGTTATTATATTATTGTTTAGTGATAGTTATTTACTATAATTATTACTATTTTAAACTAGTAGTTTACTGATTTTTAATAATCATTATTATTGCTATTCTTATTATCGTTATTATTTTTCAAATTATTTTAAGGTATTTCCTAAATTACCCCTTAAGGTACAAAACTTTGAAATTGCATAACGTCTTCGTTTTAAACCCGATTTTAACGCACAACGTCTCGTTTTGAATGTATTTAGATTCTGCACATTCTAAATTTAGCTTTACTCAAAATTTCTGGATCTGTCTGCATTTATTTTGAAAACAGTAAACAACATTATTTTGAAACTATTCAATCGTTGTCCTTAAACTTTGAAATTGCGTAGATTTCTCATTTTAAGTCTGATTTTTATGTACAACACCTTGTTTTGGGTGTACTTTGAATTCTGCACAGTTTAAAACTATTTTTGTATAAAAATTATGCCTGTAGTTTCTGTTATGCCAAAAACAGTGAAATGACACTATTTTAAAACATTATTTTATTGTGTTTAAACTTCGAAGATTCGTATCTTCGTCGTTTTAAGTCGGATTTTGACGTATAACCCCTCGTTCTTTTCAGAAAGACGAGCTTTATGTTTTGAAACCATTTCCAGCCTCTGATTTTGGCTGTATGAATAGATTCCTGTTTCGATCCAATTATTTGGGGATTTTGATATTTATATATTAATATAACAACTACTTTCAGGATACAAACTACTTTCAAATCGCTTGAGACTTCGTTATGGTAGCCAGTGGGTCTCCCTTATATGTATTTATCATAAATCGATCTACTTTTAATTATGCTATTTTCCAAAAGTTCATATATTTGTAAGTATTTTAAGATATTTTGAAATTACTTATGTATTAAATCCCTTAATCTTGGGAGATCCACTACTTGTGAAATTTTAGACATGGATTCTGGATATGAAAAGCAATCATGGGGAGAGGATTAGTGGGTGATTGAGTTCCAATCATTCACTAATCCCTTCATTAGGTGTCTGTCCTTTCATTTTTCGTAGATTGCATGTGTAGGTCGTACCACGAGCACATAGCCTAGGCTCTCCTAGATCTAAGGACATGGTGTGTTTATTTCATTTTTGTACTCCCATGCATTTATTACCTTGAGGGTTAGCTAAAACTTCGATTCAAACCCATATAACGTAGTGACACCCTAAGGACAATAATTAAGGACTCGTCTAGCGAACTTAGAAGTTTTCTAGGAGCTAGGATAGATCCCGGATTGACACGAAAACTTCAACATTTAAACTTAGTGACATCATAAACCTCCCTGAATTTTTTGGAAATTTTTAGGAGCTTTTAGAGCCCTTAATTAACTAACCCTAATTAACCCGCTAAATAAGGCCCCGAGACCTTCCGAAAAATACAACTGTTGCTTCCAGGAGTATTCGCGGCAGTAGAGAAATATAAATTTTATCGTCTTAGCATTGTACAAAAATCCGGCACGCAATCAGATAAGAGGAGAGGGTCTAGCATTTATGAGACACCAAGATTTTTAAGTGGAAAACCCCTGTAAAAGGGGGAAAAACCACGGGGCCTAGCCCAGTTTGAATGAATCCACTAGTATTGCAGTCGATTACAAATGAGGCCCTTCCTTGATGGAAGGTCTTAGCTTGATGTACATCTTATGGAGTACATTACATGATGTAAATACAAAGAATCACTATTGACAAGTTCGCTTTGTTAGAAGGACTGCAGTCGGCGGGCGACGTAGGTCAGGAGGACCGTAGTCAGCGGGCGACAGAGGTCGAAAAGACTGTAGTCGGCGGACGACATAAGTCATGAGGACCGTATTCAACGGGCGATGGATGTCGGAAAAACTGTAGTCGGCGGGCGACGTAAGTCAGGAGGACCGTAGTCGGCTGGCGACGGAGGTCGGAAGGACTGTAGTATGACGACGAAGATCAGTAGGACAGCGTCAGGTAGAAGTCCATCAATGGAAAGAAATACATCTTCGCATAGATGTCCAGCAAAGTCTGATAACTGGTAGAAGTCCGGCGTCGGGTAGAAACTTGGTGAAGAGTGAAGGTCCGACGTCGGGTAGAAGTCCGACGTCTTTGGTGGCATAGGAGAACTCCAGCTTCACTTGGGCGGAGTTTCTGCATCAGGAGGGGACTCTGTTGTTAATTGGGAAGGATTTCAGCATCACGTGGAAGTTGTGCAGAATTCCTGCGTTTCCTGAAAATCCGACAGAGTTCCGGCGTCTTCAGGCGGTAGGAAGAGCTCCGGCGGTGGTCGAGGAGGTGAGGAATCTCCTTTTCCCCTTTCTCCTCTTCTTCTTCTCTCTCTTCCCTCCCCCCTCTAGGTGTAGAATGAGGGCTCTATTTATAGTTTTTCTGGAGTGGCATAGCCCGTAAATAGGCGTGAGATCAAAGGCTAACATGGAGTGGTTTGAATGGACGGCCGATATCGAATCCTTTGATCATGCATCGTTCATTGGACCTTTGAAGGCCTTAATACTTTCAGAATTCGATAATCTTGGGCTCGTTGGATTCGACTCGTCGAGCCGTTCGATTCGAGTATAAGTTCGTCAAAATTGGAGACCGTTTGGTAACTCAAATTGCGGTTTGAACCTTGCAACAACGCTTTGAACCCTTGATTCGGACTCATTTGGGCTCGGATCGGGTTGATCTTGGTGTCGTTGGGTTTGTATTTCCGAGACGCTCAGTTTGACTATAAGTTCGTTGAAATCGGAGTTCGGGTGCTTCCAAAATTAATTTTTGAAGTTTCCAACTAGTTTTTGCCTCGAGATTCGTGCCCGATCAAGATAATTTTTGCATGACGTATCAACAATAAATACATATTAGGTCAGAAAATTACCCACCATACCTCAAACTGACCAGAATCTGATCCTTGACTTTAGATAAATAGGGCTTCCTAGTTTGACTTCAGGTTGACCCATAATTTGACCATAGGTGGAAATTTTCATTTTGCCCCTAATAATTTATTAAAAATTATTAAAAATCCCAAATTTTCCCCAAACACTTGGGATTACTTTCTCTGCTCATTCCTGACCTTCGGGGGTGATTCCAATCAGTTTGGAGCTTGTTTGGAGCAAAACAGTAAAAAAGGCCATTTGTTAGAAAATTTAGAAAATTCCTTTAAATACCCCGATCTTTAGAAATCCATAACTAATTGTAGAAAACTCCAAATTAGGCAAACTAACTTGCATTAGAATCCAATTAGGGCCTAGTATTTATTAAAAATATTAGGATTCCAGAAATTGGCCTAGGTTAGAAAGTCAATTTTTTGGTCAACCGTAGTTCATTTAGGGCCCGAAACTTAGAAAATCCATAACTTTGCCTAGAAAACTCCGATTTCAGCCTACTACCTGTCTAACTACTCGTATTAAGGTCTAGTATTTTTCTAAGGTGATAGGAGATCTAGAATTAGACTATTTCCCATAGTGACTTTTTGGACCCTTAGCCTAGTTCCTAGGAGGACCCGAAACTTTCTAAAATTGGCTAATACAATTTAAACTTCAAATATGAATACCCTAAGCTCTTAAAACTGATCAACAAATTGAAATAATTAAAAATGGATCTAATTCACTAATATTTGAATTTCAATTAAAACATCCTTTTTAGACCCCCAACATACCTGAACTCCAGATAATTTCAACTAACTACCCATATTAGGATTTATCTAAACCACACTAGACTTACACACACATAGAATGGTTTGCTAGGGCACCACTTCTAGATCTAGGTTAGGCCGCTGGGTTTTACTTTTCTGTTGTGTGCCGGAGCTTTCCGTGGTTTTCACTGCATGCTGGTTGAAAATTGATTGTTGTGTTTGCTTACTTTTTCTGCACCCTGGATGTGAGCGTTAGACTTACCCTTAGGTTAGGAGTGCCAAATATATACTGTTCTTTCGTGCAGGTGGCCATGCTCAAGCTGATGAAAGGAGGGGGCATTGTTATGATTTCTAATATTGTCTTATGCAGGTGCTTGCTCAGCTCCCCCTAAATAAAATGTGAGCTAAATTAATAATTATAACTGCACAGATGGAGCTGCTTAGCCCTCATAATTAAGAGCATGGCTTGGCATAGGGTCAATGGTGTTAGTATTTTCATTTCCATATAAACTGCTTGGGATGATTTTTACTATGATAACCTTGTAGGGATTCTTAGATTTACTGCTTTCAATTCATGTAATTTATCTGTAATAATTGTTAAGAGTTGTGAAAACAACTTTTGAGTTGGGATATTCTTATCCAGCTCAAATTCTAAAAGAAGAAGGCATCCCCAAGGGGAGAGTCTTTTTCCATTTGGAAGATCGAGCTGGATGGCTTTAGATATCCAAAGAGAAAAGGCAATACACCCCTACTGGGGGGAATTGTCTCTTCGTTTGGATATTCAAGCCACGATGGATCCAAGGAGTCCAAGGAGGAGTGATCCAAGGAGTCCAAGGAGAGGATACCCAGGAGACTGAAGATATTGAAGATTGAAGACCCAATATCCCACTCAAAGTTGTTGGCGTCTGTCATAGGCTTAGAAATCCGGGTTGTTGGCAGTGGTGCCCGACCACTTTACTTTTTTGCATACCCTGGGTTGTAATTAAAGGGTAGTTGGCCTATGGACATTTATTTGATTTGTTGGATTTATATTGATGTGTTTACCTGATTGCGTAGTAGAATTACCAGTTTTTTCTAGGTTTCTTTCTTGCATGCCGCTTTTGTTTTCGCCTGGATTCCGTTAGGCTCATTAAGGACTATAAAATTCTTCTACTCGTAATTAATCTCTAAAAATTTAAGTTTTAAATAACATGGAAACTTAACGAACCTAGGGAATTGCCGGAACCGTCCGGGGTCGCATGCATATTACTGCATCTTTCTTTCCTTGTTATAAGACATCTCCCTGCCTGCGGGTAGAGTCCGGATAATCTGGCCTATGAGGATGAAGTGCCGGACCTAGGGAGACTCAATCTTTTCAAAAAATTATTTTCTATAAGCCTGTTTTTAAAGTTCTATAGCATTCATGAGCTGACGATTCAACTAGCATGCATTGCATTAGTAACCAACTAATTAAAATTCAATTGCATTAGCTAGGAGCATCTAATGCAACATAAGTCCAGGACCACTTAGAAAATTCTCTAGATGTTGGTCCTCTTTCCAATAAACTGTACCTCCCACCCATCTTTCATAATTGACCTGATAGCATGGTTTTGAAGCGATTAGGTGGTTAGCTGGCTCCCCCAATCCAGGCCGGGATAAGTCCAGATCTTTGCATCGCATTAGCTAGGACACTGGTCTTAGTGTGTGACGAACACTAAGTCCAAACTAGATTTAAGATTCGAGGCTACTACATTCGGTCTCGTAGTAAGCCTTAAATAGTAGGTAGGTCCTTTCTTTTCAGGGAACCTAAATCCTACTTCTCCGCGTTACAGGATGACGCCACCTCCATCCTTCTCTCACGCATGTGGTTGATTGTTTGTATTTCTTTTTCCAGTTTCTCTCTAGTGTCTTAGAGCCTCCGAATGCTGGTATGAGCCACGCATGTCGATTCAGCCCTTCGGACCTTTCTTCCCTTTGAGTAGGATTTCCTAGTCTATACCCTCGTGCCGATCCCATTTTAGGAGAGGATAATGTATGATCCTTAATCGAGAGTTTTCTCAGGCTCCAGCCTGGGATGTAATTAACCACGGGGGCTTGCGCCCGTGGGAAACTCGGTCCCACATCTACTAAACCCCATTCGAACTCTTGCATTGGGTGGGGGAAACCCGTGACTAGGTCGTGTATATGGCTATCCATCGGGGTGTGTTGGTAAAAACCTCTATCCTCAATGGTTAGTCGTATGCATGATCCAATCTGTCCCTTCCAATCGACCCGTTTGCGCGGTGCTCTTTCGGAGGTCCACAGCAATAAGATCTACCTAACTAAAATATTTGAGCTACCTTCAATTGAGGCTGTAAGTCCCACTAATTCAGGCTACTTCCTATATGAGTTATAAGTCCCAATCTAAATTGAAATCTTTGGGCATCTTAGACTATAGGATTAAGTTGTAAGACCCATTTTTCATGCTACTTCCGAAGGGAAGCCATAATTAAAATACTAAGGCAGCCTCACTTTAGAGGTAGGTTGTAAGACCCATCCTTGGGCTACTCATAAATAGAGCAATAAGCCCCATTCTAAATCAAATTCTTGGGCAACTCCTAATTGGAGTCATAAGCCAAAAACTAAATAAATTAACATACAACTTCTAAAAAAGCCATAAGCCCCAACCCAAATTAAATTTAAACTAAAACTCACATCTAACCACTTTAGTTTACTCGGGATCCCTGAGAGGAGGCAACCCCTAGCTGCTAATCATATTCCATGGATACTACGATCGATGGTTGTTAGTGTTGGTAGACTGAATACACGGTATACCCGGGACGACGGAACCATGAGATCTTGATCGGGTTTACCTCCATTTTTCCCATAATTGAGACTAAACTATATAACCTCCATTTAAATGGCTTATGATGAGTCACTTTATGCTAATGGAATCTATTGACCCCTAAGTTGAACTCTACTCGAGTGGTTCAAAGTCAGTATTGAGTTAAATTTTTTTGGGTTGAATTAGAAAGTGAGTCAGTGCTATATCATCAGGTATCCACCTAAGGGGAAATCCTAAAGGCGACATCTATGATAGATTATAAGGACCTAGTCACTAAGAGTCGGCATAGGGAATATTGACCTCGAATAATGAGGTCAACAAGAGTAAATTTGTGCATTTAATTATATTTATTTTTTACATTCAATTATGATTAATTAATATATTTATTTTAATTATTTCTAAATTAATACATACTTTGACAATTAATAATATAATCCATTAATTAATATTCATAATATATATATATATATATATATATATATATATATATATATATATATATATATATATATATATATATATATATATATATATATATATATATATATATATATATTATAAAATTGATTTATAACTCTTCTCATATTGAATTCTTGCCCTTAAATTTATGATGAATATCGAATCCTAATTTTAAATGTATGATTATTATATAAAAATTCGAATTAAATTCTATATTTTTAATACTCTCATTTTTAAATCTATTTTAATTAATATTATTATTTACTTATTCTACATGCTATCATTTAACTGCATAATTTATTTTCAATAAAAATTAACATAAATATTAAATTATTTAAAATTACTATGTTAAGTCATAAGTTATATTTGCACGGCTCACTATCAAATTTATTATAAAAATGTTAACTTACCATTCATCTCCCAAAATTAAGCTTGAACAATATATATCTATTAGTATAAATGTTACTATTATAAAAGCCACTTAATTTTTTTCATAAACAAAATCCTAGCATTCCATATTAACTATTAAAATAAAATTCTAATAGTTATTTTTATTATCTTATTATGATTAATTAATTATGTGAAATTAATTCATCGTAATTATTTTATTTAAACAAACAAATAAAATATATATACTTTGAATTCCTTAATGCTTCTGAGTCTTCATTCACATTTAGTGAATACCTTTTCGTATTATCATTTTATTATCTCATACTCTTCTTATTCTTTTTATCATGATCTTAATTATTATTAACTAAATATCCATTCATATTCCCCTCTTTGTATCCTTTATATTTATTATTCATCTTCATATATATTTCTCTCTTTGTATTATGTATAATTTTTATTCATCTTCATTCCTCTCGTTATAACTCTTTATATTTCTTGTCATATTATATATTATAACTCCTGTAACTCATCAAACTCTCACCCTATATGAAACTCTACACAATCCTTTATCATCTCTCCTATTTCTATTGTGTTGGGAAGATGAACTGACTGCAGTGCTCCTAATAACTCCTTTGTAATAATGGTAGTATTGCAATGACGAGAAGATTATTTCAACTTCTTGCAGCTCATTTACTGCATTAGTAAGGCTTTGGTTGCCAAAGATGCTTCAATTTTTTTTTGTTTAGAAATTTTTTTAATTGCAATTATATTTTTATCTATAAAAAGAAATATATTTGCATAGTTTTTTTATCATTTAATTAATTTTGTAGGAAATTTTTTGGATGTTGAAGATGTATTTGATTGTTTATGTTGAAAAATCTCTCTAATTGCAATTGTATTTTACTTCTATTATGAAATAAAATCTCTTTTCCTAGTTTTTTTTGTTTGATTTATTGAGTTTAATTATATTCATTTAAATTTATTTATTGTTTAATTGAATTCTTAATTTCAATCACTTATATATTTTTATTTGTTTGATTTATTGAGTTTAATTATATTCAATTATATATTGTGATCATTTATTTGATTTATGGATTTTTTTTTTTAAACATATTGGTTGTACTCTCTTTGAAGAAATTAAATAGAAGAATTTTTAATATCACAATAAAACGGTGATTCTCTTAGAGTAGGAGTTGAATTCATTTCATTTGCACATTTCTTTCTTTCTATTTGTATGTCTATCTGATGTATGTTTTGCATTTCTTAAGATATTGATGTATATTTTATAATCCTAAGATAATGAATTTATTTCATTATTTTTATTGCTTAAGATAATGATATATGTTTTGTATTTATTAGTCTAAATTTTAAGACGTAAATTACGTTCTTATGAATATGTGTAGTTTAAATATTAAAGTTGAACTTGTTATATTTGATCATTTGTTTTAATTAGAATTCATAATAAATATATTTTATGAAGGGAATTCAAATATTATCATAAAAAAATGTAATTTTTTTGTTGAAATGATCAATCTCATCATTTGAATTGGTAACTTTTATATGTTTTAATATCTTGTCATTTTCATTTACTAAATCAAACTTCATTCATCTCTAAGTTATTTTTTTATATAATTAATAAATTTTAAAATATTTATAGTTTTTTATCACTACAAAAAAATAGAGCTATCGCAGCACAAATTATTACCTTTCCCAGCAGTTAAAACCCCTACATTTTACTTTGCAACGGTTTTAAAATCGTTGCCTTACCGCTGTGACTGTTGTGCGCTGCAACGACATTCCGCAGCGTTTTTGGGACCACTGGGGTAGATCAAAGTAAGTGCTAGTTATAGCAGCGGTTATAACCGATGCTTTATTCCATATTTGTATCGGTTATAACCGCTGCAAAAATCTAAACAAAAAAAATATTTTCACTTTTGTGGCGGTTTAAACCGGCATATTACTGGACACTTGTGGCGGTTAAAACCGCCACAATAGTCCAATTTTTTTTTAAAAAAAATAATACCTGAATGTTCACTGCAATCTCATGTTGATAATTGCAGGAAATTCATGTCAAAAACACCACACATTAACTTAGCTATTTATGTTAGTGTTTCTGCTTTCAACAAGTTTCAACAAGTTATTATTTTTGTAAGAGCTTGTTTAAAAAAAAAATTAGCATAATAAAACATGTATAAAAAAAGAGTCATCACATCAATGGCAAGCCACCCCATCATAAATAAGAATAGGATTACTAATACATGATGAATAACGGATACATGTGCAAAATAATTTAGTACTCGTACTAGCATATGGCAATAGGAGCAATAATTATCTTTTATTGCTAGAATTTTTAAAAATTTGATAAATTATGAACAATTTCAAGTCATTGAAATTCATTATTATCATATGAATAATGTATTGTTCATTGACTAATATTCACAATCAACCTAACTCATCCAAGTTGAAGTTGAACTACAATTTTTTATCCATCAAGTTCTCTGTCATTCTAATGTTGGCCGATTCACAATGCAAAATTAGCAGTCTACAAAAAATAAAAATAAAAAAAGAACAAAATGAAAATGAAAAATAATTAGCTAAATAAACTGGAATGCAGTAAAGTTAATGAACATATTGCAAATAGAAGAATCTAACCTTTAAATTAGACAACTGAAGTTGCATGAAATGTACAGGATAAATTTGCTAAGCGAAACAGGATCTTGAAATCTAAACAACAAAAATAAATCAAACGGTCATACGTACTAGAATACTCTAGATAAACATTCAGTCCTTTCCTCTGCAATTACACCATCACTTGAAGTACACTACGGAATCCTAAAACAGCAATTCAATTGGTATGCATAGCCTCTGAATGGTATTTGTCCAAATCAGCATCAAGATCAGCAGCAGAAACAGATTAACCACGTCCTCTGCATAATTGCTACTATGAGTAAGGAATTGCAGATTTGAATCAAATAAAGTAAAGACAATGCAGTGGTATCCTTAGATTCACCAATCCCCTTCGTCGCTTGGAATGCTTGGAGCCTTGTAGACCATATATGCTACAATAAGATTTACAAAACATATACAATCATGTAAATACTAGCACACATGAACATTGATAGTTGAATGCATATAAATTCAAACATGAGCAAATTTGCATGAATATATAAAAATTATACTAAACATATTGACACATTAATACATATATACAAGTGTAGTTACATTTATTGTAATACATATTTAAAAGAAAAAAGAATATCTTCTAGGGATTGGATTGAATTTCTTAAGTTGTCATTCAACAGGGGAGGCACAACCATAGGTGCTGGAATGTTTGTTCCAACAATTTCTATTTTCATTGGTTTCCCATCCAGCTGCACATTGTTATATCTTTTCACAGCAGCTAAAGCATCTGCCCTCTTTGAAAAACAACAGAAAAAATGTTAGAAAGCAAAGTTAAATGCTACAGAGAATAGAGAAAATGTACTCATGGAAGCCTTATAAAAATTTGCTCTCTGCCAGCAAGTGTGAATGACATGAGAAACATCAGGCTGAGTAGAAAACAGTAAAGCATGCAGAAATATTAGGAAGTAAGAGAAAAAAGGCATCTAGCTTTAGACAAATGATTTTCAGCAAAAAAGATTTCATAAAAATGAGAAGAAGATGTAACACCCCAAGATCTAACTTGGAAAGAATTTCAAGCAAACCATCAACAATTTACCAGAGCTATCTATAACTTCAATCAAACAGTTTAGCAAAAACCTATAACTTTTAAAACATCAATGTACGATTCTATTCATATCTCAAAAGATCATATACAATACTCAGGAGCTACACTAAAAACACATGAACTGAAATCTATCTTGTCTTGAGTACAAAAGAATCACTATCACCAAAAAGAATAAAAACCTGAAGATTCCTGATCAACCTCAATCTCCTGCTCCCTTGCCCTGGCCTGAAAATATTAACCACATATAATGAGCTTCAAAAAGCCCAGCAGGTAACCTAATACCTACAACTGAAATCAAACAATGGTACTAGAAATAATATGCATGTCAATCAGTCAATCAAATCCATAACAATCTATTGCACATGATCAGTGAATCAATGCAGCAGATACAAAAATCAATAATCAATGCCCAATCGATAAAATCCAGAGTCAACGATAGAAGAATCGATAAACAGTAGAAAATCAGTCGATCAGTCAAATCATTCGTATCAAATCGAATCAATCAAAATAATACTATCTGGTCAATTAAATCGATCGGTACGAAATCATAAAATCAATACAATAAAGCCCAGTCTAAACTAGCAATGAATCAAATGCAGTAGTTCAATACAATGCAGAAGCAATAGTATCAATGAATCAAGAGATGAATCCATAATATCCATAACCATAGCATCAATGAATCAATTACAGTATCCATATCCATACAGTATCTATAATAGTAGCAATGCGCAGTGACAGAATATAAATATCAATGAAATCGTACGATAACAATAAGTCCGTAAATCCGTCAGTAAATCCAAATCAAATAAGCAATAAATCCATCACGAGTCAATGCCGAACACATGCATTTCAATACAATAGTCTTACTGAACAAGTGCAATCACTAGTTATTAAGGCGTTTTTCAATCCATAGTGATGTTGTAGAAATCCATAATCATATCTATCCGTTGGTTCAATAAGAGTCGTCACTCTGTGCCCGTCGGCATAAGAATCTCCTTATGCCTCTCAATCGTTATATCAATGATCAATAGAGGATATCGCCAAACCCTTTTTAAAGGAAAGCCCGTCGGCCCACCATCCTGTATAGGTCAATTCAATCTCCAACCAACGGTTCAATCAATCTTCACTTGTCTTTCAGTAACAATAATCGTATAGCAATCATATACTCACATGCGTATGCAATTCAATTCAAATCATCAATTTCAGAAAATCGGAAATCGTACGAAAATCCAGCGGCATAACGGCAGTATACGGAATTTACACAAAATTTCTAAAATCAGAAAATTACCAAATTAATACAAAACGTGCACGACAATATTATAAGACTTTTATTCTACTGAAGCAACATCAATCAACAACCTGATATTAATCTATTCGATCAAAATCACACAGAACCCAAAATAACCAGTAGAATCATTACAGAAAATACTCAAAACGTGTAGAAAAATCATATCAATAACATATCAAAAGCTGTGCGGTGAAAGTTTTGTCAATACAAAATGGTGCGCGTTTTTCGATAACGAAAACACAATTCTGTGCACAAAATGACCAAAACTCAACATCTTCGAAAACAGAAATAGGATTCGGAGTCCTTACCGCGAGATAAACAATCCAACAACGGCGACTGACGAAAAGCGCTCCGCGGCCTCCGAAACCAAGCTTTTCCTTTGCTTTCCTTCTCCTTCTCTCTTATCAGATATTTTGAAAATATAAAATGATTTTTCTCTCTCTTCAAAACGAGCTGATTTCCTTTTAATACGAACCTGATCGGCCCGGCCGATCGCCACATCGTCCAGGATGATCTGAACAAAATTCAATCGTCCAGGACGATATCTCAAGATGATAATTAATTTTTCTCGGACGATAAAAACCCTTGCTCACTGACTTTTCCATGAACTGATCGTCCTAGGACGATCCAAAAATCGGCCCGGACGATCCACCCAGAAATTAGTTGTTTCAATGATCGTTCTGGACGATCTCAACATCGTCTCGAACGATCCTAGAAGAAAATCAAAGAAACGAGCTCTCACAATCTTCCCACCTTAGAAAAATATCGTCCCGACATTTCCCTAAGGGTCCGAAGCAAAATAGATATAAAACAAATCCATCCAAATCCAAATCCAAATCAAAACTCGTCGAAAATCATACAGATCACACAATTCATTCAATCACATGTCACTATGCATGGTCATATGTCAATCAATCAATTAGTCAAATCAGCTTACCAGCAGAACTTTCTGGTCGTTGTTGATCTTCATAATGTTGTAAACTGTAGATACGTGGCACCACTGGAGGAAGTGCAGGAGGTCGTGGCGCAACGGTCTCCCTCTGACTATCTCTGATGGCTCTATCAGTCATCCGGTTCTCTGATCTCTCGATGTAGGCTCTCGAGCCAATTGTCCTCTGCTGTCCTGTACTTGAATCAGTCCTTCCGCCCAATCCTTTCTGAGGGCAATTTGCTACTCTATGTCCCTGCTGTCCACAGTGAAAACATTATCCCGTTAATAAGTAACACCGACCTGCATGTCGTCGACCACAATGAATGCACTCGCTGGAACCAGAAGATACTACTGATGCAGATCCCGATGCAGATCCCCTCGAATCACCATACTTGCTTCTCTTCTCTCTATCCCTTTCTCTACATGATTCCTCTCGTCTGGCTTCATCTCTCCTCCTCCTGGTGTCGTCATATCTCGATACTGGCGTTGTCAAATCAATCTCTATCAGTCTGGCCCGCTCCACCAACTCAAAAAAACTCATGGATCCGGAAGGATACTAGTGGATGTCTCAGCTCTCTATTCAATATGTGCAGAAATCTATAGCATTTTTCTTCAGTAGTAGGGATCAAATGAGAAGCATACTTCGCAAGTGCAGTAAACTCGGTCTCGTACTGCATCACTGTCTTGCGTCCTTGTTCCAATCTCATAAAAGCTTCTTGCATTTGTCGTTGAGCTGACAGAGGTACAAATCACATCCGAAACAGTGTAGTAAACTCATCCCAGGTGATCTCAGCATTTGTCTTTCCCTGGAATTTCTCTCTATGCTGTCCAATCCACCATCTCTCTGCTTCTCCCTCAAACAGAAACACAGCCAAAGGTACCTTTCGATCTCCCGGACACTGCATGCTGTCAAAGATCTTTTCTACATCGTCTCGAACGATCACAGAAGGAAATCAAAGAAACGAGCTCTCACAGAAGAGGAGAATAATATGAAGAAGGAGAAGAAGTAGAAGAAGAAGAAGAAGGTGAAGATACTCACAGCAGAAAATGGCTGGCCGTCCGAGGGTCTTCGTGTGAGAAGAGGAGAAGAGGAGCGACGCTCGGCGATTCGCTCCATAAAGAGAGGCACGACGCAGGCGGAACTAGGGTTCGAAAGAGAAAGGAAGCGCGCAGATAGCGATTGAAAATTAGGTATTTAATTTTAAATCGGAGCTTTAGCAGCGGTTTAAACCGGTGTATTTGCACCGGTTAAAACCGGTACAAATTGCTTAAATTATACCGGTTAAAACCGGTGCAAAAGAGGAGTGATCGATGCAAAAGAATATATTTTTTGGTAGTGGAGCTTTGCCGACGGTTTTAACCGATGCAATTTGCACTGGTTTTAACTGATGCAACTGGATTCAAATTTCTGATGCAAAATATGGTTTTGGCAGCGGTTTTTAAAACCGGTTCAAAGAAACACTGCGATAGGGTTTGTTTTTGGTAGTGTTAATTTCTCTCTTTCAATTTTATTTCTTACAAATAATAAATTTAAATTCCACTTAAATCTAAAATTTTATTATATAAATATTTAAAATAATGTAATGCAATATCTAACATCATAAAAAAAGTATTTGTCCTAAATTGAGGATATAATTATTATTACAATTAATTGTGATGATAAACTTATTTATTTGGTATCTTTATAACAAATTTTGAATTAATTAAATAATATTTAAATTTTATAATAATACTTAAATTTTAAATTTTATTAACATGCATTTAATGCACTTACAATTATACTATATATATATATATATATATATATATATATATATATATATATATATATATATATATATATTATTTGAGTACAATTTCCCTCTAATTAATCTTTAGTGCCTAGGTCTTCCAAGTCTAGTATAGTCGTCGTCTCCAGGATTCCTCTTAGGTGGATGACTATTGACGTAACATTGACGCAATCTCAATAGTCGACCTAATTCGCCTCAACTTAGTTGAAATCAAATCGTCTTAAATGAATTTTGACTCATGCTTGCCTTCTTGAATTTGACTAAGTAGTGATTCTACTCGATATTGATTTCTTAAACAATAAAGTTTGGGAGGATGCATGGTAGGCTTGTTGACATTTCTTTCTTTTAAGTTCAATGGTGATCAAATAAGATATTAAAGTTATGGAAATTTTTTTATATTGTAACAAATCATGTGTTGAATATAGTATTCTGACAAATGGCCGTGTGGTATTCTCATGTTTTAAAGTTTCCTATGGATATATAATTCACTTTTGAATTTGTTTAGAAAAGACATGATGTTTTGTAGAGATTCTATGCTTAGTGGAATTTATGAGTTTGAGTTGGACAGTAGAGGGTGTATGTGTATATTTGGTGGATTATGATTGGTGAAGATTGGTTTATATAACTATGCTTCATTTTATGCATGTATGTCTTCTTCTAATGATTTGGGAAAAGAAGAAGTTGGGTAAAGTGTTTTGAAAAGTGAATTGTGTATGAGTTGAAAAATCAAATGCATATAAGTTGAATAGTGAAAATGAGATGAAATATTTGACTTTGTGAAAAGTTGAGAAGTGTGTATGTATTTCGAAAAGTAAAAGTATATGATTTTGTGGGAAGTGTGTGTCTTGAAAAGTGTTCTTTGTGTGTAGATTAAGAAGTGAAGAGTGTGGATTGTGAAAGGTGAATTATGTGTATAATTTGAAAAGGGAATTTTGTGATTTTGGAAAGTGAAAAGTGTATTTTTAAGTGAAAAGTGAAGTATGTGATCTTTGATTAATGAAATGTGCATTTTGAAAGGTGAAATGTGTATATAATTTGGAGTAGTGAAGATGACAAGTGACACATTTCTTATTGAAATATATACAACCTAATTCGTGAGCATGAATATATTAAATGAGTCGGATTATAATTGCTTCATTAATCTAACTTTTCATATTTTTAAAAAAGAGTTCAAATTCCATTAATTAATAATATTTGAGATAAATTAAATTATTCATTGAATGCATTAGTTCATTTACAACCATAGTTTATATATTTAATCTTTAATTTACGCGTACATATATTGTGGTTCTTGATTGATGTATTTCTCTAATCAGGTGCTAGAACATCTCAATATTTTGGCAAGAGATGATATTGATGCAGCTGCTGAAGTATTGGATGGGATAAGCTTTATTTCTTAAATTATTTCTTATGCAAGATTTTGGTTATACACTCTTTGAGACTTCAGAATTATAATAATAATAAATATATATTATTTTACCACCTCAACTTCTACTTCTTCTTTAATATGTTTGAAACTCATTATATTCTTCAATTATACACAGATTATTTGTACATAGACGTTAAAAGTTATTTTTATTTAGAAGCTATAGTTTAAGTTTTAATATTAATTTTTTATACTTCTTTTTTATTCCATCTTATGGTATTTTTTATCTTGAATGAGCTATGCAGTATATGTCACAGGGGATTCTAAACAATAGGAATAAGCTAGGGATTTGTCATTACTCAACTGTTTATAGATTAAATAACCTTCAACACATTCTCTATTTCTCAGATGCCATTAAAGAACTTATATTCAATGATAGACATGGCAGCCACCGGAGAGCTGGAAGAAAATTCAAAAGTTATTTGGCCAAGAAAAAAGAAGATTGATATAAATTATTTTTTAATATATTAAGTGATAATGTATCAATTCTATAATATATCAAAGAAGTGATTTATATCAATCTTTTTTTTCCTGAACAAATAACTTCTTAATTTTCTTGCTTCTCTCGAGTGACTGCCTTTCCTACCACATCATAAAACTTCTCCAATGTCATCTGAAAAATATACAATGTGTTGAGAGTCATCTAACATTCCAACCTATAAAACAACAGAGTAATGAAAATCCCTAATGTTTTAATTGATTAAACCTCCCCTACACCATAGATTGCACTGCTCATCCAGAAAAATATATTGTCAAAAGATGGCGATAAAAAAGGAGAGTAGAAAGAGGGGGGGGGAGAGAGAGAGAGAGAGAGAGAGAGAGAGAGAGAGAGAGAGAGAGAGAGAGAGAGAGAGAGAGAGAGAGAGAGAGAGAGAGAGAGAGAGAGAGATTTGAGGATAAAGAATGAGCAGATGTTTTAATCTCTCTCTCTCTCAACACCTAGATCTATGTAATACCTATCAAGTATTTACTTCAAAGACGAGAAAAAAAAATGAACATTAAAGTTTCATCTATAGCTTCTAAATAAGGATTAATTTGATCGTTTACATTTTCTAGAATTCTTAAATGTATTGAGTTTCAAAGGGATTGAAGAAGAGGTAGAATTTGAGAAGGTAAAACAATATAGATTTATTATTATTTTGGTTATGAAGTCTCAAAGAGTGTCTAGTCTAAAGCTTGTATAAGAAACAAAGCTCACCCTGTTTAATGTTTCAACAGCTGCATCAATATCATCAATTGCAAAAATATTGAGATGTTTTAGGACCTATATAGAAAAATACATCAATCAAGAAAAATAATATATACACATCTAACTTAAAGATTTAATATATATATATATAAATTATGGTTGTAAGGGAACTAATGCATTCGATGAATAATTCAAAATCGAACTCTTTTTTAGAAACCTGAAAAGTTAAATGAATGAAGTAAGTTTAAATATAATCCAACTCATTTCATTTATTTATGCTAACAAATTCATTTGTTTATGGTTCAATGAGTAACTTGTGATATTAAATTCAATTATAACTCATAATTTAATTAAAATTTGGTTAAAAATTACTTGATAATTTTCTAGTTAATAATAATAATATATTCTATATTTATTTATTAGTTTAGAGTCATTTGCCAAATTATATTTTTTATATTTACAATTCTGCCTGTCATTTTAAACTTTTGACTTTAGTCACTTCAAATCTCTTTAGTCGCTCGAGATCTCTTTCATGAGCGAGGGTACACCAATGTCATGCTCATATGAGTTTATTTATTTATTTATTTAATTGCTTTTTTTTCAAACCGTGAATCGATCATACAAAAGTAGACGTTACACTTTATGTAATTACAAATATTAATGGAGGAATTGTGAAAGTTATTAATGACGATTATCAATAGAATCTTGAAATAGAATGGGAGCTTCAAATATATATGCAATTATCTACGAGCTTGTCTAAGAAAGTTAGAAAATAAGCATGATTTTAAAAAATGGACTGGAATTGGAGAACTGGCGGTTCGATTTTCTTCTAGAACCGATTTCTTACAACAACTAGATATTATGTCGAACCGGCGAATTTCAAATTCACAACACATGCACCATATATTTTTACACATTTTTAATTAATTTTAAATAATCTAAATAATATAGAATCAGTTAGTTAAGTTTATTTATTTATTTATTTAATTGAATTAATAAGCAACTAATAATTAATCTATTTTTAATTATAAATTATCTAATATGAATCTATAGATGCAATTTTATAACATATATTTTATATATAATTTAAATTTTAAATTATGAATGATTTACATTGTATGTATTTTATTTATTTTTGTCATAAATTTATATTATTACATAATTATTATATCTAATAAATGTCATTTAAATAATCTTAATATTTACGTCATCCTAAGTTCAATTCTAGTTGAATCGTTGAACTTTGAACCTCGCATTTTACCGGTCTATGTATGATATTTATATAATTTGAACCATATAATTTCTTATTGACTTTCTCAATTATAGCAAATCAACTTCCCCACTTATATGAGATCAAAGTGATGCAGTTATTTTTAGGAACTGGTGCAAACTTGTTTCCCATTATATGCTTCTTATCAAATAAATATTTATGTTTGGTTTTAAGCTTTTTTATTTATTTTCAAATTAATTAAATACAATCCCTTCTTACTTCTCTATTCAAAAAACAAGTTTATTGATATATATTTATGTTATATGATTGTAAAAAAAGCTTCTATGTGACTATTTTATTATCTTTTTTAATTAATACTTATTCAATTAGTATAAAGTAGTTAGATACTAAATCCAGATTTTTTTGAATTGCTTGCTCGTTTAAACTTTTACAATGATTTATTAATATAAGAAAAACATGAGAATGGCTAAACATTAAAAAAATGTCAAGCATGCACTTGATCTAAGTTTGTAGAATATTTATACTCCCTTAATTTCGGGTGTCACAAGAAAATAGGATCAATTTTTTTTTAGCTCAGAGGGATCTTGGATTGATATCATTTGGTTAGTAATAGCTCCGATGGAGCTTGAATTGAGTTGGGTCTAGACCAAATTACGCTAGTTTAAGAATCCATCGAAATTTGCATGCATGCAAGTATAAATGCAGGCTATAGAGCTTATGCTATATTTGTACCTATGCATATATGCATTTAGACTTATTCATGATGTTCGCTCAGGAAAATGATGCTATGGCACGAACCTCGCTTTCTCAACCTTTAGGTCCCATATTTGTTTAGTTAGATTGGATTTTAAATTAATTAGATTTTCTCGGATGATTGTATCAGGGTTTATTTAGCTCTGGGTTCCTGCTTCCTATGAGCGCAAGCCCTCATAGTTAATTACCCCTCATAACGCGTAGAAGAGAACTCTCGATTAAAGATGAATCAATATTTAGACATGTAACAATTTTAAATTTGATTGTAGGGGGATGAAGGTAAACCTGATCAAGATCTCAATATTCCGTCATTCAGGGAATACCGTAGGTTTTAGTCAACTAACACTAACAATCATTGATCATAGTGTACATGGAATCTGATTAGTAACCATGAGTTACCTCCTCTCAAAGATCCCAAATAAGCCACCACCAAAAGACATAAATGGGTACTCAAGTATTTTTAATTATTGTAATGATTTTGTTCTCTTAATTTAAATGAATCGAAAAGCAATGATAGTTGCTTATTAAGTTTTTATTGCAAGCAAATTCATGAATTATATTTCTGATATCCACTGATTGGTCATTTTGCATTGGATGAAAATTAATATGTTGTTCTACATTTTTATAGAAAATTAATTAATGTTATATGAATGAAACGACGAGATAGATATGCTTGCATGTGTATAATTAATTGATGGAGCACACTCCCTTATGATGTCTGTTTTGAATGCAATGTATATGTGCACGTAAATGAAAAAAGAAAATAAAAAATGAGTTCATTCATTGTACTATTTTAAACATTGCCTCTCACTACAGGAAAATCACTGATTTCCGGCGGCTATCCGGCGGCCACTTTTCCGGCAGCTTTTCCGGCGGCTTTTCAAATTTTCCGGCGGTTTTTAAAAATTAAAAAAAATTAAACTATTTAAATTATTTAACAAATAACTATTGAAAGTTATATTAACTATTTAATTAATATTAATTATAATTATTAAAAGTTATATTCATTTTTATTTTATATTAAATATTATTTTTTATTTTAAATTTAATTAGATAGTTAATTTTTTATTTTAAATTAATAATAAAAAATTTATTTATTTACGATAAAAATATATTTAAATATTTAATATTGATAAAATAAACACATTTTGACAACTAGCAATTCGGTTGGTATCTGAGTTTCTTCCCAACTGACCCCAGTTCGAATCTCAGGGCATGCAGGCGCGGGTGGGAGTGGCGGGCTGCGCGGAAGCGGGAGTCGCGGGGGCGCGGCGCCTGCAGCAGCTGGACGGGTCGCGCGGAGCAACGCCGGAGCGTGAGTCGCGCTGGGGTTGCGGGCTGCGCCATCAACCGCCGGAGCGGGGAAGCGCGAGGGCGCGTTGCCGGCAGCGGGGTGGCGGTCGCGTTGAAGGTTTTTTTTTTTTTTTTTTTTTAAAAAAAATTGACCGGTGGTTTGTAACCGCCGGTTAGCCGCCGGAATAATTTGCCGCCGGTAAAAACCGCCGGAATTTATTTTCCTACGCCTTTTTTACCGGCGGTAACTTAACCGCTGGAAAACTACAAAACCGCCGGAAAATGTTCAATTTTCGCCGGAAAAAGCCGCCGGAAATGGGTGATTTTCCTGTAGTGTCTTGTGCTGGTTGTACTATTTATACAATAAATAAATATATGATATGCATATCATTGATGGTTGGAGGGGTCATAATCAGTGGGCGATAAAAATCAGAGGGACCATAGTTGGTGTACGACAAAGGTCAAAGGGTCCGTAATCAACGGGCTATGGAGGTTGAAGGGAACATAGGCAGCAGACGACATCGTCGGAGGGATTGTAGTCAGCGAGCGAAGGTGGTCAGAGGGACCATAGTCAGTGAGCGACGAGGTTTGAAGAAACAGTAGTCGATGGCAATAAATGTCGAAGATATTGTAGTCAGCGGGCGATGGTTGTTGATGGGACCATAGTTGGTGAGCGAAGGTGGTCATATGTGTAATGCCTTAAGAGCTATCTATTTCTCTTTTATCAATATGATATCAACTAAAATAAAATTAATAATCAAAACATTAAAATACGTCCATATTCTTATTCTAAATGCATATATAATATTCAGAATCATATAATATATTATTATCAGTCTTGAATACAAAAGAATAACTAAAAGATTAAAAAAAAAAAATTAACAGTAACATGAAGAATCATGATATGATCATTCTTATACACATGATCCTTTTCTCTGACCTGGAATCATTTAACCATATATAATGAGTTAAAAACCTCAGCAAATCCATCCAATCCTACAACTAACATGAAGCATGATAAAGAAGTAGTATGTATGTCATCTATCAGTTCAAAATAGTAGTAGTCATATAATCATAAATCAATGTAGAAATAATAAAATGTACATGCATAAACATTTAAGTCGGTAGCCAGTAAAATAATATAGCACAAAAGCCAGTAAAGCAATATGATGGAAAAACCAGTAAATCATTACATGTGTTGAATTGATAAAGTAGTCGTTGTATCAGCATTATTAATCGTAAAGAAATCATATAAAGCGGTAAAAGCAAAGTATTAGTAAAGACTTTCAGAATCATATCAATTCAATAAAATCCTATAATGAGGTGTGCATGCTATCCAATTATTCGATTTCAATTTCAAATTAATATCTTAATCACATGTTTTATATATCATATGCTTAGTATTAATATAATATCATCAATAAAACCAGTGGCAATAACAATAAACAAATATAATAACAATAAATTCATATAGTAACAGTAAATAAGTAAATAATAACAGTAAAAAGTAAATGAATCAAAAACATACATTTTAATAGTTTTACTAAACAAGTAAGTACTCCTAATGTAAGCGGTGTTTTTCCAATAAGTAATAACCTGTATCAGTATCTTGTTGGCTCAATAAATAGAGATATCACTCTTTGCCCGTCGGCATAATAATAACTCATTAAAACTCTCAATCAATTTCATGTGGATTAGTAAAGGAAAACACCAAACCACAATATTTAAACGAAAGCCTGTCGACCCACTATACTATACAAGTTAGTCAGTCTCTAGCCAACATCAAGATAATAATTTATTAAAAATCAAAATATCATAATTTTTGCCAGTTTTGACCAAATTAAAATACGTAAAATAAAAAATACATAAAAATCATTGAAATCATAAGTAGAAAAATGATTCTTTATAACGAGATGAACAAATATTTCAACAAAATTGACAGACGTAAATCGCTCTGTAGCCTCCAAATATTAACTTCTATTTTCCCTGCTCACTTTGCTCTCTAATTTCTTCTTAATCTGTTTGCCGATGGAATATGGAGACTAAAAACTTTAATGAATTCTGATGTTGGCTTAAGATATAATAATAAAATATAAATATATTATTTAATTTCATTTCTAAATATTTTAATAATTCTTTTTTATTTTTAAATTTGAACTCTTAACTCTAAATTTTTTTTAAAAAATCCATAAAATAACATATTATATTTAAAATTTTTTGATGAAATCAATTTGGATGGACCTAAATTAAATTTTGAAAATTTCCAACTCAAATATGCATCAAGAATCGCACCCGATCATGACCATGTTTTGGAGACGTATCGATATTAATATGCCTTATACAGCTACAAAGAAATGCATAATTTATAATATATGACTAATACTAACAAAACATTATCAACATGGTCAGATCCCATCATTTATTTATTTTGACCTTTCTACATAAAAGACCTATTGTCTCTTATAAATTGCTCTTATTTTAAGTGTATGAAATTTTCATTTAATGCTAATATAATAAGCTCTCTTTCTAATGCTATAAATATTGTAACAACAAAAAACTCTCAATATTGAATATAGTGAATATAAGTTAACATGGAAAATTATGATACATAAAAAAATTGAATTTAATCATATATTACATAAAATAGGTGAAAAACATAATGATGTAAAAATAAATACTCTCACCAATGAGATTCAACTTTTTTTAATAAAAATTGGGCCAAACAACTAACATATAATGCTGAATGAGTGTTCATTACTGCAAGAAATATCCAGACTACAACTTGCCTTTGACCCACTCACACTCAAAATAATCATTTCAAACTATAAAACCACTTTGATTATCATTATCTAATTACAATTCCAAATAAATGGCTTTCACATGGGGTGTCATTTTTAGGACAAATTATTCCAGGAAGAACTAGAAGAACTGTCCGGACATATGAGTATACACACTATGTACACAGTGTGTACACACTGTCTACACAGTATGTACACTAACACGTCTGGACTATTCTTCCCGTATGAATTCTTTACGGAATAATTTTTCCATTTTTAAGCGTATACTATTATGCTGATGACTACTTACACACTGAAATAGCATCATCGTAGTGCAAAATCTCACAAATTTAGAAATAGAAAGAACTTCACTGGAAATCATTTTTGGCTGATAAGTTCAATCATAGAACACTTCTCAAAAACAAAAGAAAAAAGATATGAAATGTAAATAATACAACCGATGGAACTACCAACCTCTTCAAAACCACACTGACATTTCCAGCAACTTGCTACAACATTGAATCTGCAACTACTTTTCCATCTCACTTAATAGCCTCTTGCATTTTAGTGGGAAACATTCTTTGGCGATGAAAGCGGAAGTCTTTGATGTTTTCCTTTCCAGCTGACAAGTAAATTTTAGGAATTCGAATTCTATTGATCTAATGTAGCAAGTTATAAAGTTTCACTTGTATGCAACCACACTCTAGTTGTTGAGCACATAACTGGGAAAAGAATGAACTTTTCCAACAAAGGAACAATAAGCACTAGCCGGATCTTCTTCCAGATATTTACAAGCAAATAATAAATCTTTAATCCGGAAAATAACCTTCACTTCTTGAAACAGAAGCAGCAGACATCCTGAAGTAATAACAATAAGGAGATAAAGATCAGATTTCCATTGACAGAAAGCTCAAAAAGATTCTAAAAAATGGAATTCTAATGTGACAAACGTATTTGAATACCAAATTTAAAAGGAAGATTTTTTTTTGCCTTTTTGTATAAAGTACAAGGTTCTAAATTAGTTTAAACTATTGCTTTAGAAAGGATAAAAAACGTCATCATCATAAGCACAAGTGTTTGAAATATTACACACCTCTTCGCAACAAACTTGCCATCAAGGTCGAGCAAATCAAGGCGATATCAGGTAAAGGCAACAATAATTGGCATTGTGAAGGCAAAATTGTGGCTTGGAATGGTGGATCTAGAAAGGTCGATGAAATCGAACACTCTTTATGTGTGAGGAATGTCAAGGCGATGGTTGGAGATCCATCGATTAAAAGAATTAACAGTGGAAACTACAATTTGGAATGACGAATATGAAAGTTTACAAATTTATTGGTGGCGGGTGTTGTATCAAGAAGAATATATCAACAACTTCGGGTTACGAATCTGTGATGATTTGGAGTTATGGTTTTAACAAGTTTAGGGCGGCGAGATTGATTATGTGATGATAGTTCACAGGATATAGAATATACTTGGATGTGGGAAGACAGATCTGGTCACTAGATGGAGACAAAATAGGAGATTGGTATCCCATGGGAAATGGGGATTTGAAAGAGGGAGGTGGAAATCTGTGACTGCAACTAGTGGTTTGGTGCTGCCGTGAGCAAAGGTTTGGTGCGAAGCACCTGCATTGAGGCTAGATCAATGAAAGCATCATCACTACGAACACAAATAGAAATTACGCATTAAGCAAATAAATTATTGATAAACAACTTAAAAGCATGCCTACAAATCTAGATAGTGAGGGGGACCAAGGGATTTGGAAGCTATATGATGCCCATAACTCCATATAATTTTGGGAGAGGCTACGCGGGGGAGGGTGATGCTAGCCAAAGCCCAATTTATTCCATATCTTGGTTGCATGCCCCAATTCTTCCTAAGAAAGATTATGTATATCATAAAATGAAACCTAATGACCAACTAATAACCTAATAATAATCTAATAGTCATAAAATAAATCTAACAGACATAATTAACTATCACCCATTTATATTTATTCCTAACAATAGCCTAACCTTAGTGAGTACTGAGGCTATATCTCCAATAAGTTTGTATGAGTTAAGTGCATGAAAGAATACAACAACAACAACAACATCAAGCCTTTGTCCCACTACGTGGGGTCGGCTACATGAATCCTTTTTCGCCATTGTGTCCGATTAAAAGTCAAATTCTCATTTAAATCTAATAAAGAAAGATCATTTCTAATATTTTCTAACCAAGTCTTTTTAGGTCTACCTCTACATTTCTTAAAATAACTCAAATCTAATACCTCAACTTTCCTAACCGGGTCATCGGAAGGCCGCCGTTTAATGTGACCAAACCATCTAAGGCGACTTTCTATAATCTTATATTCCACTGGAGCTACTCCAACCTTTTCACGTATATGCTCATTTTGTATCCTAACTCCAAGGGTTAAGCCACTCATCCACCTAAGCATCCTAATCTCTGCAACACTTAATATTATTGATGTGAAACTATCAAGAATTACACGTGAAATTTATAACGAATCACAAAGTATACTAGTGTAAGATTAGAGTATCGTAAGTTAAGGTTCAAGAGTTTTCCATTGTTAAAATGTTATGATAAGCGATTACAAACTAGTTGTTTGAACACAATTAGCGATAGATCTCAAAATTATAACAATAAAGCAAATGCGGAATAAAATAGAATCCAACGACTAATATTTAGAAATTTTGCAATGAGTTACCTTGCTCACTCACGCTCAAGTAAGGCTTAGCGGGAGAAGGTCTTTAGCAAACTCAACGATGCCACGAGGGCGGCGGCAACCCCAACGGTCTTGAACCACAGAAAGGTTGATGGTGGCGAGGATGGCGGGAATGATCGGCTGTTGATGCTCCAATCGTAGTTTCGAAGTTGGAGGTCAATGACGCTAGCAAGGGTCGGAACAATTAGCTCCAAGTACTCTCCAACAGTGGCGTCGTCTTCAAACCCCACGTCAAAAAAAGGAGATCATAGAATGTTGAGGCTTCCGTCGGCATTGAATACAAGACCCCACTCAAATTCGGGATCCGCCATGCATGCTTGGCGTAAGAAAGAACTCTGAGGAGAATAGAAAGTCGTGATGGTGAGGGAGGGCCCTTGCGTTTGAAGGAGGATGAAGAGGAAGGAGCCGGCGGGATTTCCAAGGGGAAGGGGGGAGTTCGGCCAAGGAGAGAGAGAGGGGCGGGTGAAATGAGAAAGGGGATTTAGGTTAGATGAGTGTAGCAAGAGAATTACTCAAATCTGAAATTAATCTCAGATTTTAGTAACTTTGGAGGAATTATTTGAGACTAATTTCAAATTTCAAATGTAATTAAGAGGGAGTAATGAGCATTTAATGGAGCTCATCAATAGGGGGGCCGGCGGGTTCACTAGAGGAGGGAGAGGGGGTTTCAATTCAAAACCTAAAATTAATTTCAGGATTTTAAGTGAAAAGAGAGGGAAATTAATTTGAAATTTGATTTCAAATTAAGGAGACATTAATGAATTAATTGGGGCATTAAAGAAGCAATCAAATGGGGGAGAAAACCCACATGGGGCCGGCGACAAGGTGCGAGAGGGAGATTAGTGGGATGAGGCTTCCAATTTGGATTGATGACGTAGCACTATAATTAAAGACTCCAATTTAAAGAATTTGAAATTGGAATTCGTCATGAAAACTTTCCAAATTTGGAATTCCGAATTAGGAAAGAATTTGAAATTTGAAATTCAAATTTCAAATTTGAAAATTTCGGATGGATGTTTGGGTGGTGGGTGGGAAAGGAAGTTGTCGGCAAGGAGGCCGACCGGTGCCGTGAGGTGGTGGGCGGCGGGCTTCCAAGGAGGAGGCGGCAACAAAGAATTTGGATGAATATTCTTGTGGTGGGGGGGGGGGGGGGGGGGGGGGGGGGGGGGGGGGGGTGGAGGGGAAGTGGTTGGAGGAAGCACGAACGAGAAGATGGGGTAACTTAACCACAAGCCGCGGACTCTTCCAACGACTGGTGGGCCTTGCGATTTGCTCTCTCCCTTCTCAAGCTCTCATGCAAGAAGAAGTAGAAAGAAAACACAAATTTAATTCAAATATTCATTACCCTCTTACAAAGCATGAGACCACTATATATAGGTCTCCAAACATAAATAAATAAAAGTTCTCAAATGCCCTTTGGGCTACAATAAGACAACACTCCCCATAGGGGTAAACTAGGAAATGAAAATGCAAACTAAATAAAACATAAAATACATCAAAAGTAAAGACTCTGAATCGTAGCCGTCGATCTGCGCTGTTGTAATATCTCGTTCCCTTACTGTTCCTCTCTGAATTGGATTTTCCTCCCAGAATCGGCCAGGACGAAGTTGAGATCGTCCAGGCCGATCAGTGCTTTGAAAACAGCTGATTTCTGGTGTGTTTTCTGGAAGAATTTCTGTACAGATCGTCCGGGCCGATGTTGAGATCGTCCAGGCCGATCTGTACTGTAGAAATTATCGGCCAGACAACAGCCCTGGGAACTGTCCAGGACGATCAGGATTTGGTCTGATCGTCCCGGGACGATTTGTCGATCGGCCAGGCCGATCTGAGTAAGATATAAGGAAATGAGCTCGTTTTGAGGAGAGAGAAAATCAGATTTTTATTTCAGATATTTTGAGGAGAGAGAAAGAGAAAGGAAAAAAGAGAAAAGCTTGGTTTTGGAGGCCGCGGAGCGCTTTTCGTCCGACGCTGTTGTTGGGGAAAGTGTAGATCTCGTGGTAAGGACTCCGAACCCTGTTTCTGTTTTCAAAGATGTTGTGTTTTGACCGAGTTGGGATATGTTTTGTGTTTTCGTAGTCGACTTTTCGACATGATTTTGATTTGACACAACTTTCACCGCACAACTTTTAGTATGTTATAGATATGATTATTGTACACGATTTGACTGTATTCTGCGAAGATTTTACCGGTCGGAATTGATTCTACGTGATTTTAATCGAATAGAAAATTATCAGGACGTGATTTGATTTGGTTTCCATAGGATAATAGTCTTGTATTGATGTTTTGAGATATGAATCGACTGTTATATTGATGTTTAAATTTTATAGATGTCTGATAGATTGCTTACTGAAGGTTTTTAGATAACTCTGATAAATTGTTGGAGTAATCGATTGACATTCTTTCCAAGTTTGATCTTGGGGTCGTTACAAGTTGGTATCAGAGCAGTGTTATTGGAAGAATGGATTGTTACCAGAGTTGTAGGTTTGGATTGAGAGATTGGGTAGATTGGGTAGCTTTAAGAGCTTCATTGGCATACATCGCTGCATGTGTGTTTTATTGTTTTGAATTGTGCAGGTGAAAAGATATGGATCCTCCAGCAGAATCCAGTGTACCAAATGAGCAACACAGCGCAGCTCCAGTACCTTCAGAGAGTATGATGCAGTTGGCTACTGCAATTGCACATGTTATGGGGGATGCCCAGAGCAAGATGAGTGGGAGCAAGGAAGAAGAGGTAGACAGACACTTGTAGATGTTCCACAAGCTGAAGCCTCCGTTGTTCAAAGGGGCTGTAGGACCACAGGCTGCTGAGGATTGGATCCTGAGAGTAGAAAAGATTTTTGACAGCATGCAGTGTCCGGGAAACAGAAAAGTACCATTAGCTGTGTTCCTGTTTGAAGGAGAAGCGGAGAGATGGTGGATTGGACAGCAGAGAGAGAAATTTCAGGGGAAGACTAATGCTGAGATCACCTGGGATGAGTTCACTACAGTGTTAAGGATGTGGTTTGTACCACCGTCAGCTCAGCGACAGATGCAGGAAGCTTTTATGAGATTGGAGCAAGGCCGCAAGTCAGTGATGCAGTACGAGGCCGAGTTTACTGCACTTGCGAGGTACGCTGCTCACTTGATTCCTACTCCTGAAGACAAGTGTTATAGATTCCTGCACGGATTGAACAGAGAGCTGAGGCATCCACTAGTACCTTTTCGGATCCACGAGTTTTCTGAGCTAGTGGAGCGAGCCCGATTGAAAGAGATCGATTTGGCGACACCAGTATCGAGGTACGAGGATACCAGGAGGAGGAGAGATGAGGTACGACGAGATGATTCTGGTATAGACAGAGATAGAGAGAAGAGAAGCAGGTATGAGGGTTCGAAGGGATCTGCATCGGGATCTGCGTCACGATCAGCATCGATAGTATCATCTGGTGGTTCTGGCACGTGCATTCACTGTGGTAGACGACATGCAGGTCAGTGCTACCTATTGACGGGACAGTGTTTTCACTGTGGACAGCAAGGACACAGAGCAGCAGATTATCCTCAGAAAGGACTGGGTGGAAGGACTGATTCTGGTACGGGTACAGGACAGCAGAGGACTGTTGGCTCGAGGGCCTATAGTGAGAGATCAGGGAACAGGATGGATGATAGGACTGTCAGAGATCAGAGAGAGACAGTTGCGCCACGACCTCCTGCACTTCCTCCAGTGGTGCCACGTGTTTACAGTCTACAGAGTTTACAGCATCGTGAGGATCAGCAACGACCGGAAAGTTCTACTGGTAAGATTGATTTGACTAACCGATTGATATTGACGTATGAACATTGCATATTGACATTTGATTGATTGCATTGTGTGTTCTGTATGGATTTCGACGAGTTTTGATTTGGATTTGGATTTCGATCGAATCGTTTTGCATTGTTTGTTTTTCTTCGTACCTGTAGGGAAATGTCGGGACGACATTTTTCTAAGGTGGGGAGATTGTAATATCTCGTTCCCTTACTGTTCCTCTCTGAATTGGATTTTCCTCCCAGAATCGGCCAGGACGAAGTTGAGATCGTCCAGGCCGATCAGTGCTTTGAAAACAGCTGATTTCTGGTGTGTTTTCTGGAAGAATTTTTGTACAGATCGTCCGGGCCGATGTTGAGATCGTCCAGGCCGATCTGTACTGTAGAAATTATCGGCCAGACAACAGCCCTGGGAACTGTCCAGGACGATCAGGATTTGGTCTGATCGTCCCGGGACGATTTGTCGATCGGCCAGGCCGATCTGAGTAAGATATAAGGAAATGAGCTCGTTTTGAGGAGAGAGAAAATCAGATTTGTATTTCAGATATTTTGAGGAGAGAGAAAGAGAAAGGGAAAAAGAGAAAAGCTTGGTTTTGGAGGCCGCGGAGCGCTTTTCGTCCGACGCTGCTGTTGGGGAAAGTGTAGATCTCGTGGTAAGGACTCCGAACCCTGTTTCTGTTTTCAAAGATGTTGTGTTTTGACCGAGTTGGGATCTGTTTTGTGTTTTCGTAGTCGACTTTTCGACATGATTTTGATTTGACACAACTTTCACCGCACAACTTTTAGTATGTTATAGATATGATTATTGTACACGATTTGACTGTATTCTACGAAGATTTTACCAGTCGGAATTGATTCTACGTGATTTTAATCGAATAGAAAATTATCAGGACGTGATTTGATTTGGTTTCCATAGGATAATAGTCTTGTATTGATGTTTTGAGATATGAATCGACTGTTATATTGATGTTTAAATTTTATAGATGTCTGATAGATTGCTTACTGAAGGTTTTTAGATAACTCTGGTAAATTGTTGGAGTAATCGATTGACATTCTTTCCAAGTTTGATCTTGGGGTCGTTACAGCTGTCTCCGGCGATACACATGCTTGAACCTTTGATCGATGTCCACATCAATTATGCTTCTCTTTTAATGGCCAACATTTGTCACCATAAAACATTGCATGTCTCACCACCATCTTATAGAATTTTCTCTTAAGTTTGAGGGGGATTTTTCTATCGCACAATAAGCCTGATGCATTCCTCCACTTCAACCATCCAACTTGAATTCCCTTAAGTGCATGAAAGAATCTCAAAAAAAAAAAAAAGCATGCAAACTTTGGTAGACACATTGGGTGAGAATACAAAAGTCAAAGGTAGATGAAGCACCCATGATGAATTGAAGGGAGTCGACAACAAGGCATTTGATTGTACCCCAAGATGAATTGAAAGGAGTCAACAACAAGGCATTTGATCGTACCCCGACTTATGAGAATGATATGTCCTTACTAACTTTATGCAATGATTTGCAATTGGTAGCCAATCTTCATGTGAACACCAAGTAACATAGAATGAAGGAGAAGCCCATCTGAATAACAAGAGATGATAATGATCTCACGTGGACTCCATTTCAAAATGCAGTATTCTTTCTATACTTCATTTTATACCTTTAGTTTTTTCTCTTTCTCTTTTTAAGGCATTATATGAGACTTAAGAACTCTTGTTCTACTATTCAAACTAATATTTCTTGAAGGTACGCATTAAAAACTCTTGAGTTTAACTTTTTAAAATGGGTTACTACTTTTTAATAGTGTTTAATTGTTAATGCTTGACTTAAAATTTCATACAACATTTCAATTACATTTGTATGAAAATTATTGAATACTGCAATAATATGTAATTTTCCTTATGATATATATGCTTCAATTAATGAAAAAATGTGGTTCATGCTTCAAAGTGAAAATATCCCTTTTGTGCATTGCGTTGCACTTTACATGTTGACAATCTTGACCAAGACATACATATTTAAGAACGCATCATCATAAGCGCAAGTGTTTGAAAGCTAAAAGCAATATAATTTACTAAGGGCTCTCCTAACAGAGAGGGGTAATTAAAGATTGGATGTTAATGACCATAGAAAATATATTATCAAATATAAATAAATCTCAGCGTCTAGGTAAATTATGGTTATATCAAAATTCCCCATATTTTCTCCTCAAGAACACAACAAGAGAGCAATTTTCCTATGATTCCCACAGAAAAAAAATTATAAGGTTCAATCTCAATTGAAAGTTAAGAGTCAAGCTACGGATCTACTTCAGAACCCGATAAAAAAATAACGAAGACAAACCCAGTTTGTCTCATGGTTTAAACTATTAATGTCAGAATGCTGGTGGACCAATTGGGGTGGTGTTGATTGATAGTAGGGCTATCTATAATTTCATCTCCAAACAGGTCATGGACCAATTGGGGTGACATTGGTGAATACATGGTGTTATGGAGTAATGATGGGTTCATGGAAGGTAGCGACGGGTCCGGGGATATATAAGGGAGAAGTGTTGGCCATGCAGGGGATTCAGATGAGGGATGATTTTCTCTCATTGGAGTTAGGGAGCACTGATGACATCCAGGCTACAGACCTTGGGGGACACCAACGTCAACTGGGGAGCATTAATGATGGAGCTGATGGTGGAAAAGAGAAGGGTAGTGATCAGAGAAGATGTAGGGCTCACCAAAGCCATTATATCACTTAAAACTAAGGTGAGGAGCATATAGGAGGTGGGGGAAGGTTATCTGACGGAACTACATAGGCTGGAGGGGATCAAATTTGAGGAGGGCGGGGGCATTCCTCTTTCAGCACAACTATTGATTCAGCAGTTCAGTGAGGTTTTTCAGCTGCCTCAGGGGTTGCCTTGGGGGAAGGTTAGGGAGATGCTGGAAGCAAGGATCATTCAACCCAATATCAGTCCATTTTTCAGTCCAGTGTTATTGATCAAGTGCTTCAGCAACAATTTCTTTCGTTCTACCTTGAGGACAAGGTGACACTTTGGGAGAGGAGTTTTGATAGACCGGTCCAGCCAGTCCACACGGAACCGGCTTAGGCGGAACAAGCATACGAGTTCCGCCTCTTCCCGTATGTGCCGTTCTAGCCGCCTAGTCCAACGAAGCTTTTTGGGAAGGATTTTTTAGGGACTTAGGAGGGAAATTTGAATGTAGGGATTATTTAGGGATTTCCTTTTGGAATGTATACATTAAATATTTTATTTTCCTAGGGTTAGGGCATCTTGACTTTGGCTGAAATTTGAGATCTCTTAGTTTCTTTGAGCTCTAACAGTCTCTAAAGATTTGGGAGAGATTGATCTCCTCTCGAATTGAGGATCAACTGTATCTTGCTATTTTCCGTTTCTATTTTATCAAATAATACAAATTATCTACTGTTTTGTGATTTTGTGGAGAATTCTCGCAGTTTTTCGAAGATCGACAAGAAATACTTGAGATCTACAAGTGTTTCCTATCAGTTATCTCGGGTGAAATCTCATGAAGGGAATACCATTTAAAGGGATGAAGATGCATGCTACAAATGATTTGAATTATTCTACGTAATTGTTTCTGCATGCTTCAGACTTGGTGCCTAATTTGAATAGATCTAATCTAGCGAGTCTAGTGAGTCTTAATCGCTTTCCAAACAAAACCCAACTCCGATGATCTTAAAACATGAATAAATAACTGTTGCATGTATACAAACATCATCTTTTCTGTCAATAACTTTGTGTGTGTATATATATATATATATATATATATATATATATATATATATATATGTGTGCGCGCGCGTCTCATTAAATAACAAATAATATGTTGATTTGAGCAAAATTTAAGCATAAATATCCAGCCAAATAGTAAAATGACAACTTTAAATACTATAGAAACTGACATTAATAGATTTGAGCAGAATTTAAATATACAACAACAACAACAACAACAACATCAAGCCTTTATCCCACTACGTGGGGTCGGCTACATGAATCCTTTTTCTCCATTGTGTCATATTAAAAGTCAAATTCTCGTTTAAATCTAATAAAGAAATGTCATTCCTAATATTTTCTAACCAAGTCTTTTTAGGTCTACCCCTACCTTTCTTAACATAAGTCAAATCTAATACCTCTACTCTCCTAACCGGGTCATCGGAAGGCCGCCGTTTAATGTGACCAAACCATCTAAGGCGACTCTCTCTAATCTTATCTTCTACTGGAGCTACTCCAACCTTTTCACGTATATGCTCATTTCGTATCCTATCTCTAAGGGTAAAGCCACTCATCCACCTGAGCATCCTCATCTCTGCCACACTTAACTTAGTATTATGCTTCTCTTTTAATGGCCAACATTCAGCACCATAAAGCATTGCAGGCCTCACTACCATCTTATAGAATTTTCCCTTAAGTTTGAGGGGTACATTTCTATCACATAACAAGCCCGATGCATTCCTCCACTTCAACCATCCAACTTGAATTCTGCTGATAATATCCCCATCTATTTCACCATCACTCTGAACAATAGATCCAAGATATCTAAAACGTGTACTCTTATTAATGACTTGATCGCCCAAAGTCACAATCCCCTCACTAGGTCTATTACTACTAAAATTACACTCCATATATTCCGTTTTAGATCTACTCAAGCGAAAACCTTTAGACTCTAAGGTTGACCTCCATAATTCAAGTTTACCTTCAACTCCCTCTCTAGTCTTATCAACAAGAAGAATATCATCAGCAAAAAGCATACACCAAGGTATATCCTCTTGCAAATGTCTAGTGAGAACATCCATGACTAAAGCAAAAAGATATGGGCTTAAGGCTGATCCTTGATGTAACCCAACCGAAATAGGGAAATACTTAGTCAATCCACCTTGTGTTTGAACACAAGTAATAGCTCCTGCATACATATCTTTAATGATTTGAATATAAGCATTATTGACTCCTTTCTTTTCAAGAACTCTCCATAGCACTTCTCTTGGAACTTTATCATATGTTTTTTCTAAATCAATAAATATCATATGTAGATCCTCCTTATTTTCTCTATATTTCTCCATCAAACCTCTTAAAGCAGAATTTAAATATAATTTAGCCTAAATCCTACCAAATAAAAAAATAAAAGCTTTAAATCCTATAAAAAAGTTTTAAGATAACTTTTTTTGATATTTTATTAATTTGATATTTAATTAATTAATAATTAATTGTAATATTAATATATAAATTTTAAAAAGTATAATTATAATTTATAATTTGAAATTGATAACATATTAATAAAATGGCGCGCGCTATTTGCGCCTTTTGCTATGCACCATGTGCCACTTTCCATCCATAGAGCAAATAGTGCATGCCATTTTGAGAGCCGAGCCATGCTTTTATTGATTATCACCGTAGAAAGGTATGGGTGTACTTAAAACACAAGTCAGAGGTGTTTGATATTTTCAAGAAGTGGAAGTTCATGGTTGAAACTAAGAAAGATTTAAAGCTCGAGTGTCTCTGATCAAATAATGGTGGCGAGTATCATGATAAGAAATGGAGTAATGCTTTGAATATGAACAAGCATAAGTTCACTGTTCCAAGAACACCTGATGCAGGCAAACTAGAAAGAAAGACCCAAAAGAAGAGAACACTAGGACTAGAACAAAACTCAATACGAACTAGAATGCTGACATCCAAACAAAAACATTAAGACAAATAAAAGCTGAACAAACGAAACAAAATTTAAAAATTAAAACACTATCCTCAGAACAACCGTCAAGCAGTTTCCTCACATGCAACAAAAAGTAGGTAAATTAAGATAAGAGCTTAGGGCTTACAAACCAAGAGTCCACCACAACAACAAGGTCCAATCATCCAGCAAAACCCCTCCGACAAATGTCACCAAATCAGCCAACAAACACTTCCTATAGCTCAAGAAGAAGGATACAAGTGGAGTGGAACTTGCGAAGAGAAGAAGAAGTTAGAAGCCCAAGACGAAATAGTGGAGAAGAAGAGAGAAACGGAACAAGCTCTCAAGCTTTTCCAATGAAGAAGAAACCCTCAGGTTTTTGTAGAGACTTTGCTCCAATATTCAACAACCCCTCATGCTTCAAAACATCTCCATTTTATAAGAGAAAAGGGGGCAACCAAACAGCCATTCCACCTCCAACCAAACCAATAAGGTAATAAAATGCCAGAAGTTATTCCAGAACATCACCCAAAAAAGGCCACACAAAAACCGGGAAAAGCAGCCACGGGATAAGCAACCAGGGGAGGAACCGAAGGGGCAGAGTAGCCACGGGACAAGCAACTAGGGGAGGAACCGAAGGGGCAACACAGGGAACGAAACTAGCAACCAGGGGAATCGGAACAGGCTACGGGAAGGAGAACCAGGAGGGAGACACAGGAAAAGGAAAAGGCAAAGATTCCACTCCACATAATGAGCTATCAAGTGGTAAAACTTTTCATAATAATGAGCTAGAACATCAGCTCCAGCAATTATGAGCTAGAACCAAGTAGCTCCCAAAGAACACAACCCAAACCCGAGCAGCCAAGGCCCAACCCGAGAAGCAACAGTAGCCCAAAAGACCAAAGAACCCAAGTAGCTAGCACACCCACGGTTTGCCATGCAAAATCACTACCTACTCATGATCATTAGATGTTTTCTATCATAGGATAATATAAAAAAACCAAAAAAATTATAATATTCAAATTACAATAAAAACGAAAATAAACTGAAATTTGCATGCATCAACACCATAGCGGAATGGTTTTGCAAAGCGCATAAACAAAACTATCTTTGTGCGTGCTAGAAGCATGGGGCTGTATGTTGGTCTACCCAAACATTTTTTGGCAGAAGTAATGCATATTGATGTATATATGATCAATCTTGGACAATTGATTTCTCTGAATAAGGGGTTACCTAAGGAAGCTTGGAGTGGCAATGAGGTTAGTTTATCTCACCTCAAAGTTTTTGATTGTTCATATTAATGCATGATCTAAGAGTAAGCTTAATCCAAAATCAATTAAGTGTATATTTATTGGATATGGCTCATATGAGTTTGATTATAAATTCTAGGATTATCATAATCAAAAGTTCATCAGAAGCAGGGACGTTAAATTCAATAGAAATGAAATGAACACGAATAGAAATGGGACTCTTGTAGATTCTTCCAAATATGTTGAGATTCATAATGACGATGATCAATAAGATAAAACTAATGAAGCACAGAAGGTTTCTCAGACACCTGCAACTAAAGGTATGAGATTCAACAGAATCTCAAAGCCAACATAAAATTATTCTCTTTTCTTATACTATATATTGCTAATAGATGGCGGTGAACCAGAATGCTATGATGAGACTATCAAATTGATGATACAATGAAGTGGGAGAAAGCCATAAATGATGAGATACATTCACTTGAGTTAAATCAGACTTGGGAGTTGACAGAGCTACCAGATGGAAAGAAAGCACTGCAAAATAAGTGGGCTTAAAGGATGAAAGAAAAACCTGATAGTAAAAAGTGCTATAAGGCTAGACCTGTAGTTAAAGGTTTTCAGCAGAAGTAATGAGTGAACTACACTGAAATTTTCCCTCAAGTGATAAAGATGACTATAATCAGAGTTGTGATGAACATAATAACAATGAAGAATCAATAACTAGAGCAGCTAGATGTAAAGACAATATTGCTTCATGGTGATCTTAAAGAAGAGTAATTCATGATGCAACCTCAGAGAGATATGGTCATAGATAAACAAGATTTGATGTGTAAACTCTAAAAGAGTCTACATGGGCTAAAGTAGGTACCAAGACAGTGGTATAGGAGATTTGACAGGATTATGTCAGATAATGGGTACACGAAGTGCCAGACAGATCAATGTTATTTTTTTAATATTTTGAAAACTATTATACTATTCTACTTTTGTATGTGGATGACATGCCGATTACAAGATCAGATATGAAGAATATAAGATGTTTGAATGAGCAGTTATCGAAGTAGTTTGAAATGAAAGAATCAGGTCCAGAAAAAAAATTTGATATGAGAATCAACATGGATATAAACGGTGGTATATTAAAGTTGTTTCAAGCAGAATATGCTGAAAAGGTGCTGCAAAGATTCAACATTAGTGAGGCAAAGTCAATCTTCACTCCCTTGGCTAGTCATTTTTAACTATATAAGGAACAATTTCCTAAATTTGAAGCAGAATCAGAAAAGATGGAGATGACTCTGTATGCTTTAACAGTTGAAAGATTGATGTATGCTATGAACCATACGAAACCAGATATAACATATGCAATGAGAGTAGTCATCAGACTTATGAATAACCCAGACAAACTTTATCGTGAGGCAAACAAGTGAATTGTCGGGTACTTGAGAGGATCAATTGATAAAGCTCTTTGCTTTGGAGATGTAGGCCTATCTACAAGGGTATATAGATTATGATCTTGCTAGAGATCTTGATGGTAGGAGAAGCATGACTGGTTATATATTCACTTTGGAAAGACTGCAGTGAGTTGAGTTTTCAAGTTATAGAAGATTGTTGCGCTCTCAATCATAGAAGCTGAAAATATTGCTATCACTGAGACTAGCAAGGAGATGATATTGTTGCAAAATTTATTGGCAGAACTTGACAAAGGGAAAATGAATGGGAATTTGCATAGTGATAGCATGAGTGTTATTCATCTAGCTACGAATATTGCACTCCATGATAAGATGAAGCACATCCAACAAAGGTGTCATTTTATTAGATCACTTTTGGAAGATAGTTATCTTTGGAGAAGGTACACACAACCCACAATCCAGCTGACTTGCTGACAAAGACGATGACAGTTGATAAACTAAAGCTATATGTAGCTTCAATCAGTTACATGAAGGATGAGAGCATGTGTGAGCCACATTACAGGTATTATGATTGTTGTTATAGATCGGGAGAAGGATTGATTGTAATTAGTTTTCAAGTGGGAGATTGTTAGTTATGTATAGTATCTAATTATGTTGATCAATCGTGTTATACTGTTTACTTAGACCTCAATTCAATCCGTTGAGCTCACTAGGGGGTTGTAGGAGATCCTCCCCTTGCTTGGGTTCGGGTGTACCCAGTGTAGTGTACCGGAGGGCGCTGCATAGTTTGCTTGGAGAAAAAATAGAGAGAAAAGCACTGGGCGCCATGGCGCTCCAGTTTCAATATTGCGACATTGTCATGCAGACAGGGAAAGAGAGTTGAGCACTGCGACACTCCAAATCTACCATCTACAAGGTTGGCTGAACATTTTTCCTTTTTGTTTTTCATTAAGGGTTGCGTACCTTGGTAGTTGTATTGTATCTCTTGATTAGTTCTAAGTTGAGAACGGTGCAAGAGAGAAGAGAAGTAAGGAGAGAGTGACAAAGAAAAGAGATCTGTATTATTTCTCCCAAATTTTAATAATGAATTTCTTGGTGTGGTGTGGTCCATGGTCCCCCGGTTTCGAGTTTTTTCACATTAAATCCCGACGTTCTTTATTTTCCGTTGCATTTTCTATTTCTAATTTATTTCACTTCATTGTTTTACTTCCCCAAATAAATCTCATAGTTTTTCATCAGTTCACATGTATATATATAGTCGCACAAACAAGATAAATATTTTAACATGCCTTGTTTTTCAGAGGAATAGGATTAACTCACCGTAGATTCAGAATTTATCTTTTTCTTTTGACCATTAGAATTTGACTCACGGGAAATAGAAGAGATCTTAGTAGAACCACTATGCTTCTCCTCCCTCACTTGGTTGAATATGTAACTGTAGCTGTCAGCTGATGAAGGATCCGACACATCCCATTCACCAAATTTTGGTACAGCTGAGCCTTTATCAATCTGTTTGAATCAAAGTGAGATCAAATGTGAGCTTATAATATCACAAGCTATGCAATTTTTGCTAATATGTGAATATGAGATAGAAAAAAAAGGATGGCAATTTACCGAGTAATCACTTTGGTCATTGGGCTTCATTTTAGTTCTTCCTGGAGTGTTGGGAGCTAGTCCATGCTTATCTGATGAGGATCTCCTTTCTCTTGAAGGAGAAGAAACGGCACCTTTGCTTGAAGATCTGTAACTAAGATGAGGATGAATAGGGGAGCGCTCAATGCTATGCTCTAATTCGCCATTACTATGGTTTGGCTTCCTCTGGGGATGACCCAAATTTCCTTGATCGTGACGCTTGTTGGGTGAACCTGAGACATGCTTGTGAGTTGCCAAGTTTTCTGTACTCAAGTATTTCACAGCTCGATTTACATCAACATCTTCTCGACTCTTATGTCGCTCATGTTTCACCCTTGCAGATACTTGACTGGATGGTGCTCGAGATGGATAGGTATGAAATGGAGGATCATCCTGGTGAAATGCTTCTGGGTTTTGAAGGGGATCATTTGGATTGATCAGCTTTGTTGCATTCTTTCCCTTCCGGGCATTCTCAAAATACTGAGTATATGGAACACTGCCATCATTTTCCCACTTTCCAAATTGGGGCACCCGAGAATTTTGCTGCAATTAAACGGATAAATCACATGATCACTACAACACAAACTAATTTGTGTTAGATAAAGAAACAAATGAGGGAAACAAAGGTAGAATTTGCAGATCCAAAATCCTATCAGACAGACAAAAAATTGTATATTTTTTTAAACGGAAAAATACAAGAAATTCACACGTAATGATAATATAAAGATCAATTCAATTAAAGAAATTCAACAAGAAATTAAAATCATCAAAGCCCATAGTGCAATTAGAATTAATATCACAATTAAAAAATTAGTTTTAGTCAGCTTGACTAAAATCAATCACTTGCAAAACATATATACAAGCAGTGGAAATCTAAGTCTCACAACAAAACAAGGCAGTTACTTCCCTGAAAATAGGTAATCACTCCTTCACTATAATAGAAGAAATCAACACCCAGCAAAGCATTCAAAATTGAACAAACATAAAAATAGGATATATTCTCCTTTGGTATGATATTCCTAGTGTGGGTTGGCTCAAATCATTGGATGGGGCTTGCTACATGCTATCGATTCTATAACTACTTGGATTTACCTGAGCACTCATGTGATGAGTTACTTTGGCATGATTTGAAATTTACCTAGGGCATTTTTTTTTATTTATTTAGCAGGCGTGGATGGCTACACTTTAAGGAAGCTTTTGTATTTTTCTGTCTTGTAGTGCTAGTCCAACATGTCTCGTAGCTTCTAGAAATTCGCTAATATGTTGGTTTAATTTAGTTGAATCTATCGCCTTAACCTATATTGTCAACAGATTTTCCCGTTTAGGTGCTCTCCTGATAAATATTTTGAATTCACAATATTCAAATTTATAATTGGACATTTGCTGCTGAGTATTTCGTGTTGGATATAATTTAAGGATCAGAGTCTAGCACTTAGAGGTATCCAATCTCTGGAAGTAGATGTTCATAAATAAACAATTAGAAGAATATATAAATAACAAATTGGGCCTAATAAAACTTCACTTTGTTAGATCTTGTATGTTTCGTTAGAGTTCTGCGAATGTGGTGAAAGAATAACTATCAATTTCTAGAGGAAGTAATCTTTTATACCACCATGGGGTATATATTTTCTACATGATGAATTATTTCTGCATTCTATTTTCTTCAAAAAATTTCATTATTGGTCTTTCCTAGCATTTAGATTTTAGATACAAGCTAAGTTTTTCAAATGAGGTAAGAAAATCATTTGAAATGTGAATTTCATGGCCTCATTTTTTAGATTTCTTGTATTTTACAATTTACATCAAAAAAGTAAGAATTTATTTAAATTTTTTGAACTTTTAAACAACAAATTTCTAATCTAAATTATTTACTTTTATACATCGTATCATCTAGTCGCCCTACATAAACAATGTTTCAATTACATGACTTAGATTCTCTTTTTATAATCATGCAATCCCTCAATAGGATGTCTCTCATCGATTTAGTTTAAATTCCAAAAGCAAGAGCCATAAAGGAAAAAACATCATTGGCTACTAGCTATATGTAGTATGGAGGGCCTAAGCACGGTAGGTTATAAACTCTTGTGGCACAATATTTTGGCCATTCAAAACCGTTGGCATCATTAAATCAGCAAAAAAGGAAATAAATTATAACATGGTAATGCATGGAGGACCTAAATTAAAGAAAAAAGAATGAGTATGTTTAAAATTAGACCCAGTCCAAGATAGCAATTAAAATGAAATCCCCAGTTCAATTCATACATATAAATAAATGGAATAAAAAAAAAGATGAACAAAGGAATTTCCCACCTAGACTTATAATTAGAAAATACCCAACTAGAGCTTCACAATGCCATACTAATTATTTCTCACGAATTTGTCCCACATTTGATGCTTCCCATAATCTACATGTCACCAAAATACCACAAGTTCATCATTTATGGAGAACATTCCCACTCAATTATTCACCTTGCCATCTTAAGAATATTAGTATCATAGAATCTGGAAGTATTTCTTTATTTCCATGCAAAACACTCTGTTGGATCTATTTCTGCAGCAATTAATCATTACATAAAATAATAGAGGGTACTGACAAGTATTCTGATGTGAAACAACATGCAATGGAACAAGAACTGCTTGGGGATTTTAATATAAATTGTTAAAGCTTTGCTAGTTATAGAATTAATGCTTACCCAAGTTAAGTTTCAGAATTATCAAGTCGAAATTAAGTAAGGCATGTGGTTACAACTATATTAACTGGACAATATCAAATTGACAACATAGAATTAGAGAGTAATGTTATGGAGAGAAACAATAATCCACAATTAACAAATAGAACTTTTCACCTCGGGTATCTCACTCACTCTCTTGTTGGCGGCACTTTTAATGGAGGAAGATTGAGGGCAACCGAGCGATGCCACTAGGAGACAATGGCGCACAAAGTGTAGTCCGTTGGAGTGGTAGCCGGTGGCGGGTAGTCCATGGGATGACTAGGGAGCATCCAACGTCTTATCCTTTCTTCCTTGATCATTAAAGACGAAGCCGTGGATGATGTCCGAATCGTCCGTCCACAAAAATTCCAAGAGGGGAGGTGGTCGGCTAGGGTGAAGAGGGCGGATGGGGTGATTAGGTTTAGGATTAAAATCTGAATTAAATTTTAGATTTTATTCTAAAAGGAATTGATTCAAACCCAAAATTTGAACTAGGGACTTAATTGCAATTAGTGGTGCAATTAAATGGAGAGAGAGGGGGAGAGAAGTGGCCGGCCAAAGGAGAGCTGAGAGAGCAATTAGATTTAATTATGTGGGCCCACTAGAGAAACTCACGGAATAATAAAATCTGAGAATTGATTCTCAGCTTTGCTCTACTAGGAAAGTTCCTAAGTGGTATTAAACCATTGGATCCGTTGGAAAATTCCACGGGCTTGGGCAACAGCAAATCTGAGATTTGATTTTCAGCTTACAAATCTGAATTTTATTTCAGATTCTAAATATGAGCTGTTATCTTAATTTCAATTTCAGTTTTGAAAATTGAAATTAGAGAAAGAGAGGGAGGGGAATTAAGGAGGCATTTAAGTAGTGATTAAGGGGGGATTGGAGAGAGAAAAAGGAAGAGGAGGTGGCCGGCCCCAAGAAGAGCTGACGGATTAATTAAAATTAAAGGCGTGGGCCCTCAGAGAAACTCACGGAATTCAAATCTGAATTTGGAATTCTCAGATTTGCTCTCAAGGATGATTTCCTTAATAGCCTGAGCCTCAGCCATTGGAAACTTCCCGTCAAATGAAAAGAAACAATAACAGGCTAAATTTCCTAATTGAAGGGGAGATAGGATAGGAAAGAAATAACAGCTTTGGCATGGGATTTGAAAGTTTGAAACGGTTTGCTGGTGGGCTGAAGTGATTATGGGAGTGGTTGGGAGGGATGGACGGCGGCTTGGGTGTGAGGGAGGGCCGTCGGTGGCTGGGCCGGCCAAGGGAGACCGGCGGTGGAGCTTGGGTGGTGGTGGGGAATTGAGAAAAAGAAGGATATTTCGGCTAAGTGGGGAAAAAAGAGATTGGGGAGAAGAACAAAGAAATTTCAAATGACAAACCTTGAACACCAATCCACCGGTAGAACTCACAAAGAGATCTCCGATGGTCTCCTCTTCAAGAACTCACAAAGAGATCTTTAGAGGTTTCATGAACTCACAAAGAGAACAAAGAGCAAATTTTCATTTCATCAAAAACTAACTATTACATAAGAAAAAGGCCATATATAGGCCTCCAAATGACAAAAAAACACAAAATACTAAAATGCCCCTTGGGCTATAATAGCGACCAAATACCCATAAGGGCAAAAGAGGAAAAACTAAAAAATAAAATAAACTACTAAATAAAATGACTCAAAATAAAACTCATGATCGAGGTCGTTGATCTCCGGCGTCTCCTGATGGTACATGTGTCGAAATCGCTGACGATGTCCTCATCATTCTCCCCAAGTGGGAGAAAACTCGACCCCGTCGAGTAAGCATCTATAGAGCTCTCATACCATTCTAATAAGTCGGGGTCCACTCGCTGCAGCTCGTCACGATCAACCCATGTGTTCTCCGTTTTCGGTTTCCTTGCTCATTAAACTAGATACATTTGTTGACCATCATCTCTAGTGGAAATTGCTAAGTATTATCTCAATCTTCTCTGTATTGGGTAAATTAGGCAATTTTGGGGTGGAGTTAGGCTGGGGATCTCACCAGGTGGGTTCACACAAGGCTCATTATTTCGTGGAATAGGAGGGTTACACTCTGGACCTTCGAAGGTTACAAGATCTTCGATGCTAACATAGGATTAATGTTAAAACCTTTAAAAAGGTCTGACACATAAGCATTACTATTTAAAATTTTCTATTGTTATTAGAACGGTCCAATGCTTATAGCATATAACTTTATAACAGTCCCTTGTGGGAACCGCTCCGGACGAATCCGAACCAATACAAAATCTCTAATATCAAATTCTTTGAACCGTCTCTTGAGATCGGCAGTAAGTTTATAACTGGCATTGCTTTGGTTATTCTTTTATTAATATCCTTACGCAGTTCTTGAAGATGAGATGCCAAAGTGGATGCAAGAGACTCGAAGTGTATGATGAATGACAAGACTCATGAGATTACAAAAGTTTAAAACATAGATAAATTAGGAAGGCAACAGACTACAACACACACACAACAAACAAACTCACACGAACATGTTGCTAGAACAGGTGGACGAGTCACAAAAGAGGGTCTAAAGTGTTTGGTCTAATGGAACTGGTGTAGGGGGAGCAATGAAGACACTCTTAGCTACTAGGATACTTTTATAGGTGATTTCAGTTGGGGTCATCAGTAGTCTCCTAGTGGGGGTGGCGTCTTCGAACAAATTCATCCAACTAGGATAGAAGTGGTCCTTATCCTGGTAGGACGAGGCTATAACGGGCAAAATGTATGAATCAGGAATGACACACTCGGCCAAATATAAATCCAAATGACCAGCTCTAAAGTTAGACTCTATCGAAACAAGAGGGGGATCAATGTTCAAATCAGGCTCAAAAACTTTCAAGCTCAAAGTACTGTCTTCCAAAAGAGACTCAGGTTTGGTTGCAACCCTAAGATCCATGGGTTCCGTTTCACTTATATCAGGTGATAAATTCGATTGACTTACTTCCAACTCGAGATTATCTATATTGCCATTAGAATTATCCAAAATTAAATCAGAATTATCCAAAATTAAATCAGAATTATCCGGAGTCATCTCAGTAGGTGTTACAACTAGATCATGATCTTCCAAATTTAAGTTCATAGTGTTCGAAGTCCGATTGGCTTCTTTCGAGATCACATTACTATCATCCAGGCATACTTCGTCCAAAGACTTATTCTCGAGGAGACTAGAATCGGGGTGGGCTAAGGTGTTGACATTTAAAGGTTCTAACTTTCCTAATTCAAGATTTAAGTTATGCTGGGAGTCTGACTCAATCACTTCTGTTTCATCCTCAAAGAAGTCCTCGTTATCATTAATATCATTAGCATCCACAAAATGGATGCACTCAGTTTTAGGTTCAGATGACTTTTTCTTGTTAATACATTTCTTTATTAACATCACACTTGCAGGGTCAAGGACTGGGGAGGCTAAAGATTGACTGGGATGGCTAAGAGTTAGTCCAAGTGGGGAGTCATATGGGCTTGATCCAACAGAAGACCTACTAAAGGGTCGATCATTAAGACTAAGTGAAGATCTATAGGATGGAACATCAACCCTGACGTTACTAAAGGATGGGTGGTCTCGACCCCAGTAATGTCCACGGTTTGTTCCAACAGAAGAGGTAGGGTGGGGCTCTAGATGGCGGTCACCGGTAGATGGTCGGTATTTTAAATTAAGATCTCGCCTCATGTCTTTCCAAGTAGGGTACTCACCGCGAGACTCTTTATGATCTTCCAATCTTGCCCAAAATTGAAGAGCCTGACCTTTGAGGTGAGATTTAGCGATGCTAACATGGTGGGATTCAGGGATATGACATGATTCAAAATAGTCATCTAGTTGTCTAGCCCATTCCCTAAAGTAGTAAGGATCCGATGAACCATCAAAGGTGGGTAAACGGTAAGGTGACTCTAAGTGAGGTCGTTGAGGATTAGTCTCAGATCTAGGTTGATAGGCAGAGTGGGGCATCTTCCGACTAGCATGACTGAGCGAATGGGGTATGTACCTAGAGTGGGGAGAGTCAACATATTCTCCTTTGTGGTTTTAGTTAGAGAGCCTACAAGACTAACTAGGTCGTCTAACCTATTTTGAAAACCTATCGAATCCATTGGAAAGTGCTAAGTGATGCTTAGAGAAGAATGGGTGTAAAGGACATCATTTAGACACTAAGTTAGGCTCACTTAGACTCACTACAGGGTGCAGAAAATGTTTGGACAGCTAGCTAAGCTAGTGGGTGAAGTAACCTAGGCACTTAGGGAGGTTGCTAAGGCTTGGAAAGCACCTAAATCAGAGGTTAGATCCACTTAAATGCCACAAAACAGTGCAGAATTCTGTGTGGTCAGCAAACTACAACAGTTGGGGAAGTTGCCTAAGTGTTGTAGGGATACTGCTAGGGTGAGGACAGCACCTAGGCATGACTTTAAGTTCACAAAATGGCAGCTAAATGTGGCTGGAACAGTAAGGACAGAAGCCTACACTAAGGGTGTAGTTATCCTAAGCTCTTAGAAGAGTTATGGGTTTGATGGCAGCACTAAGACACTGTATAGATTGACTTAACTCCATTAAATGCGTGCAGGAACTGCATGGGCAGCAAAAAAAACAGTGAAATAAAATTATCTATGCGATGATATGCATGCAAATTTTTAGGACTAATGCTTGCTAGACCCTAGGATATTTTTCTAGTACATGTCATGCATGCCTACCATGCTCTGATACCAAATATGATGTGAAACAACATGCAATGGAACAAGAACTGCTTGGGGATTTTAATATAAATTGTTAAAGCTTTGCTAGTTATAGAATTAATGCTTACCCATGTTAAGTTTCAGAATTATCAAGTCGAAATTAAGTAAGGCATGTGGTTACAACTATATTAACTGGACAATATCAAATTGACAACATAGAATTAGAGAGTAATGTTATGGAGAGAAACAATAATCCACAATTAACAAATAGAACTTTTCACCTCGGGTATCTCACTCACTCTCTTGTTGGTGGCACTTTTAATGGAGGAAGATTGAGGGCAACCGAGCGATGCCACTAGAAGACAATGGCGCACAAAGTGTAGTCCGTTGGAGTGGTAGCCGGTGGCGGGTAGTCCATGGGATGACTAGGGAGCATCCAACGTCTTATCCTTTCTTCCTTGATCATCAAAGACGAAGCCGTGGATGATGTCCGAATCGTCCGTCCACAAAAATTCCAAGAGGGGAGGTGGTCGGCTAGGGTGAAGAGGGCGGATGGGGTGATTAGGTTTAGGATTAAAATCTGAATTAAATTTCAGATTTTATTCTAAAAGGAATTGATTCAAACCCAAAATTTGAACTAGGGACTTAATTGCAATTAGTGGTGCAATTAAATGGAGAGAGAGGGGGAGAGAAGTGGCCGGCCAAAGGAGAGCTGAGAGAGCAATTAGATTTAATTATGTGGGCCCACTAGAGAAACTCACGGAATAATAAAATCTGAGAATTGATTCTCAGCTTTGCTCTACTAGGAAAGTTCCTAAGTGGTATTAAACCATTGGATCCGTTGGAAAATTCCACGGGCTTGGGCAACAGCAAATCTGAGATTTGATTTTCAGCTTACTAATCTGAATTTTATTTCAGATTCTAAATATGAGCTGTTATCTTAGTTTCAATTTAAGTTTTGAAAATTGAAATTAGAGAAAGAGAGGGAGGGGAATTAAGGAGGCATTTAAGTAGTGATTAAGGGGGGATTGGAGAGAGAAAAAGGAAGAGGAGGTGGCCGGCCCCAAGAAGAGCTGACGGATTAATTAAAATTAAAGGCGTGGGCCCTCAGAGAAACTCACGGAATTCAAATCTGAACTTGGAATTCTCAGATTTGCTCTCAAGGATGATTTCCTCAATAGCCTGAGCCTCAGCCATTGGAAACTTCCCGTCAAATGAAAAGAAACAATAACAGGCTAAATTTCCTAATTGAAGGGGAGATAGGATAGGAAAGTGATGTAGAACGGGTAGGGGGGCTTTGCAAGGGAGAGAATCTCTTCTCCAAAATCTGAAAGAAATTTCAGATTTTTATGAATAAGAATTGGGGAATTGGGGAAGGAAATCCAGATACCAATTCTCTTGAAAGATTGAAGAGAGATAAGGGATTGGAGAGAATCCCGTAACAAAATCTGGAATAATCTCAGAGTTTAGGAGGGGCGTTGATCAGGAGTTGGAATTAATTTCGGCAAGGGGAGAGGTCTTCAAATTAATTCCAAATTGAGTGGGCTCTCTTTGGAAATCAATTAAGCAATCAATTTATTCAAAGTCAGCTAAGAGAGGTGGCTGAAATTTGGAAAAATGAGGCCGGCTGTATCTGGAGCTGAGGGTGGAATTCTTTCTTAATTCCCATGGCAGGTTTTAGGAAAGGATTAATGTTTGGCCCGTTAAAAAAAATTTCAGCTGCTATGGTTTTGGGTTTCCAAAGGTGGATGATAGGGAATAATTAAGACTTCTTAATTTGGTTTAAAAGATTAGGAAAGAAAATAATTCACTCCAATTTGAATTTCAAATTCAAATGGATGTAAATTAAGAACTTTCCTAAAATAGAATCACTAATTTAGGAAAGAATTTGAAATTTGAATTTGAATAATTTCAAATTCAAATCAATCCCTAAATTAACCCAACCAAATTAGGAAATCCCAAAAAGGGTGGAGAGGAAGGTTCGGCAGGCGGCTAATGGGGTGGAGCCGGCGGCAAGTGTTCGGGTATGGGGGGACTTCGGGTGGAGGTGAAAATCCGACGGCCAAACGGAGATGGGGAGAAGGAAGAAGATGAAGATAACGACGAGGAGCAAAAAGAAAGAACAAACAAAAAAAAAAAAACAAGAGACAAAATATTAAAGATACAACCGCGAGCCCGGACACATCCTGCGGCTGACGGGTACTACATTGCCCTTCTCCAAGGGACTTCACGCCATGAGCCCGGACCCATCCTGCGGCTGGTGGCAACTCCAAATCCCTCCCATAGGGATTTCACTAACGTTCTTCCCAAAGAACACAAGTGCAAAAACACAAATTTTATTAATAATCCATCATACTAATACAAGAGCAAATGCCTCTATATATAGGCCTTAAAAGAAACTAAAAGACAATTTTGCCCCTTGGGCTTACATAAAAAAGATCCCTTAAGTAAGGGTAAAAAAGAAAAATGCATAATTAAATAAAAATTACAATTAATAAAATAAGATAAATTGAAGGGATCTCGGCCGTCGATCTTCAGCTCCTCCTCGGATAGGCATGGACGGTTGGATGTCCGCATCAGAAAGAAATAACAGCTTTGGCATGGGATTTCAAAGTTTGAAACGGTTTGCTGGTGGGCTGAAGTGATTATGGGAGTGGTTGGGAGGGATGGACGGCGGCTTGGGTGTGAGGGAGGGCCGTCGGTGGCTGGGCCGGCCAAGGGAGGCCGGCGGTGGAGCTTGGGTGGTGGTGGGGAATTGAGAAAAAGAAGGAGATTTCGGCTAAGTGGGGAAAAAAGAGATTGGGGAGAAGAACAAAGAAATTTCAAATGACAAACCTTGAACACCAATCCACCGGTAGAGCTCACAAAGAGATCTCCGATGGTCTCCTCTTCAAGAACTCACAAAGAGATCTTTAGAGGTTTCATGAACTCACAAAGAGAACAAAGAGCAAATTTTCATTTCATCAAAAACTAACTATTACATAAGAAAAAGGCCATATATAGGCCTCCAAATGACAAAAAAACACAAAATACTAAAATGCCCCTTGGGCTACAATAGCGACCAAATACCCATAAGGGCAAAAGAGGAAAAACTAAAAAATAAAATAAACTACTAAATAAAATGACTCAAAATAGTCATTCTCCACTCATCTGACATCTTTTTAGTCTTCAAAATAGTATCAAAACCGATAGCATCATTAAATCAGCAAAAAAGGAAATAAATTATAACATGGTAATGCATGGAGGACCTAAATTAAAGAAAAAAGAATGAGTATGTTTAAAATTAGACCCACTCCAAAATAGCAATTAAAATGAAATCCCCAGTTCAATTCATACATATACATAAATGGAATAAAAAAAAGATGAACAAAGGAATTTCCCACCTAGACTTATAATTAGAAAATACCCAACTAGAGCTTCACAATGCCATACTAATTATTTCTCACGAATTTGTGCCCACATTTGATGCTTCCCATAATCTACATGTCACCAAAATACCACAAGTTCATCATTTATGGAGAACATTCCCACTCAATTATTCACCTTGCCATCTTAAGAATATTAGTATCATAGAATCTGGAAGTATTTCTTTATTTCCATGCAAAACACTCTGTTGGATCTATTTCTGCAGCATTTAATCATTACATAAAATAATAGAGGGTACTGACAAGCATTCACCCAAACTTAATAAAATGAAACTTTTCCTTCACATTTACTACATTGGCATCACCAACCAATCTTTTACATTCAGAGTCTATAATATTTTCAAGTCAGCATGCACATATCAATTACCTTTTGCCTAATTACCAACATTCATGTTAATCATTAGCTTATCTTTTAATGAGATTAGATTGAAAAGAATAACAAAGTGATAAAACATGCCCATGGCATCATATAGCTGCTTCTAGCTTCTTTACAAGTTTTTCAACATTTGTAAACTCATCCAAATGAAGTTTCCAAATATTCTGCATAAGTATATTGACAATCCAATCAACATACTTCTCTTCTCAAATAAAAATCAACTTCGATGAGCTTTTTAGTTTCTACAGACCTATGCCCTTCAACTCAAATTGCATACACTTTGGTCACTGCTTGACAAATGACATCTTAGGTTAAATAGCTAATTTATGAATTGTCGCTTCAAGGGATAAGTCAAGCATCTTTGTGTAGGTCTAGACAAAGCAATCCCCGTGTTCACATAACAATGCCTTGATTTCTTCAATTTTAACTTTAGGAAGTAAAGTGCAAATAAAAGTTCGATAAGGTCCTCCTCAAACTTGAAATTTATTTCTTCTTATTTGTTCATAGTAGTATGACCAAGATGCTCAAGTTCTTCGATTGTTGGCTTGGCTTCTATGCTTGAACCATTTGATGGGCTGACAGCTGACATCATAGAGCTCATCCTTTTCAGTATCTTGAACCTCTTCAATGTTTAGTGTATAAAAATAATTTACTCAAGAATGGACAGTTGGACAAAACAAACTCTTTAGGTGGCATACTTGCCATGATTTAGCAATAATTACAGAAATTTTCCATTCTAGACCTCTTCAAGGAAAAGAGTCCTTTTTTCCGTATGCACATCATGAAATATGTTAGTGAGTTTATCTTCAAAGAATTAGAAAGATATAAGAGAATTTTTGCAGCCATTTTTCTTAAAATTTAAAGTGTCGAACAAGCTAGTCCGGCCTTGGAATCCCTCAAATTTATAAAATAAGAATCCCAATTCACAACCTCAAGGCTAAAAGGGTAAATAAAATATTATAACTCAATATTAAAAACCGCAGAAAGGATAATCTACTAAAAGTGTTGAGGGACATGACTGTGGTTTGCTCTTAAGGAACCAGCATATTTGCTGCTCCTCATTGGAGGTTTATATTTTTTTGGGGTTAGAGAAGGATATTATCTTCTTCTACTTCAGTACCACTCCCCAAGAGAAATGTTTCTCTTCAAATATTTGATCGGGATGTTGATTGTTTTGGAGGAGTGGGAGTTATTTTCTTTCTCCCTCTTTGCCTCTTGTTGACTCCTCTTAGTCAACTAAATGATCTCTAAGCTACACAAATAAGAATGGCATCTCAACAAACTGTAATAAAACCAGCCAAGAGCTTCCCCTGCCATGGTCACCAGATAACTGCAGAGCTCATTAAACCGAAAAGTTGATATGAAAATCATTAAGGAACATTAGAAGCAGACCAGGAATCTCAAAATGATTATTATGGATTAAAAATGGCAAATCAGGATGCACCTATTTTAAGTTGCTTCCATTAAAAATTTCTTCTTTATTCATTAACATCAATTCATCGCTAAAGTATATGAAGTAAATTCAAGCTTTCTCATAAACATAGTATCAAATTCTCCATGCATCAATTTTCTGTTCCTCTGGACCTACTGCAATACTATAACCAAAAAGTTCTGCCGCAAAAATGTTTGCAAAATCATTGCTCAGAGAGGATACTCAGAGAGGATAGAACTTAAAATAAAATTATATGGGTTTAAGATAAGAAGGGTAAAAAGAACGAAACAGAAAAAAAAAGCAGCAGCTATAACACAGCTTTTCCTGATTTATATTATTTAAACATCTTGAAAAACAGATTCAGACATGCCATTTAATTTTATAAATTGAAATAATTTTAGCTTAAATTTTGCCAAACAAAATTTTAGAGACTTCAATAAATCCAAATATATTAATAAATCCCATTTTTGCCCAGTTAATCCAAGTTATTAAATCCCACCATCACAGGATTTAATGCATTTAAGGATTTCTCCTCACACAAATCTTAAATTCCAAAACAAATAACCTAACAATTTAGTAAGATTTAATAGTTGTCATGACAAACGGATTTCAGATTTTAATCCTCTCAAGATTTACTAAATCCTACTTGTAGCCAAACAGCGCCAAAAAATAAAAACCACTGCCTCTGCCGAGCTTCTCATGACAATTCCATAACAGTAATTTAGAAAGGGGATGAAACAGAAATTCTCTCACCATAAAGTACTTCATCCGCATATTCCAATCCTACAGAAATATGACATATCATGACAAATTCCCATATCTAACAAAAGGCTCTTCCACAGGAAATAAATTATTACCCCTCGTCAAACCTAAACTTTCAAATTTTAAGCAGCTAAAAAAACTAAACTACTTCATAGATTAAATCAATTTCAAAGTTCATTAACAGGCAAAATATGAAAGGAGGCACAATTGAATAGGCTCGCAAAAGATTCATTAACCGTACTAAAACTTTGATCCAACAAATTTAACAAGAACCAATTACACCCATATGAAAACGACAGAAACCTCACAATCCTTCGAGGAGGAGAAAGAGACGAACCAACAAACACTAAAATCATAAAATTAACTAAACCTAATTCCAAAATTTCGTGATTCATCAATCACAACACCTAAAATGGCAGCACAAGGCCGTCCTTTATGCCCAATAGCCCAGCTTCTCAATCCAAACACCAAAAGAAGAAAAAATCAACAAAGAAAACAAAACAACAGAGGCAAAAAACAAAAAAACTCACTGCCATGGTATTCGCTCAGTTGCTCGGCACTAGTCAAACTTTCTCCTTTCCGGCGGAGAAGAAAGTCCTCTTACGAGGGGTTGAGCGAACACGAGGCGAACAGAAATCGCATTGATGAGCACCAACTACTCAAGTTTTTACCTCAGAAATAACTCAAATAAGTAAGCAAGCTCCCAAAAATCGAAGTTTGCCGCACCTCTCTCTCTCTCTCTCTCTCTCTCTGGAGAAATTTCCTTCTCCTTTGGCCGATTGATAAAGCTGATAACGAATTCAATCCAATTTTGCTTTAATTTAAACTAATTTAATGATGCCTCAAAATCGTTTGATCCCATCTCATCAATCCTCATAAATCAAAAGCTATAAATTGACTCCACACGGAGAAATTATTGGTGCGGACCAGACTTCAATGGAAATAGGGGATTTACATGCATATTAATTTATTTAATGCAATTTATATATAAAACTTTAATATTATATTTATATCACTAATATAAAATTTTAATATCAAATATTTCACTCATATATTTCATTTTTACCACCCATACCACCCTATAAATTTTAATAGTTCATTCCATGCAGCCATATTTATTATATGAGTGGTAGACATGTAATACTAAAGTTTTAGATATTAGATATGTAAATAACATGAAATAAAATAGTATTACTGTATATTATTGTATGAGTGGTAGACATGTAATATTAAAATTTTAGATATTAGATATGTAAATAATATGAAATAAATGTATGAAATATGTCAGGTGTGCAAAGTATTAAATATATTACAAAGTATTACTGTATATTATTGTGTATTATTATATATTAGCTTGTACACTACAATACACATCAAATATATACTAATATAAATCAATACACGTAAATATATACACAACAATACACAACTAATTATACATTAACACCTAATAATATATAATAATATACTAATCCACGCATCATATTTTCATTGGAATCAGGATGTAGCTCTACGTTTGGTGCCTACACGTAATAATTTCTCATTATCTATACGACATCAATTTCAGTGAGACTTTTTTTTTTTTAATTTTAATTAGAGACAAAATATTGATCAAATTACTATACTATATAAATTGATGTAAAAATTGTGCATATTCTTATAGGCATATGCATTTTGATTCAATTAAAATTATTCTGATTCAATTTAAATTTTTTTTTTTATGTTAACTAATTGCTTCTCATTTATCTCTGTTTAAATTTTAAATTTGACCTAAGTGAAAATCAAATTAAATTGTTATGTGATATTCAATTTTGACTTCTTTCTTACATGTTGTGGTTCAATTAGGTAGATAAGAGGAGCAATTTTATTTTGCTTTTTTTTTTTTTTGGTGCTATTATAGTTTTTTTTAAGTGGATTTTTTTTATTCAAATTTTTGCAACATATAATATTTTATTCAAAACCCTTGGCCTAAATATATCTTCTTTTGGGCAAAATTTATCTACATAATACTCGAAATTATATAACATTGTAGGCGACTCATCATATAAATGAATTTCGAAAAACTATTAAGCTTGGCTAACTCACCTCAAAAGAGTTTGATTAAGAGGAGCTCGATTAAGACAGGCACTCGCCCTAGAAGCGTTTTGCCTTGACGGGTCACTCACTTAGGATGGGTGAACACCAAAGGAGCTCGCCCCCATGAAAGTGCTAAATTATATCACAAACTCAACAATCTCGAAATCACGTATTTTTTTAATATTGTCTTAGATGTATTCTCTCATATAACCTTCCCAAATCTATAAATATAAATTTGATTGGCATAGTTTGGACACAATGCTAATCTCCTTGTTCATATAGAATAATAAAATTCATTAGTTCTTCTCCTTATTTGCTTGTCTCACTTCTTATTCCCTTACTTGCTCATCAAAATAATAAAAATTAAAAAAAAGAAAGAAAGACGAAAGAACGGTGCAAATGAGATTAATCAACACGTTTATTTAACCGCTTATATCAGAAAAATAGTTGAATTTAAAACATTTAGCTTACACGTCACGAGACAAATCAATGATTACTTGCTCATTAAGGTTTCGTTTGGGACGGCTTTTTTATTGCTTTATAAAACGGAGATTTAGTGCAAATTTTTTTATTTTTAACAAAAACTCCATTTTAGAAAGCAATAAAAAAACCGTCCCAAACGAAGCCTAAACTCTAAACTTACGTCAGAGAATTAATGAAGACATATAAGAAGCCATTAGCGCATCCTTATTGAAAATTGATTTAAAATATTCTGAATTATTTTTTTTATATGAGCAGATTATAGATGATGCAATTTAATCAAATATTTTTTGCTGAAATTTATAATTGCAATATATAAAATAAATAAAATTTATATTTATATTTAAGTTATTTATTTAGTATTCATATGTTTTATTGATTTAATATTTAAAAATTTAATTCATCATAAAAATAAATAAATAAAATCAAGATTTTAAATAAAAATAAAATTGATTCTATTTTATACAAATAATGCATATTCCTATATGTGATGAAATAACATTATAGCAAACATGCAAACATCTCCTCCATATTCTTAAAATCAGAGTAGACATATTTGCAAAGAAAATGGTTTGTTTTGTTATAAAAATGATTAATATTATAATTTATTTGGGGCAATTTTATATATAACATAATATACTCATAAAACAATATTCAAATATTTCTATTTATAATAATGCCAAGAAAACCTTCAAGAGCATAATAAAATTATAAGTTTTATTTTCAAATATATGAATTTTTTAGTCTATTTTAGTCAATGGTTGGTTGCATTTCTTTGTCATACAAATATGGATTCAGATCCTCTCCTATTACAAAACTTGTTTCTCTAATTCTCTACAATTGATCATTTAATTTATTTTAGATTATTCAAATTGAGTGTTTAAAAATCAAGTTAAATGACTATTAACAAATAGTTATTGCTATATGTATATATGTTGCGGGCTTGAATATACGCGGCGGTAGAGTTTGCAAATTTTACATCCGAGCGTTGTACGAATATTCAGCACACAAATATGAAAGGAAAATAACACCATGATTTTTACGTGGAAAACCCGAAAGAGGGAAAAAACAACGGGGCAACGCCCAGTTGAAGTAATTCCAATAGTGTTTATTTGAAGTACAGAGGCTGATTTGTCCCACAAGTTAGGACGATCAGATTATAAAGAGTTTCTTCTGAATTGAAATTAAGTTACAAAGTTATGCAGAATTCTGGCGTCTCCCGAATATCCGGCAAAATTCCGGCGTATTCAGGCGGCGGAAAGAACTCCTGCGGTGGTCGAGGAGGAGCTGATTCTCCTCCTTCTCTTTGCTTGGATCACCTTTCATGAGAAATGAGATGTCTATTTATAGATTTTCTGGAGTGGCATAGCTCGTAAATAGGTGAGAGATCATGGGCGAATCGGGAGTGGTTCGAATGAACGACCGATATTGAATCCCTTGATCATAGACTGTTCGTCAGATATTTGAAGGCGATCTTGGGCTCGTTGGATTCGTCTCGTCGAGCCGCTCGATTCGACTATAAGTTCGTCATGTTTGGAAACCATTTGGTAACTCAAATTGTGGTTTGAACATTCCAACAACGCTTTGGGTCCTTGATTTTGGCTCATTTGGGCTCGGATTGAGTCAAATTTGGTGTCGTTGGGTTTGTATTTCCGAGACGCTCAGTTTGACTGTAAGTTTGCTGAAATCGGAGTTCAGGTGCTCCCAAATTTAATTTTTGAAATTTCCAACTTGATTTTTGCCTCGAGATTCGTGCCCGATCGAGATAATTTTTGCATGACATGTGTGTAAAATAGGAACTCCAAAATTACAGCAGGTGATAGTTATAAAAATTGGTTTTGGACTTAGGGTCTATTTGGCGATTAATTATTTTGTTTTAAGAAGCAGTAAAAAAAATCGTCCCAAACGAAAACTAAAGCTTAGAATTAGACTGTTTGTCGTTTCTTTTGGTTTAAGCAAAATAATATCGATTCATAATGTTGGCAAATATTTTCAGAAAGGCTGCATTAACAAATAAATTAAAATGAATAGCACATTTGCCCATGCAAAGAATTAACATAAAAAAACAAAAAGTATGCTTTATTTCATATATTAAATTATTTTTAATGAAAAACAACATAAAATATAACCTGAAACTGGAAGCCAACAAAATTATCAAAATTATTGATACTGAAAATTTCACTAACAGACAGACATCCAAACAAAAACTGAAGAAAAAAAACTTCTGATTTTGTAAGCTTGTGCCTTATTTAGTAGTACTTGAACTTTATGATCATAATGGTGGAATATAATTATGTTCACATCTTGATGTTCCATGCATGGACGCAATTGTCTTATCTATTTTATTTCCATAATCACCTGAATTGTTTGTCTGATCAATTTGACCTTAGCAATCAGTTTTTTTTTTATCTATTGGTTGGGAACTTTGACTATCAATTTAGAGGTCTCGTCTTCGAGTTTTATGTATATGAAGAGTGTGTAAATTTGTCTTAATTAGCCCAAATATGCTACGATTCTAACAATAACTACTACAATAATGCAAATATTTTGTGATGCTTGTTATTACGCCCACATCAGTCATTGCATATATAGGTGGTAGACATGTAATATTAATGTTTTAGGTGTTAGATATGTAAATAGTATAAAATAAATTGGAATGTATGTAAATCTCCCTATAAATAAAGGTGGAGGTTTCAGCTGCTTGGGAGAGAAAAACATCCAGTTTAGGGTTTAGGATCCTGATTATACTTTGAAAATTCTCTCTATTTGTTGCTTGATTCTTTGAGACTTAGCTTAATTCTCTCTCTCACATCCTGCTGTGGTTCTTTGTCTTATATAAGCTCCATATTATTTTCTAACATGCAATAAAGGTAGCTTGGGAGTTTGAATTCAATATTCCACTTGGCATTATTGAAGCTGGAGTTGTTTATAGCATGTATACATCAACTATTTGTCTTATATTACTTAATTTTTCATTTATATTGATGATTTCTCAAGGATAAGTCAATGGGTTTTAGATCCTTCTATTTGCCATAATGTTTTTGTCCATACTCTAAATTTTATTTCCCATGAGGCAATTTGACAATTTCAAAGACAGGAATTGGATCATATCAAGTAGCCTAATAGAGCCAAGTAGAAATAATATAAAACAAAAATATTGCTTTCATTGTAATGATGACAGAGGGAAATTTAAGTTTGGGTCTGGTTTATGTTAATTTGAACTGACCTAATTTCTGATGAGGTATGCAATCCCAATTTGTTTGCTTGAATACAAAACTATTTTAAGGCTTCGTTTGAGACAGCTTTTTTCCTGCTTCTTAAAATTTTTGTATTAAAAAGCTGCTTTAAGAAGCAGGAAGAAAACCGTCCCAAACAAAGCCTAAGAAGAAAACAAGATAACATCACTGCACCATTAATACTTTGTAATTTGACTGCAAGTCTTTCAACTTATGAAAGCCATTCTACCTACAAAAACATCTATTATACAATTAGTTTTTGACAACTGGATATTCTCATAATGACAAATTATTTCTTATAAATATGGAAAAACATTGCCATAATTTTTCGACGGCCTCAAATATGAGTGACATTGTACTTGCATCAATTATATAGTTGGAATCTTCAATTAATAACCTTAATCTACAAAGCCTCATGATCTATAAACTGCTGTGTTCATCTCAATGACTGGAGACATTATCAATGGAGGTCATACTTGGACCACTTTCAACCACCAGGGCAGCTTTAATCCCAATAGGTCAGTTGAGTTAGTCTAAGGATATCATCGTCCAATTATATTCTAAGCATAGGAGTATGCAATCTACGTAACTTTTTTTTTTTTTTTGACATTTAAGCCAATTAAGACAAACTCACACATACATCATATATGTAGATTTGAACCCAAGATCTCTTAGTTGGTAACCAAAACTCCAAACCAACAGACCAATATGAGTTGCGTGCAATCTACATAACTCATTATTAATAACTACATAGAATATTTCAATACATTTCAAATAAGGATCAAAATGTCATTCTCAAAATATATAAATAGACCCTTCTAAATACTCATTCCACCCACTCTTGATGATCAATGAGAACAACAGATATGTTATGTGCTTCCAAAAAACAATATCACAATTCAAATGAGAATAATGCGTTCCACCAATCAAATATATACAAATAAACAAATGCATTTGAGTATGCACATTCAATAACAATCCTTAAGCCAGTCTTTTGGTAATAATCAATTGAACAAGTTTGCTCGGGCTTTACATGTCTACAAATAAAATATCAAGTAAAAGTTCTAATCAATTTGACAAATAACATGTATGCTCGGATTGAGTAACCGCTCAATCGAGAATGAAAACGATTAACATAGTATGAAACCATTTATGTCTCTAATAAATGACAAAGATAAAGAAGCGGTTAGACCAGTCCAGCTGATCCATACGGGACCGGCTTATGGAAAATAGGCATAAATTCTCCACCTCCTATATGAACAATCCTACCGCCCAGGTTTTCCCGGAGCTATTTATGAAGGTTTTTGAAGGGAGCTTGGAGGGAAATTTTAAAGTAGGGGTTGTTCAGAGATTTCCTTTTGAATTGTATGCATTAAATAGTTTGTTTTCTTAGGGTTAGGGTATCTTGAATTTGGCTGAAAATTTGAAATCTCTTAGGTTTAGGTTCTTTTGGGCTCTAGTAGCATTTAGAGATTTGGGAGAGATAGATCCTCCTCTCGAATTAAGGATCAAATGTATCTTGGTATTTTCCTTTTATATATTTGATTATTGCAATAAAAACTACTATTTTTCTGGTTTTCATTAAAGTTTGGAAGAGTTTTCTCGCTGTTTTGTTCGAAATTGATAGGATTTATATGAAATCTTCAAGTGTTTCCTATCAAAAGCCTCCACTTATTAACAGATAAGTTGGAATCACCTTTTATTTTATTTTCATTATTTATTGATATAAAAGAAAATCTGTTTGAAATAATAAAATTATTATTTTATTTTTATTGAATAGCAAATAAGTTAATTTATAAGGCAGTGAAATAGAATTTTACCTAGGTGTTATTCTAGTCAACCTTGTCAGTTTTCATGGAAGAATGCTCCACTTTTCTTTCTTTCCACTTTCTACGCACTTGTCTATCACTAGTGGATGTTTGCGGATATAGAAACCCATGCTTCACGTTGACGTAATGATTTGAAGCACGTTCTAATAACAAGACCAACGAAACTTATTCAGATGTAATTGGCTAGGATAGCAGACCTGTTTCCCCTTTATGTAAGACATATAAGCGGTGATTCTTCTAATCTTCTACTTTTACCAGTAAACTATTGAGGAGTATGTTTGAACCTGAATTTTATCCTTGTAGGAGAAAGAACATTTTGTTAGACCGGTCATTAGACTGGCCCGGCCGGTTCACACTGAACCAGCCCGCTTCTAAGCGAGGCAGAACAGAGCCCACCTCCCGTCCCTGCCACTCGAACCGCAGGTGCCAACAGAGCTATTTATGAAAGATTTTTGAAGGAGTTAGGAGAGAAATTTCAAAGTAGGGGCTATTTAGAGATTTCTTTTTGAATTTTATACATTAAGTAGTATGTTTTGCTAGGATTAGGACATCTTGAATTTGACTTAAATTTGATATCTCTCTAAGGTTTTGGACTCTAGTGGCGTCTAGAGATTTGGGAGAGCCGAATCTTCCTATCCAATTGAAGATCCACTTGTATATTGTATTTTCTTTCATAAAACTTTCAATAAAAAAATATTCTTGTGTATTATATTCCTAATTTCCTTGTTGTTGATTTTCAGAAATTGCTTAAATCAGATTTCAGCCAAAACTGCTCCTAAATTCCTAGAAGCACTTCTTATCACATTTCTCCCCTAATCTTCATGCCCTTAGATTTTAAATATGGATGTCAATAAACTTTACATTTTTTATTACTTTGGAACCTTATGAAGTGCGTTGACTACTATAATGTTACACAATGAAGGTGACATGGATGTCAATAAACTTTACCTTTTTTATTACTTTGGAACTTAATGATGGCATTGACTATTGCAATGTTACAAAATGAAGGTGGCGGGTGAAATCCATTGAGATAGGAGGAAGCATAAGAAACTGCACATACATAAGGTAAACACTCGAATGGCCTCACAAGATAATTTTATTCATCTATGTATAATACAAGCCTTCAATCCTTACTATTAGAAAAAGGGTTACAAGAAGGCCATATTTTAAATTTCAATATGATCAAATCTAATCCTAATTCAAACTTATTGTTATCTAAAGAGGATGATTATATTTAATAAAACAAATCAAATAAAAAATATTAAAATTCGGGTATAATTAAATATGATACCAAAAAAGCTTCTCCTGAAGAATTTATGGGAGGCGATCAAGGTGGAGGAAGTGATACCAGATTACCAGTGGTTCATTTAAGATATGAAGCAACAACGTGTAAGTAACAATAAGATGAATAAGTCCAAAGAACACAAAGATTTGAAGCCTTGGGTCCGGGGTGTTGGGAAACTCCAAATTTTGCATGCCTATATAATCATCGCAATGTGGATCAATAGTGACTTAGATGACGATGGTGATAATAAATTACAAATTTAATCAATGTTATGTGTTACCGAAATATAATCATCTGACATAAGATATCTCCTAAGATAACAAGTTAACAACAAATGAAATGGAAGAGGATCTTCAACAAAATAAATAGTAAACATTCTCTTTTTGAACCGCATTCACAGGTCCACGTACTCGATTAGACAGGCTCTAGTTTAATTCTAAATAATAACACAACGTCAAGAAAAATAGCAAACTAAAGTTCTATAACTCATAACCATTCCCAACGTCTAGTTCATCAGCTAAAAGAACTATCATAATAAAAAGTTTAATAAGTACGTTCATCATATCATGGTGTGACGAGTGGTACAGTTGAGACTATTGTGTTTTCTTTGACTCGCTTTGCCTCTTAACCTGACCGATAAAAGATGATAGCTATAGGCATGCACAGTTACTTTATTCCAGAAATGATAGGAAGTTGAGTGCAGATTTTCACAACTAATGTATTCCACATTGAAATAATAGAAAGTTGGCTACATATTTTCAGCACAAAATGGAATGAAATTCATACCGACCAAAGAAGCTAGCAGATTTCATATATATTTATGAAAGATGTTGAACTAAATTAGCATGCCTGTGTCTGTGTATTACTGTTTTAGAAATTGTAGAATCCTGGTCAGTTTTGTATCACAACCATATACTTCAACTGTTAATGACAGGCCATATTAATTAGTAGAAATGGTGAGCATTTATAGTAGGCAAAAGTAGTGCTGCATACAATTGAAGTGGTATATTTCAGAGTAAACAAAGCTCTTGCCATAGAGATCTTCTACAATTGAGGACTTATATATTATTAATATATGATCAAAAGGATAGTATAACCAAAGTTTTAAAAAAAAGATCAGACCGGAAAAAGGATAGTATAACCAAAGTTTTAAAAACAGGATCAGACCGGACGGTTCAATCATGAACTGGTCAAGTGGCTGGTTTGATTCAGCTTAAAAACCGGCTTCGCATCAAACCGAATTGAATTGACAAAAACTAGCGGTTCAACTAGTGAACCGTTGAACTGATACGGGTTGGATAGAACCGGCCGATTCTATAAAAATTTATTTTTATTTTAATTAAATTTTAAACAATATATTTTAGTTTATTAAATTCTTTTAACTTTTTAAAAATATTTTGTATTAAATATGATGATTAATTACATCATAACTATGCACTAAACACAATATGAATGGTTAAAGACAACTACCTCAAACTCCTCCTATGATGAGGGACTAAAAAAGTTATTTGAATACTATATGAATTAGAATGTGAATTTGGGTTTAGTTGGGCTGCAAATTTGGGCTAGTTGGGCAATGAATTTGGGTTGGGTGGACTGCGAATTTTTTTAACGTGTATTATAAATTCGTTAGAATGAATATTATAAGAATTAATAATAAAAATTTTAATATTATAAATTTATATATTATATTTAATATTATTCTTATTATAAATGATATTTCTATTTATAAATTTATATTATATTTTTTAAAATTTTAAAAATATATTTAATGCTCATATATTTATATTATGTTAATGATTATATTATATCATATCTAAATATATAACATAAAGTGTGATTTTAAACCTCCAACTCATTCTTAGTTTGGATACTTGATATATATGATAGGATGGATTTGTGTTCAAGGTTAGATTGTCATATTATTATATTAATTTTATTAATTTTTAATAATATTATTATTGATTACATCATCTGGTTCGACTCTAGTTTAACCGGCCGAACCGAGAACCTCTCCTTCTTTCGATTCGTTGTCTGGTCTAGTTTTCACAACCTTGAGTATGACACAATATGGACATTTTCTGCAAGTCATGCTAATAAATATTAGTTTTATTCATTATATGCAGCGACTAGGGCTGCAAACGAACCGAGCCGAGCCGAGTATGTGAGTGTTCATGTTTGTGTTCATTTAATATCAGCTTGTTCAAGTTTGGTTCATGTTTGTTCGAGCTTTATTGTTTGTGTTCATGTTTGATTCATTTAAATTTATGAGTGTTCATGTTCGGTTCATGTTCGTTCGTTTAGTGCTTATCGAGCTTGTTCGCGAACATATTTAACGAATTTTTTTAACTATCAAACAAACACGTTCATGAACATATCTATGAACAAACATATTTATAACAAAAGCAATTGTCTATGTAACAAAGGCAATGATTATTTATATTTATTAATTTTATAGTCAAATATTAATTATTTTTATCGATCTTATTCATGAGTTCAAAATCGAACACGAATCGAGCTTAATGTCGAGCTTGTTCACGAACTTCAAATGATGTTGTTCGCGAACATAAATGAGCTGAACGCATTAGTGTTCAAGTTTGTTTATTTAAGAATCGAGTATTTAAAATATTGTTCAAGTTTGTTTGTTTAGTTAATTAAACAAACACAAACAAGTTTTAATCGAACCGAACAACAAGTAGCTCGTCGAACATTTGGTTCGCTTGCAGCCCTAGCAGCGACTGTAGATTATTTTTAAGCAGGAATGTACTGTTTCCTATAATTGAAAATCACAACTTCTCTTCTTTTCCATGGTTTTGAATTATTTCTGAATTCTGGAGCAAGCGAGGCTTCTGAGTGGACCAACCCTGAGCTGAGCTTATCTCAGAAGTTCATAGAACATCATCAACTTCCAAAGGGATGAGCAAACTGCACTAACAATC